>PPLY02000015.1:0-233890 GCA_003706665.2 Barnettozyma hawaiiensis | reverse complement strand
CTTTTCATCGCAATTGCGAGCACTTTCACAAGTGAATGTCCCTATGAGAGTTCATTTAGGATAGATCCGGCATCACACTTATGAATTGTGAGTTTGAACAACAGACAGAGCTGAATGGTCAACGCGATATTCTATGCTCGTCACTCAAAAACTTCTGAAAATCACTCTGAATAAATCATCTTGAGACTATGCTAACATACTTGCTACTTTGTAAGTTTGAGACCATTCTCAATTCCGACTTCTAATGCTCCAGAAAAGATAGAAGTGACTTCTCTAAAACGCCTAGAAACTTCTACTTAGAATCGATCCCTCTGCGAATGTGCATGCTTTGTCTGGGTATACAGCGACAGTGAAAGAGACAGCTGTGCTGGAAGTGTCGGTGATAATCCTTGGTTCACATAAAAATCGATAATCTCATTGACTACCACTTCATCACCAAAGACCCTCACTATCTTTAACAACTCCTTCTGGAATCGGAAATGCAGTGATATTTATTTTTCAGTAGTTGGTGGCGTAGCTGTAGTAAATGAGACTCTGATTGAGTATGAATGCTCTTTAGTGTTGAGTCAATCACAGAAGTAATACCCTTCGCATTGGTTTTAGAGCGAAATCCCTAAGGTTCTGTATCGAAGGCACTGAACAGCGGAACCTGGGTGTGTTGATCTTACAATCCTCTTGAGTCTTTCTTCATACCTAATTTCGACCTCAGCGTCTAAATTGACGAGAAGAATATCATAATAGCATATTGCTTTTGCATGGCTTCCACGTAGCTCTCAGAATATTCATATCCAGACCAATCGTATGTTTCAAAGAACCAACGATATCAACACTTGTGAACACTTAATTCATAGTTCTCACAGTCTTATTTAGGACATTCGTGCAAAGATATCTTATTGTTTTTATCCTCTGGAAGATAGCCAACTAAGTGATCAACCATAGACACATAACGACTGAGCAACTCTTTGAAGATGATCAGTTCGTTGTATGCCTCTGTATTTCTCTTCTCCTCTGTTTCGCCATCAAATGAAAAGTAAGGAAGTTCTCAGTATTAATTTCTAATATACCCTTTTCCCTCCGATCTTGTACTCCTCACATTTGGACAACCAGTGTGCTTCTTGTCCTTGTTTTGGGAACTCCCTTTCCTTGGGGAACCCTCTTCCTTTCGGGGAACCTCCTTTTGGACAACCTCGTCTGTAGTCTCTCAGTAGGATCTGATTTCGGGAGATGGTGGATAGTAAAAAAAGCCACAGAGAATGTAAGAGTGAATATCAATAGATTTCTCACTTTGTGGAGGTTCTTTGTAATGAGAAATCCGTTGAAGTAGAGATCCTCTGAATCAACCTCTGAGTCTGCTTGTTCAGCTATTTCTTCAATGACGGTATTAAGAACTTGTTTGGGGCTCAAGATACCATATTGTACTATTTCTAGGTATTCTGAACCATTACTTGGAATGACTGCGATAAGCTTCGCTGTTATTAGAAGTTTGAAACTAGGGCAGAACGACTTATATTTACAACTTCGATTGGAATTAACATCATGCATGTTAATGCATGATCAAGACTTCAAGTACACGGTTTGTTTACTAGAAACATATATTTAATTCTTATTAACACCTGTTCTATTAACAGCAATAAATTTGCTCAATAGACACTCGTCATCAGTGAGTGAACGCTTACAAATGTGCTCGTTTCACCTGTTTGATACTATTATACTGGGTCACCATTCCTGAATTATTTAATAAATCATTAATAATCACCCCTTGTCTAAACGAACAACCTAATCCAATGCTGCAATCAAACCACTGTGGTCCGCAAAGAACCCCAAATGCATTCAATGTATATATCTGGGTTGTTTCGCAAGTCTTCAAATTGTAGTCTAGAAGCTTCTTTGAGAATCAAAAGAAACAATGGCCTTATTTGAGTCAATCTACAATACAAGCCAGAATCTCAGAGCGATTGTTCCACATAATAAAAGGAGCAAGCATTTTAGTTTCTTTATTGTTCTGATTGCAACTTGTTTGGACAATTTCAGTCTTGCAACAGGTGTTACTACTTTACTCTCTACCCAAGAGCACTTTAACACCACTTCAGTGATTGCATCATGGACTTTATCGTCGTATACTTTAACACTCGGTGCTTTCATTATGCTTGCTGGGAAACTAACTGATGTCTTAGGGCCTGAACTTGTATTTTTGGTTGGCATTTTTGGTGCAGGTATTGCCTCATTGATCAATGCCATCATAAAAAATCAGATTATCGTGCTGATCGTGTTCAGAGCCATCCAAGGTATATTTGCAGCTTCTTTAATTCCATCATCTTTTGCAATTGCAGGGGTTTACTATCAAGGAAAGCAACAAGGTACTGCTGTCAATGCTTTGGTTGTCGCATTGACAGCAGTTTTTGGAATTGCAACCGTTTTAGGAGGTGCATTCTCATTAACAAACATTGGGTACAAAGGAGCATACTATTTTGTCTTTGCATTGGCTATGGTTTTGTTTCTCGTGCTTTACTTTTCAATGTATCCTGTTCCTAGGACCAAGGCCCATAATGATTTGAGTTTGAGATATTTGGATTACCCAGGTGCCGCAACTCTGGTTATCGGAATCTTTTTAATCATCCTCGGTCTCACTGAAGGTGGTGATTCTTGGCATAAGTCTTCATCTTATTCTCCTTTGGTGTTGGGGGTTATTGTCACTGTTACGGGTATTTTATTTGAAACATGGTATTTAAGTAATTACAAAGCTAAAGTTGGAAGAACTCTTCCAAAATCTGGTGAAGGTGTTTCTCAATGTGACACAACACCAATGAATACTAATAGAAAAGAGGGTGATGATTCGATCAGTGCAAAACACACTATCTGGAAATACAAAGTGCAATTGCTTCTCCCAAAGGAAGCATTCAAAATCCCAAACATTTACCCTTTTCTTATTGCAACATTTTTACTATTCATCACATTCATTGTTGGTGTTGTCTCGATGGTCCAATATTATCAGTTTGTTGTCAGGGACTCAGCTCTTTTGGCCGGACTTAAAAACTTGCCTATCTCAATTGGGTTATGCTTTGGAGCCATGGTGAACCAGGAAGGTCCTGTTTATAAATTTGGTATGAAGTATTGTTTGTTGTTATCAACATTGATCTTGATTGGATCAACTGTATGGATGTCAAGACATGACTTTACTATTGAGAACAGCTACTGGAAGTATGATGCGATCAGTCAATTCCTATTTGGTTATGGTTTCAACCTATATTTTAACATCTATATTAACGCCATTTTGAGAAGAGCTCCAGTCCATCTACATGGAGTTGTGTCTGGGTTATTACAAACTGTTTCACAAGTCGCAATGAGCTTGGGTAATAGCTTATTGTCTTCATTCTTAGGTGACTTAGAAATTATTGACTCTATTGAGTACAGACTGAAATTACAATCCAAGTTTAGAAATACACTTTATTTGGCCATAACATGTGCCACTGTGTCTTTCTTTTGTCTTCTATGTGTCAGAAATCAAATATCAGTGGAGGGTCCACCTGAAGAGAAACCCATTTCCAACGAAATAGAGAATGAAAATCACGTTTAGTATTAAGATTCGAGTCGAGGTTCATAGGCATGCTATCAAAAAAAAAAACTTCAAGTATCATTTAATACTCGAGATATGTAAAAAAAGAAGCTGTTTCTGAGACTCTTCTTGCTTGATCTCATTCTCAGTCAGTAGCAAACCTCCTCTTCACTTGCTTGGTCCGTTTTCTTATTAATGACTGAGACAACCTTAAGTTTTATGGGGGAATATAGCTTCAGTTGTTCATATTTTGAACGGATTGCTGCCTGTTTCCAGATGGGCAATAGAGATGTATACATTGCGTTAATCATCAAAGTAATCATCCTTGAATAGTTTTACAGATGAGTAAAGACTCCCACGGGGTAATAATGAACGACACCACCATATTGATCAGTTCTCTTGTTAGATGTCGGATCATGAATTGATTCGGCAAGTAACCGTTTGCGCTGTACTATCAGCGCCTGTCTTGATAGCGTTCTTGGCCGCTTTAACATAAGCTGCAATTTACTGCTTGACCTCTTCAAATACAAACCTCTAATAAGGTTGTTGCTCTTTAGCCTCCTTCCCAGTATCCTGGTCCATCTAAACATCAGAGGCAGAGACAAGTGGCATTCCGTCACCTGCCAAAGTTGCTGGAGATGCTCGTGTTCCTAAGTTTCATAACTGCATGAATATAACAGCCGCCTTCTTCTTACTCTTCACTTCACCAATAATCTGTGTCTACTTCCCAACCATCTCTTCGGTGAGTGTAGCTCTTTTGGAGTACTCAACTATTAACTTGATTTGGGTTGGCACATTGTTGTAAACTAAATCTGGTAAGTGGAGCTAAAGCAATTTTGTGTTTCCAAGTTTCACTGGCTCGAAAGCTACTGTATCCTTGAGGGGGTACTGTGTTAAATCCGGTCTTAAATGACATCTTGATACATATATCAGTCGATATCATATTTCCCACGTCCAGTCCTTTTTATCTAGTCCCTTGTATGTGTATTATGCCTAATCGTTGGTAGGTGTTTCTGTACACTTGTAGATGCTAATGTATGGATCATGAGTGTTGTTCGCAGCAAGCATCATTTTATGAGGATGAAAAGCCAATGATGAGATGAATGGTACTCTGTTTTGCAAGTTGGAGCTGAAATTGCTACTATTTTTATAGGAGGTTAACAGGTCACCTGAAGTAGTCCAAATTTTGATCATCTTTGACCCAGTGGCAATGACAGGAGCATGTTCGTGGATCTGTATAGTTGTAGTGGTTGATTTCTCCTCCGATTTGTAAGTGATGACAGGTTCATCTAGTCTGATATCCCACAAGTTCACCACTGAGTTTGTTGAACCACTCACGAGCTCTCTGTAACCACCCCTCTGCATGTGTAAGTTCTGAATCCACGATCTCTCATTGTTTGGATTCTTCCATAACTTCACCATGGAGTCCCTTGGATCCAAGCGACGATCGTACACTCTAATAGTGCCATCACCGAAGCCTCCAACAAAGACATTTCCAGCAACTTGATCAGATGTTAAAGAGGTAATTGAGCTTGATGACCTCGCAGGGATATCGACAACACATAACTCTCTGGGAGCATCCCAAATTCTGATGATTTTAACATCACCAGTCGCCAGTAATGACCCACGGCTTTGTTGCCACTCAGTGATTAAGCCAGTGGATCTTGGTGTTAATAGCAAGTCTGTGAGCGCTCTCCACGATGTAACAAGCTTTGAATTCTCCACAGACTGGAAATCTTTGAAAATTTTTACTATACCGTCAGATGTGCCTGTTAGCAGTAGTGGTAGATCATCCTCATTCAACAGCTTCAAATCAGTGATCTTGGTCCCAAACTTATTGGCATTAGAGAATCTTGACAGCTGAACCTTCTCCTCCCAATCAAACACTGTCACATTGTCACGATCGTCTGAAGTGATCAAATACTTCTCAAACTGAGAAAATTTTAGTATCTTTGGTTGTGTCTTGTTGTTCAAAACACCAACACTGGTTTTCCAATCCCCACGAAGAGACAAGTTCTTTTGTGGTTGGGTTTCATTGATGATGGTTTCATTTCTGTTTCTTCTCCAAATTCGCTGGGTATATTCCAGGCTGCCTGGTTCATCAATTTCATTTTTTCTCATCTGTGGTTCTTGAAAATATTCCACACTATAGTCAAAGAAGCCAGAAACAAGAGGAAGTTCTGGCTGCTCCTCCCTAGCATCATTAGCATTGAATCTTGCTGTCTTGGGGGTCAGCACAGCTCCATGCGGATTAGTCTGGAAGTTGAGGTGCTCTCTTCTGTTCAAATTGTTAGCTTCACGAGATGGGGTGTCCTCTTTGCCCCAAGCACCACTGAACAGTAGGTTAGATAAGGAAATAGTCCTTCTGATGAAAGAATAGCTTGAAGAAATTGACTTTGCTGTGCCATTCTCTGAAGGTGTGTTCGAAGTAACAGATCTTCCTGTAACATTACCATTAGCCTTTCCATTCATCTTGATTGGCTTAGGAAGGGTTCGTGGTCTCTGTTGGTTGTTTAAAGTATTTTGATGCTGCATCGAAACTCCAATGAAGTTAGTGCCATTAGCACTATCACTATTGCTCTGCAACAAAATATTCTCCATCTCACTCACGAGTTCCTGCAACGGGCTATTCTTCAGTGCCAACAGCACATAATCAATAACTTTCTCAGCAGCAATTCTCAACTGTACGTGTCCATCACAGGACAACAACAACAACGTCTTCCAGATTAAATGGTACAATGATCCATAGCCCACATTTTGCTTGCTGTCCATGCTGAGATCAATAACTGTTGATAGCTCCGATGAAATCTCATTAAACGCAAGTACTATAAAGTTATTGATTCTCTTTTTCACTATCTTTGAAAAAAAGATAACAACTTCCTTCCTCACTAACGGACTAGCATCATTGGCCAAAGATATTATCGGCAGTGTAATGTTTGTTTCCTGCTTTAAATCTTCCTCTTCCTCGTCTCCGTCGGTTTCAGGAAGAAAACTTGTTAGAGCAAGCACCACAGATGTCCTCACCTCAGGAATAGGATCATTAACCTGCTTCAGCATTCTGTCAAGCAGTCCCTCCTTGAAAGACACAAATTTCACATCAATATTGTTTTCCCAAAGCTGCGAGATAAATAGAACACACCACTGTCTGAGTAAAGGATTCTCGCTTGTCTCAATATACTCCAACAGCTGATTCCCTAACTCTGGTGTGAAGCACATTCTCTGCCCATTTTTGAAGCCACGAACAAAGAGACTCAAAATCAAGGTACACAGTGCTTTGTGATCGTTATTTGATATATTGGTGCTATCTCTGGAATTCAACATCTGCAAGAAATAGTTAAAGCCCTTGTCCTTTACCAGCTCTTGTTGAGTGTTCTTATAGTCCACAGACATTATCCGGGCCCAGATAAACACCAAGACTGGTTTTAAATCTGGAGAGGGGCTTTGAAGAAGTTTAAGTATGTAGGGAAAGATTCCAATCGATAAGGCAAGGTACACAGCCCATGGGCCGAGGTCCAAGAAACTTGAAAGGAGAACTAGCGCACGAACACGATGCACCTGAGATAATAGAACCTGAAGTACAATAGGAAGTTGTTCCGGTGGCTGTCTTGAGTTCGACCCGTACTTCAACCACAGTTCAAATGCGGTCAAGTGCTGCTCAAAAAATGATGAGTGCTGGTAGTTCTGAATGTTCACGTCTGTCGTTGTTGATGATACATTTGTACTGGCCACATTGCAGTTTTCCAGGGAAGCAGAACCAGTACCTTTGTTTGTGACACCATTCACAGTCGACTGAGTAGTGTTTGTTGATCCATTGGATTGCGGAGACTGAGGAGGAATAGGCTGATATATAGCAATTGTCGATGGTTCATTGTTCAAATTCTTCAGCATCTGAGTCAATACTTGGTCAATTGCAAGATCCCACGACTCCCACATAGTATGAAACTGCAAATCTGGCAACAGAGGATCAGAAATAGGATGACAACCGTAAGTTGGCATGATTCGCTTCGCTAGTAGGAAGTTTCTGAAGAGGGCGGCCACCATCAGGTCCTGTCTAAAGAGTCTCTTAAACAGTGGTCTGGGTAAAGACGTCCATGCAATTGTGTCAGTGATAGCAGTGAAGATCCAATTGAGCTCACCAAGAGGAGTTCGGCGATCAGTTAATTTTCCCGGTATGAGAATGTTCCCATTGGGAGAGCTCTTAGCCACCTCAAGCAATGGGGCATAGTAGCTCTTCTTGATAGGAGACTGCATTATAAACCACTTGATACTGATGTCAATAGGGCAAGTGAGGCAGCAGGTGAAGAGGTCAGCTGGCAAGTCCGGGTCCATTGGCAGTAGTTCGTTAGACATACATGCCGCAAGTTGGATACAATCAATATATGCAGATGTCGAAGAAGGAGCAGCGCTATCATGGTTTCCTTCATTGTCATCGTCAACCCTCTTTTTCACAAACTTCTTGAAGTTGTTCACAATATTCGCAGCTCCATTGCAGTCATAGACGTAGATGCAAGGAGCTCCAAGCCAAGTCTGAAGATCATAGAGTGAAATTGGGATATATTGTGTGTACCCTCTATTGAATACCCAAATCTCACCACTCTGTGTCGGCTGGGGAACGCCGTGACCGTTATAGTGAAACAAAATGCGCTCATCTCGAGCATTGCGTCTGAGAGAGTTACAGAAGCGTTTCACATCCTCCACACAGGGGTCCAGCGACTGTTTGTAGCGAGTTTTGAGGGAAAGCGTCTCATACTGCGTCTGAAGTTGCTTTCCAATTGCTTCTATAGCCTTCTTTGTATCGCTATGGCCGAGCGGATCCAACCAGGCTTCTGTTTTGGCAGCAGGGTGTGTCTTTACCACGTCAGGTGGGTCCACACCAATGTTCAGGCAAAGCACAATAGCAGCACTGACCGTCTTCTGTCGGTCCTTCATAATTTTCCAGTCTGTTATAGGCTGAAAATAGTCGCTGCGTTCGTTGCGCTCCTCTGCTGGTGCTGGGTTTCCATTCGTGTGGTGGCGCTTGTCGTCAAAGTAGAGGAAGTAGTTACTAGCGAGGAACTCCATATACTGGGTATCCACATCAAACCCGTGACGCGTCTCCGAGTTGAGCAAACGCAGTGGCTGTGGGCCCTCTTTGGGGGCAGACATTGTTCAAAAACGCTTCTTTTTGTTGATGTTGTTGTTGTTGTTGATGTTGATGTTTTGGGGTGGTTGGTGCTGGTGAATCAATCAACTTCCTACAAAAACCGGAGTAAAAAGTCGCGAAATATATACACTCATGTGTGGGTGTACCAACGGTACACTGTACAAACACCAGCGATTGCCAGGCCCACTGTGGCATTCGCCAATCCAGCCAGTACTGTCTCCTGTCTGCGCACCCGTCTCACAGCCTCACTGTATGTGATGTCGCTTCGGAAAGACACCATTGTGTACAGAGGAAGCCACCAGTCCTGCAAAACCCTTGTCAGAAGGAAATCAATCGATTTCTTCAACAAAAAAACCTTTGATGTCACCTTGTGTGACATCTCTTTGTAGTTTTCCAGGGCCAAATCTATGATTGCAACCAGATCCCTATGTCTACTTTCGCTGTAATCCGACAAAGTCTTCGCAAAATCCCCATCATGGTCATCTAAAAGAGACAACAGTTGGAACACATCCTCAAACCCACAGTTCATACCTTGACCGTAAAATGGCACCATAGCGTGTGCTGCATCACCAATGATCACAGCCTTGTCTTCAAAGTTGTACGTGCTGCATTTGATACTTAACAGCTTACCCCTTGGGTGGTTCTTGAAAGCGTAGGCCAGCTTTTCTCTAGTGATTAGCTCCACAGCATCATGAAAGTGCGTTTCAAAGAACTCCATCACCTTTTCCTCGGTATCCAACGATTCCATTAAAGACCAAGGTGCAAAAAACGTTGAAGTGAAGGATCCATCTAAATTGGGTAACGCGATCAACATAAACTTACTTCTTGGCCAGATGTGAAGGTGGTTCTTGTCAAGCTTGAAAGCGTTATCTTCCTCTCCTGCAGCAATATATAGCTCTAAATAGGCACAATCCACGTACTCCTGTGAGTAGTCCATTCTCACATACTTCTGCAATTCAGTGCGCACTTTTGAAAATGCCCCATCAGCACCAACAACCATGTCACAAAGCGCCACCTCCTCACCAAAGTGAAGGATCGCTCCATCTCCACTCAAATCCAGCTTGGTCAGCTTGTGGTTAAATTTAATCGTGATCCCCATCTTCTCTGCCTCTTCAATCAGCAGCTCGTTCAAATAACTTCTGTCAATTGAGTTGATGGCTCGACCATTCAAGTCATACTGTTGGCTCTCAAGCTCACCACCTTGTTTGTGAATCATGCGCCCTGTCATTGGGATAACTTTCCTCATTACACGCTCCCTGATATCCTTATCCACATAGTTTAGGGCATTGATTCCACGATCACTGACAGCGAGATTGATGCTCCTCAAATTTTTGTTACATGAGAGGCGTGGGTCATCTCTAAACTCATACAGCGTGACAGTGTAACCCTTCTTGGCTAGACCCAATGCTGCAAGCGTTCCAACAAGACCAGCTCCAATTACGGCAATTGATTTCATAACTTCCAAGTTTCCTGCACCTTTTTAAAACTTCAGCAGATGCTTTGTTCTGGTGGGTTGACTCAAGATGGTATTTTGTTGCTTCCCTTTCCACTGTATGTTTTTTTTGTTTTTTTTTTCAATTTTCCGGGGATTGATTGAAATCAATCTCAAAGTCTTTTTAGAATGAATGCTGCTGCCATAAACAGTCATCTTCGTCCTTGTGAATTTTATCATAACCATCTGTACAGTAAACACTTCTATTTTATTTTCATCTCGTGTCTACTGGCCATTGGTCACTGGTACCAGATGAGAAGAAGCTTTGATGTCGAACGCTAAAATAAACAAGAAAAACTTATACAGACTCTGATTGTACATATCCATGTGCAAAATGAGATCTGGCTCAAGGCACAAGAGTGTATTGAGAATCAATCTCCCTAAATCCATAACCACACACCACCACACACCACCACAACTTCTTATCAGCATGTCTTTATTAATTTTCAGGTATTATCATACCAATATTTCTCCTTAATTACGCAAATAATCCCTCAAATAGCCGGACAGCTTGTTGGCACCCTGTTCCAACGCATCTTTCAATACAGCCAAATCGTCATTTGTTGTGGCTGAAAAATTGGAGAATTCGTCCTGGCCAGGACCCCCCTTGTTCTGGTCCTCTTCTCCAAAGTATGAAGATGACGAGATCGCCTGAGATCCATTGAAGGCCTGCAACTTTGAATGGGCCTCACGTTGAGCGTTCTCATCCCAAGTGTTTCTTCCAAAGAATTGATCTGAGGATATACCCTTCTGTCCACCATACTTGTTCTCAACTTCACCAGTATACTTAGGCAATGATGCAGCCTTTGCAGCCTTTTCCTGTTCGAGGGCATCGTTAGCAGTCATGCCAAAACCCAACTTGGCAAAAGCAGGAGTAACATTCTCCACAGATCCAGATCTGGAGTTACTAATGGTAGAGGGCTTACTGAAGGAGTCCTCCTGGTAGGTTGGTTGTTTGGATATAGTCTTCGGTTTAATCGTGGTTTGGGAGATAGCCTCTTCATTGGAAGACATCTTGTTTGGATCGTAGCCCAATTTAGCAATTTCCTCCGCCTCTTGCTTGGCCTCCCTCTCAACAGCCTCAAAATCAACATCTGAAGACACGATTTTCTTTGCTGTGAGCTTGGAACTCTTTCTTGGGCCAGAAAGAATGCTGGCCTTTTTAGCGGTTCCTGTAGATTTCCTCATAATAGTGGTTGGTCTCTTGGCAGGCGGTTGAGATTGGGCTTGTGCTGGAGTGGCGTTCAACGGTGTCAGTGGTCTGGAAACAGAAGGTGAAGGAGTGCCCTTCTTCTCCCAGTTCGCAAAAAAGTCGTCTGTGCTATTGGAGTTCTCAGCCAAGGAAGACAAAGAGGAGTCATCAATGTTATCTAGAGTCACATGGTTAGGGAATAAAACCTCGTCCTTAGCCACCTTGTGATCTAAGTGCTGTTTGTAGTTCTCAGCTACTTTTGAGGTGTACTTCAATTTAGAATCGCCACTTTTGCCTAAGTAGCGCGACCCACCATTCTTCAAAAAGTACTCTTTGGCCTTTTGATTACCACCGAGCTTGAAACGTCTAAGTTGCTTAAGAGCCCACTTGTCCAGGTTCGATGATTTCACAAAGGTGATGTGGACACCCATGTTTCTGTGTGCAGCTGAGCATTCCAGACACAATAGGACACCAAAGGGAATGGACGTCCAGGTCGGGTTCTTGGCCTCACAGTCAAAGCAGACTTTGTTTGCAGAGTCTCTCCGCAAATTGTTGAACACAGCATCTCTCTCGGCTTCTGTGGCAATGGTCTCAGCCATTTTGGATCTACTTGTCGTTGCTGGAGTTTGGTGCGTTCTGCTTTGGGCTTTGATCTGGTGGTGTGTCCTTTTTTAACTGTTTTGAGTTTTTCAAAACTTGGTTTGTGGCGGGTAACTTTGTTCGTTTGTGGATACAATTTGGCCGCCATGTTTAGGCTCTACAGGGAGCACAAAGAGGAAAAAAGACAGTAGATGGATGATCTCTCTCATATGAGGATCCTCTCTTGAACTGTAATCCAGATCTACATCCTGATCGATTGTGGATATGTTTTTTCTATGTGTTTAGGAACAGAGACAGCAATTAATGCACAAAAACTGATATTATCATTAATTTAATAAAAAAGTACCAATTCAGATTATTGGTTATCAGTAGAGAGTAATGTTGTTCTCAGATTTCATAACACTCCATAAATGTGCCATGAATATGTTAAGATAGTCCATTGTTTCATTTATAACACTCCGCACCTTTAGAGGAATCTTTTTCTTCCTTCGTTCATATATAGGATCAATTAATTATATATATAGTCTTTATTAATTCAGTGCTGTGTTATAGAGGATAAGAAGGCCCATCTTCTGGTTCACCTTCACACGGTTCAGCTTGAAAAGAAATAAAGAAAATAAAAGTCGGTCCCTTGGCCCAGTTGGTTAAGGCGTGGTGCTAATAACGCCAAGATCAGCAGTTCGATCCTGCTAGGGACCATATTTTTTTCTTTCACGTTGCTCACTCAAAAGAGATACTAATAGTAATCATCTTAACTACAACAAGCCCCCTTTCATTTTTAGAAGAAGAACAGAGTGCAATGAAGCTTTCATCAAAACACTTATACTACCTAAATAGCAAGTTCAAAACAGTGAATACAAATATATTATAAAAAAAACAATGCTAATAGGAACCAAGGCTTCCAACATCAAGAAAAACGTAACCTCATTAAAAACTCCAAACCCGATAAATAAATAAACATTCTTAGTCAATAGACCAGTACAGCCGGTATGATCAAGCCTTCTCCTGAATTTGAGGTGTTTCGGCAGTTGAGCTGTCCCCCTGTTGGTCAATGACTTGCGGAATGTGATCCAATGGGTTATGTTGACCGTTGCCCCAGCTCAAAAAATCTCTTCTAACCTCAACATAGTCATATGCAAACTCCCCGATTTGGTCTTCATCCATACCCTTAGCTTCTGCCTCTTCATCCGCTCTCAACTTCAACCCAGGAATCTTGTTGATAACAAAACAGATGATAGAGGTGACCACAGCAGTGTAACCCACGGCAGCACCAATGATAGCAATCTGAATGTAGATTTGTTTGTAATTGTGGGAAATGAAACCTCCTTCATGTTCAGACACACCATCCATGCCGATGACCCAATCAGCACCAAATAGAGCATTGAAAAATAAACCAATCATGCCTGCGACACCGTGCTCTGCTAGGATATCCAAAGCATCATCAACACCAACCAAGTACTTGATACCAGTGGCAAAGTTACAAACGACACCAGTAACAATCCCCAAAACGACCGATCCATACAGTGGGATACAGCCAGAGGCTGGAGTAGCGGCAACCAAACCAGAAATCAAACCAGAACAGAGGCCAACAGTTGACCATTTCTTTTCTAATCTGTAATCAAGGATACACCATGTCATTGCAGCAAATGCAGCAGTCAGATTGGTATTCATGATGGCGTACATTGGTTTCAGGTTTGGGTACAAGGCGGTACCACCGTTGAAGCCCAACCAGCCAAACCACAGCAGTGAAGTTCCCAAGGTGACGAGGGAGACATTATGTGGTCTGAAGTTAATCAATAACTTTTCCTTACGCTTACCAAGGAACCAAGAGTAAACAAAACCACCGACACCAGAGCCAATTTCGACGGCACACCCTCCGGCGTAGTCCAATGCTCCCCATTTGAAGGCCCAGCCATTAGCATTCCAGACCCAGCAAGCAAGTGGACAGTAAACCAAAGTGGCCCAAACGAACAAGAACACCATGTGAGGCAGCACACGACCCCTTTCAGCAGTGGCACCAGCAATAATGGCAAGGGTCACACACAGAAACATGTTCTGGAAGATGGCAAAGACAAATTCAGGATACGGTGCATCTTCTGTGGCATAGACGTTTCTCAAAGCAAACGAGTCAAGGTTACCAATAAAGCCATTGGTAGCCGTTGATGAAAAGGCCAATGAATAGCCCCAAAAGTACCACTGTACAAAGCCAACGACACAGGCCATTAGGACAGCCCATATCAGGGATAGAGCCGATTTTCTTCTCGCAAGACCAGAGTATAGAAAGCCTAGTCCAGGCACCATGATAAAGACTAGGGCACCAGATAGTGTAATGAAGGCAACTGTGCCAGAGTCGTATTTCTCTTCCCAGACTCTAACCATTTTGATGATTGTTAGTAGTGAGCTAACAACAAGGTGTCAAGCGGGCGATACCCAGGAATATAAATACCATATCCATGGCTGCATTTGTAAGAGGCATTCGAGAAAAAGCCTGTTTTGATTATGTACGACAATCCACGAATAAGATTGCAGCATTTGCTGACTCAGCGATGAGGTGAATTTTTTTTATATCCTATCAAAAACCAGCACCCACGACCTGTCTACCACTAACGCAACAACCCGCACCATAGAATCGTACCAGAAGTCCCTCCTTCCACTGGGCCCTGACACTTCCAGGGTCCGACAATCGCTATCTGAGATTGCTGCTTCTCAGATTGTTTCACACGCGATAACCCAGGCTTCGCGAAGCTCGCACCAAAACACACATTTGTATAATTTCCCAATTAGCATCTTGCAAATGATTGGCTGGGAGTGAGATTTCGCGAAAGATAAGAGATAAGCTGGAATTTTCTTGGCTTGAACGGAAGTAAACGTAAGTGATTACATAATCAATAAAGCAGCGGAGCTCGCCTGCCCCTCACCAGCTCCGCTCGCTCTACCAACCACGGACATCCTTACACCGAGGAGACACCTAAAACCCCCAAAACACTCTCTCGAAGTGAGTGCAAGTTTTATATAAAAAACACCGCCGCCACCTCTTCTCTGTTTTTTTCTTCTTCAAAGATGATCACCTTACCAAACACTCCCTTCTCCATACATCAGATATCGAGCCCCTCAAATTCCGGTCAACCCCGTTATGTTGCTGAAATCCTTGCCAAACGGCTTGCCATCAGTACCACCATCAACAACACCTCGCTCTTTATCTCCACACTCGAGGATTATTTGAACCTCATCTACAACATTGTTGTCAAAGTTGAGGAGATAGAATATTCTCAAGCAATTGCGTTTGCCCAGAGGATATCACTTAGTGACTCTATTCCATGGTCACTTCCTTTTAATTCAGCCAGAAGACAACAACGGAGTGTGGAATGGAGACTATCAGACGAGATCGTCGTTGTACTGGAGAATCTGGTCTTCGGCTACATCCTGAGAAGTTCGGAGATAGTTTCTAAGATACTGAATGAGAAAGAAGGTAGCACTCTAACTAATGAACAATGCCAGCAGCTCTGGGTTAGTTCTTTCAAATTTCACAAAAGGGCCAACGAGTATTTGAACTTTTTGAAGCAGAGCGAGTTGCAAGGTGATATCTACGAGACATCCAGCAGTTTTGTCCACCTTCTAGATTTATTGATCTCTACGTGCATTCAACTGACCTTTTTGTCTAAGAGTATCTGGACACTGAGAAATCTTGAGTATGACATTAGCACTAAAAGCAATCTAAACTATTCGACACTGTCTAGAATTTCCATTTTCGTTAAAAATGAGTTGAAACTGATGATAAATAGTTTGAGAAGTCAAGCCATTGATTCAGATCCGTGGGTGACTTTTCTGGAGAGTTTGTCCAAGTTGAGCAATGCGTACGTTGGAGTATTACTATCTCTTGAAAACTACCAACAGGATGATATTGGAAAGAGTATTGGATTCATCAATATCGCCATTGAAAACATCACCAAGAAGACGTTAACTGATGAATCACTTACTGATTATTTTGACAGTGATTCCAAATTGAAGAAAAAGTTTATGAATTTCAAGCAGAAGCTAAGCACTAATGGAAACAAGCCTTTAAAGAGCAAGAATAAATTACAAATCAATAGTAAGGTCTCCGAGAACTTGGAAAATGACACTCTAAAGATGTCAATGTCCTCTCTATTCGAATTGGTCAAGATACTCAACTTGAAGTACAACCTGGAAAACAACAATTTGAAATTTGATCAAGTGGTAACCTCCACTGAGCTATTACAAAACCATATACCAACAGGTCGATCAGTGCCTTTGAGTGATTCCAATAAAGCATGGGTTCCTGAAGCTTTCAGCAGGTCAAATATGGGATCAGCAACTAACAATCGGGACCAAGAACAGGAGGTATACTATTGATTTAGAGGTTCTTATTTCTTTCTGTAAGTAGAAATGAACTTGGCTTTCATTCTCACGTTAAAGTCGTCACTGACGAGTTTAAATTTGCCATTGTGTGTGAATGAAGATCTAATCTTTACTAAATTCTTCTCCAATGGGTTCGAATCATTGATGTTATTGATCCTTAGCTTCGAATTAAATGAAGTGCGGGCCATTAAGTTGTAAAAGAAGCCAATAAGACCGGATTGAAGTGGGGTAACTAGAGTGGATGGATAATGCTTAACGCTGATACTTTTGATGTGGCGGATTGTGACATTGTGATTGGCCATTGATTGAAGGAAGGAATCAAAGTTGAGTTGAGTCAAGAGGAATGGTAGCACTGCTTTAGCGTTGGAGGTTGTGCCCTCTGCAAAGACGTATATAACCTTGTTCTTAAGGTTTGTGTAATCTAGGTTGCTGTTGTTATTGTTGTTATTATCATCGCTGATATCCAAACCCGCAACACTCTTCAACATAAACTCTGAGACTGACACCCGTTGCAAATTGCCGGTCTTGTCAGGAATAAGCAATACAAATTCATCATTGGAGATAAGGGCAAGTAAAAGCAAATCCAAAGGACTAGTGAAGTTAACAAAATAGAGCTCGTTCTTAGATGGGTAAAATCCAGTCCGAGTCAACTTCTTGGTTTTCAGGTTCTCGATGGACAGTTCATAGTTGTTCAATCCAACAAGGAATAGGATAGCTCTATTCAGAGTAACTGTCTTGCTGAGGCCTATGGAATTAGATAGTAAAAACGACAACAAGGCAACTGGCAGTATGAGAATCGCCTTCACGAGGAATAACACGAATCCGCCCACTCTATCCAGATTAGTGACCTTGATGAACTGCTGCACTCCCGATTCTGACACTCCAATCACGTTAGTCTTAGTCACTGGCATGAATGGTGATATACCAGTGGCTTTATCCCTGAACTGCGTGTATCTCTCCATGTTAAGGGAGGCAGTAGTATTGGTGTTGGTGAAAGCTCTAATTGATGGTTGAAATCAGTGTAAACAGCATTTTCTCTATGGACATTATTACATAAGCCATCTTGTTTTTTTTTTTAGGTTTCTTTTTCTGGCCCCCACGGTGGTCCTCCTTCTCCGTCTTAATAAAACTACTCGAAGTCCATTTGAGGATGTCTTTAAGAGACGTACTAGCTCGTGGTGATGATTTTTTGAATGAGTACCCACGTACGTCGTGGTGGTGGAATTCAGCGAGCAAAGGGACTTCACTGTTGGCAGTGGGGTTCTCGAAGTTCATGCTCTTTACTTCCTATAAGCCGACTATTGTTGGGCTTGAGAAGCTAGACAAGGCTCTACAAAGAAGCAAAGATGAAAACAGAGGGCTGATGACAGTTATGAACCATATGTCTGTTGTTGATGATCCCTTTTTGTGGGGTATGCTTCCCTGGAGTTATTACAGAGATGTAGACCACATCAGATGGGGACTAGGTGCACACAATGTCTGCTTCAAGAATAGCTTCATGTCCTACTTCTTCAGTTTAGGGAAGATCATGGGCACCGAGAGATTCGGTCGTGGACCCTTCCAGGGATCGATCGATGCGGCTGTCAGAGTTTTATGCCCAGATGACACGTTGAATCTCCTTTATGATGGGTCTGATGAGGTGTCTGATCAATGGGTTAATTACAAGAATGACATCAGAAAAGTCACTCCAATAGCCCACAAGGTGCAAAGTGATTACATTGCCCCGATAATAAGATCGAAACCATCTTGGGTTCATGTATTTCCAGAAGGTTTTGTCTTGCAACTCGAGCCACCATTCAGCAATTCGATGAGGTACTTCAAATGGGGTATCACCAGACTAATTCTTGAATCTACGAGACAGCCTATTGTTTTGCCAATTTTTGCACATGGCTTTGAGAAAATTGCACCAGAATCTGCTGCCGAATCAATGATTGAAAGATTCTTACCATCCAACTTTGGTGCTGAAATCAAAGTCACTGTTGGTGATCCTATCGATGATGAGATCATTGCTGAATACAGAAAGGAATGGCTAAGACTAGTGAAGAAGAACCTTGACCCTAGAAATCCGGATGATCTTTCTGAAGAACTGAAGAATGGATCCAAGATTCAAGAGTTGAGAAGCAGACTTTCCTCTGAGTTGAGAAAGTCCGTTGGAAATATTCGTCATGAGGTTGGTTTCCCGGAAGAGGATCCAAGATTCAAAGAACACAAGTTCTGGAAACAGTATACTTTGTCTGAAGGTGCCAGCGACCCCGATGTTAAATTCATCGGCCAGAACTGGGCCATTCGGAGACTCCAAAGCTTTCTAAAAGATAGTGAAACCAAAAGCAGCGACAATGGAAACAAAAAAAAATGATAGGGATGAATTCTTGGTTTTTTATTTAATTCTGGTGAGCCTCAGTGTGTCAATTACTACCTGTAAATAAACGTTAATGTGTGTGTGTTTCTAATAGAGAAATTGTGTCATTTGGTATTGGTACTTGATGCTTAATGGCTGTGTTTGAGGTCTATTTCCGAGGGTATTGGAATTCCGAGGATCCAAAAATCTTAGAACAACGCCGCCGCTGCTTTTCTTCCAGAGAGAGAGAGTGCACAGATTGGGTGGACTAATCAGACACTCAAAGAGAAAACTGCAAATGCTAGGAGGTCGCATCCTGTGTCGAAATGGCCAGTCACTTCAGTCTTTAAGGAGTCTGGGCTTTGCAAATCCAGTGCGAAACTACTCGTGGAATCCCTTTGTGACCACCACAGTTGACGACGGTCCACCTCCAGAAGGTGCACTCGACGAGACCGTGGCAAACGCAACACAGGAGCTCAGAGACAGAACGATTGCGCCACAGAGACTTAAACGGATCCTCCAGGATCTAGCACTTGCTACCCCTGGACGCCGTACTTTTGGACTGATGGGGGATGTCATCAAAAGACTGGCGGCATCAGAGCCGATGCAAGGTCGTGATGATGATGATGCCATCATCCCATTGTTCAACAACAAAGAGGCACTCCAGTTCTTCATTCAGGTGATCGAAAACATTGACAAGAACAACTTTGAATCCGCGAGATTTGTCCCACGCCTCTATCTCCAGCTTCTTGGCCGTGCTACTCAGCTGGAAGATGATGAAATGTTGCTCGATGTCTTTATCAAGTTCGTGCAATATTTATCAGTATTGGGGTACCCTGAACAGCTTTCCAAGGTTGCTCTATCATTTTTATCAGAGTATCCAAGGTTGACTGACGAAGCTACCCAGAGACTGAACGCTCTCTTTGACAATTACGACAACCTTTCACCCCTCTTGTTGATCGGAGTTGCAGATGCATATGACTATGTGAACAATACCTATAGCAAAACTACAAGGCAGCTCAAAAAAAAGACTTTAAATTCCATCAAGGAATACCTGGAATCTAGCCAAGATGAGATTTTCTCCATTGACTCACAAGAGATGAAAGCTTTCCAGAAGTTCTTTACCGGCTATGCTGAACAGACAGACTCCCAAAGCATCTTGATGGACATATATCAGTGCTGTTCAATTAATGGATCACAATACTTTAAAAATCAAAGACGACAGGTCTCCTCAAAGTTAGTATCTGTTTTGATTGACGAGAAGGGCCAATCTAAGTTGAGTCCCCCAAATTCAATCAGACTTTGTCAGACTTTGATTCGATTCAGGGAGGATGGTATAAGCAAGGAAGAACTTTTAGTCGTTGCATCCTCTATTGCTGATACACTGGCAAGCATCCCACAGGAAAACCTTGACAAGGAAGGTTTCCTTACTTTGATACAATGGGATGTTTTCAAGAATTCCAAATTGACTGCAAACACCGGAGAGTTTCTATTGAAGAATAGCAAGTTGGTAGATATTCAGTGCTACAACTCAATCATTAAATCTTTGGAAAGCTCCAATCCCATCAACTTCTCTACAGAGCTCAAAGACATTGACCAATTCTTTTCTGAGAAGTTCCCCGAGCTGAATAGAGATCTCCATACTTTTGAAATTCTGCTCCAGAGGGGTATCAAGAAAGGGGATTACGAGTACTTAACAGGCATTTTTAAGGAAAGTTTGAACGAAGGTATTGATTGGGAGGAAAGTCCAGGGATGCTATTCAATTTTTTGATCGCACTGACCGAGCAAACAGACGCTGATGCACAGCAGGTGTTTCAATGGTACAGAAGAGTCAAGGTTTTTTGCGAATACCTGAATGCAGACTCTTATAGTGCTTTGATGTCTTTGCTATTACAGCAGGGTGCTGTCAACACTGCACTTATGTCGTTTGAGTATGAGATTCCTAAGCTAGCAAAGGGGTCAAAGTTTCAAGTGGAAAACTACCCCAAGTTATACGATGTGATCATGAACTGGATTTTGAACGAATGCAATGATGTTCAAAATGCATGGGATATGTACGGATCTTTAATGAAGTACTTTGAGCTCCCTTATGAAAGTTACTTGCCAGTTATGAAGAAATTTGTTGCATTGCAGAGACCAGATGCTTCATTGATGATATTCCAAGAGCTGAAGAAGATCCACAGGAGTACGGGTAGATTACCCCCACCGGATGCAGAGATGTACATCTTTCTGTTTGACAATTTCGGCACACAGCTTTATGATTATGGTGTTGACAACCTTCATTTAATGCTAAAGGTTGACTTGGATATCAATTCAGACATCAATATTATGAACTCTCTATTGAATGCATACACTAATATCAATGAGTTTAAGAGAGTCTCTGATATCTTTGATCAGATCATTTCCATTCCTGAGAAAGTTGGCCTTAACAATGATACCATTACTATTATGCTGAAAGCCTACACATTCCTTGATCTGAAGCTAGTTACCAATTTTTGGAATAGCCTCGACCAGTTCAACATCCTTCCAAACTCTATGAATCTAAACCAGCTGGTCATTGCCCACTGTTATTACGGAAAACACAAGGAAGCTCTTAGAATTGTTCAGACTTGCGAGAACGATCTCGATATCCCAGTTACACCAGAGATCTTGGGAAGTCTGTACAAGTGGGCTGATTCCCCCGAGCTTAGAAATGAGATTGAACAGTGGGCATTGATTAGTCACAAAAACCTCTGGCAGCTTGTTGACAAGAATGCATTGGCTCTTACAAAGCCAACGAAAGATGAACAAGAGCTGGGTATGAGCCCACAGGAATTGAGCTTGATCCGAGGCTAGTTATTTATTTGTTTTTGATCTATTCTGTTGTTATATTTACAATTGTGTATATAGGTCATTATTTATTTGCATGAACACACACGATTGAAGTACTGGTGGTCGTTAAGTAGTCGTCGTTATTCACTTCTTCAATTTAGTAGTGTTCACTTTGGTAGCAAATCTCAAAGAGTTGATAGTTTCATTGTAATTCTTAACCAATGGTGATACATTCACAAACATCAAAGTTTTTGAGTTGCCAAGTAGAGAAAACTGGAGAAGGTAAGTCAGCTTGGAGTTCCTGAAGGGGATGTGTCTTCCACTCTGGGCATCACCAAGAGCATATATAACATCTCCTAAAGAACTCAAACTCTTATTGATGGATTGTGTTTCCTTGAGTCTCTCACCAATAACTTGGGAGTGGGACAATCTCTCTGAACCTGCAAGATCAATTAGGTTCAGAACCCCGGAGGTACGTTCGCCAGTTTTGCTATTCTCTCCCTCAATTTTGATTATATAAACACTGTGTGATCTTGAGGATCTCTCATTGGCTCTTGTTGTGGCGATTGATCTATTGAGGTACACTTTGGATAAAAGATCCTTCACCATCTCCGCCGATGTAAGCTCAATCTTGGTTAAATCTGTGACTGAAGTCTTCTGGTTCAGCAAGTCATGTCTGATTTCATATTTGTTCTTTGAAACATCATCGTTATTATCTATCAGCAAGTCGTTGATGTTTTCATTGTATATCTCCAAGAATTCACCATAAATTCTGTGACTCCAATGATTGTTTGTATTCAGCTTCGCACAGGTTTCAAAGATTTGGTCAATGGCTCTTGGAATCATACCGTCTTTATTAGACATTGTGAATGTCTTACCAGAGCCAGTCTGACCATATGCAAAGATGCAGACGTTGAACCCATAGATTGCAGTCTGCACCAATTGATATATCTCATCAAATATTTCTCCATTGGTCGAATCCATTTGAAAAACTCTGTCAAACTTGAAGTTGAATCTCTTTGGTATAGAAGGCACTGGACCGTTAAAGACTGCACGAGGTTCAGTATTCATGAATTTAGGATCCAGGAGCTCGATTTCTTGGTCCTCTTCATCATTGTCGGGAACCTTCACATCAATAATGTCATTACCCTTCTCCGAGCTTAAGGGTGGTCTCACACGACAAAATACCCTAATATTCCCTTTCAATTCTTGAAGTTTATTGTGCAGTTTCCTTCTGATTTCCTCCTCAAGTGCCAACTGGTGATGATTTATCACCACTTGTCGATTCTGCCAGTCCATTTGACTGTGCAGCTGTTGAATCTGCTGTCCATTAGATAGTAATAGATCCTTCATAGTTGCAATCTTTGCAATGATATCACCCAAATCTTTGGACGATATCTGGTTATCATTCTTCAGTGCTCCCAATTTCTTATGAATTTGCGATTTCGTCTCCGTTTTTTCCTTAATTCTTTGTTTCATACCTTTCATACTATTCCTTATCTCCACACATTCATCAACCAAGTCTTTAAAATCATTGTGGTGTGAAGCTCTAGAATCCTGCAGAACCAGTCGCAAATTTTGAAGGTTTTCCTTGTGGTTAGTTTCCAACGTTTGAAGAGTTTGCTGGTAAATGGACTCATTGTTATGGATATCATTTTCGATATTCCTTAAATCGACAGCAAGCAAATCTCTCTCATCCTCAACTGTTTTGATTGCTGCGTCATGCTTGTCCCTTATCTTAGCCATATATGCTTTCTCTGCATTATACTGAGATTCGCGTATGTTCATTCTCATATTCTCCATCTGCAACTCGTGGTTTTTCTGCATGTCAGAAATGACTGTTTCAGATTTGTTCAAAAGACTTTTAAGCTCAACCTGTTTCACTCGGTATTGCTTGTGTAGTTCGGTGCATTTGTCTTCTAATTTGGTATCCTCAAAGTTTATGGCAGCCAGATGAGTTCGTATCGTACCAAGCTGACTTTTGAGTTCATTTAAATCACTCTCTTTTGCCATAATTTCCCTTCTTATGGAGGCAAGATCCCGCTTTGCAGGTCCCAATGTCGTTCTTTTCAAATTTTTTTGATGAGGAATAAACTCCTCCTCCCCTGTTGATTTTGTGCTCTTGGTTGGCGTTGCCTCCCTGGATTTCCGTTCATCGCTCTTCTGACTGATGAATCCAGATGGCGTAATGAAAGAAGTATCCTTCACAGGTGTAGTTTGAGGTCTAGGAATCTGTGATTTCTCAATGAATGGTGAATTAGAGACATTGTCATGGACGTTAAGTTCATTAAGATTCATTGGTTGAAGTGCCTTTGTGCCAGAAGGTATTCCACCAGGAGCAGCAGAAACACCTCGCTCTGTTTCCTTCGAGAGTTCCATTATAGAAATGAATCTAGACGGAGTGATATTTAAGCAGCAACGGCCTAATTTAAGAAGGACCACGATTTGTCTGGTGTCTGTTTCACCTTCAAAGTTTTGTTTTGTGATTGTTTTGAAAAGAAATCGAAACGTAAACAAACAAACAAAAACAAAAACTGTAAACTCCGAGGGTTTTAAAACGTGACATATCAACATCGATGAGCCGGAATTGGAAAAAATTTATTCTGAACTAAGTAGAAATTTAGAGGGATAGATTTTACTTAGATGACCTTCTTTTTTGTATAACTGCAACAAGATCAAACATATATCCGGTGATGTCAAAGGGAAGAATCACTTTGTCCAAGGACCAAGTCAAAGACCTGGTTGGGAGCATACCATTGCCAGGCAGTGGGAGTGAGAGTGAAGGGCTTGACTCTGATGCATCTCTCGAGCTGAGTGAAGATGAAGTTGATCTAGAAGGCGTTAGCAGTGATGACGAAAACGGTTCCTCAGACGGTTCTTCAGACGCTGATGAGAACCTCCCTAAGCTTAAGAAGAGAAAGAAGAACAAGGATGATGGTAATGAATCATTTGCTACTGCTGTGAATGCAATCCTGGGTTCCAAACTGAAGGCATACGACAGGAAAGATCCAATCTTGGCCAGATCCAAACAGGTTATCAAGAAGGCTGAAAGCGACAAGTTGGAAGCTAAGGCACGTCGGGCCTTGCTTGCGGAGAAGAAGAAGGTTTATGACAAGGACCGTATCAGAGACTTGCTACCACAGGACGATAGTACTGCAAGAGAGATTTTAGAGCATGAACGTAAGTTGAAGAAGATTGGACAGAGAGGTGTCGTAAAACTTTTTAATGTGATTATGTCTACACAGACGCGGACCAATACTGAGGTGGCGAAGAGCAAGGTGTTGGGAGAGGATCAAAAGGAGAAACTGATTAGCGAGGTGTCGAAGGAAAAATTCTTCGACTTGGTGAAGGCTGCTGGTGAAAATTAAAGAAAACAAAACAAAGCAAATCGGGGCGGAGATGGTGGTGCAAAGTGTACATTAGAAGTTGATATATAGCATAGCATGTTTTTATGTTATTACTTGTTGTTATCCAGTTTCTGTTCGTCATTGTAGATATTGTTGTGAATCTTTTTGGAACCTGGGTAAATCTCTGGGAACTCCTTGACGTAGTCATAGAAGACCCATTTTCTGTTTTCCCAATTGGTCTCGACTGGGAGTTCTCCCTTCATGGACTTTGATACATTCTCAGCAGCTTTCCAAACTCTAACAACGTTTAGTCCCATCACTTTTGAAATTTGCTCCTCTGTAGCGTTTGTGGCTTCCCAAACCTTCTTAATGAGGTCAGGATACTTTGAAACGTCCTCAAGACCTATTGGCCCTTGAGGAATACCATCAAAGTCAGAGCCAAGACCAACGTGGTCCCATCCAATGAGGTCCACAATGTACTTTACGTGTTCAACAGCATTGTCAATTGTGCAGTTTGGCTTGTCAGAAAGGAAGTGGGGGAAGAAGTTGATGCAAACGACACCGTTGTTCTCCTTCACGAGCTTCAACACGTCATCTCTGACATTTCTCTCATGGTTTCTGAGTGTATAGACAGAGCTGTGGGAGAAGATAACAGGGGCCCTGGTTACAGCCAAAGTGTCTATCATTGTTTTGTGAGAGACATGGCTCAGATCAACGAGCATGCCTAATCTGTTCATCTCCTTGACACAGTCTCTTCCGAGGTCTGTGAGACCAAGATCTGGTTTGCCTGCTGCAATAGAAGAGGCAGCTGTGGCGAATGGGTTGTCACAATTGTGTGTGAGTGTGATGTAGCGGACACCCAGCTCAAAGTACTGTCTGAGGCATGCAAGAGACAAATCACACTGATGAAGTCCCTCGAGACCTAAAGTGATTGAGATCTGCGAGCCCTGAGTTTCTCTAAAGTTACTGATGGCTTCGTCTGCAGTGCGTACAAGCTTCAATGAACTCGAGTACTCTTCGACAAGACGCTTAGTGACATCGATTTGCTCCAACGTGTCCCTCACAGCCGAGTTTGGCTTGTTAAAGTCTTCGTAAAGGTAATCCGGGTCCTTGCACTCAATCCAACAGGAGAAGAACTGGATGCCTAGACGGCCTTGCTTCATCTTACCCAGATCGGTGTGGGAGGTGAGCCAGGAGTCAAAGTCAAACCGATTTCCATCACAATGAAGTTCATTGTGGAGCTGTTCTCTCAAGAGATATGGAAAATCGTTATGGGTATCAACAATGGGCACCGTCGCAGCAAGAGCCTCGAAACGGGTATCAATACGGTTGTCCACAGTCATATTTTCAAGATCTCCTGTTGTTTGCTTTTTTGGGCGAAAGCTGAGCTGAGCTGAGCTGGCTGAGCTTGGAAATATAAATTCACTAAAAGTTGTGTTGTCCCCACCTTCAACCTCCCCCCCACCCACCACAAAATCACACACCTTCCAAAACTACGCTTTTATATATAAAACTAAATGGGGGACAGAGACATTAAAAAATACTGATGACATAATCTTGCGGCGTATGTAACCCCAATCAGCGAATTCCGCGAATTTCGCGAATCGAACCCCCCGATGCGCTGTTGGCCGCAAAAACTGGCGCTAAAAAGACAAAACGGTTTGGAAAATATGCGTCACTCCGCACTCCCAATCTTCGCCTATATGGCACGGAGCGCATTTTCACAACTTGTAAAAGTGTTGTGCGGGTGGTAAAACTCCATCAGCCGTGACCAATTAACATACATACAGTATTCCACTCTTGGATTAGAGCTTATCGGGGTATTTACCCACGTTAACTGCTTATCATTTGTCAAGTGTCCAACCACCACAAGATATATAAAGAGAGAGCTTTGGGACCCCCCCTCCTCATCACCAATATCCATCATCATTATCAATATCATTATCAATATCGTTATCAACAATGGAAATGAAAGACAGAATATCCAGCTCTGGTAGCTATGAAAAGGGAGAGGGGACTGTCGACCAGATCCAGCCAGTGGCGTCAACTGCGGCCTACCACGAGAACGCAAAGGGTGATATTATTATGACCAATGGTCTGAAAGCTGGGTTGAAGAACTACACTGTCAACCTTATTGCACTAGCTGGTATCATTGGACCAGGTGCGCTGATTGGTATGGGTTCGTTCTTGTCCTCTTCTGGTCCAGTTGGTATGATTGTGGGGTTCAGTATCATTTGTCTGATTGTCGTGCCAATGATGTTCTACATTGGTGAGCTCAACTCGCTCTATGGTCTCAACTTTGCTGGTTTGGGTTCCAAGTTTGTGTCGCCAGGGTTTGGTGCTACTGTGTCCCTTTGCTACGTTGTGATGTGGATCACCAACATTATTGCTGAGTACACCTCTTTGACGGCTGCGCTTCAAACGTACTCTATGAATGTGCCAACGTATGGATACTACCTTATCATGTGGGCATTCTTCACTTGTTTCCAAATGCTGGATGTCTCTTGGTGGGGTGAGTTGGAAGCCTGGTTGGCCATTGTGAAACTGCTGTTTATCAGTGGTTACTACCTCTTTGCTATCATATACGCTGCAGGTGGTGTCAAGGGCAAGTCGCCAAACGATCCATTCAAGAACTATCCTTTGAAGGATGGCTTTAAAGGTATCGCCACTGGTCTGATCTACGCAGGAACTTTTCTCTCCGGTGTCGAGTCCGTTTCCATTTTGGCAACAGAGACAAAGAACATCAAGAAGACCATTCCAAGTGCTGTCCGCAAAACCATGTTCAGAATTTTATACGTCTACTTTGGCCTCAGTATCGCTTACGGTATTACTGTCCCATATAATGACCCTTTATTAACATCTTCTGACAGAGTTATGAAATCTCCAATGTCTATTGCCTTGACCAACGCTGGCTGGGTTAACTCCAAGTACTACGTCACCACCATTATTCTGGTGATTTGTCTGTCTTCCATCAACACTGCCATCTTTTTGGCATCCAGAGCTCTTTTCACCTGGGCTGAGAAGGGCTATGGCCCAAAGATCTTTGCAAAAGTCACCAAGCGTGGTGTCCCATGGGTCTCTATTCACTTTTGTCACCTGTTTGGTTTCCTCTCCATCTTGTCATACTCTTCAGGCTCTACTGTCGCATACGCCTACATTGTCAATGTTACTGGTGTCGCCGCTTTTCTAATCTGGACCAGTATCTGTGTGATACACCTCAGATTCAGAACCCATTGGCTCGCAGCTGGCAGAACTCTTGAGGAACTACCATTCAAGTCAGCCTTCTACCCTTGGAGTAACTACATCACTATCTCCATTGGTATTTTCCTTGTACTGGTCCAGGGCTGGTCTAACTTTAAGCCATTTGACTACAAGAACTTCATTGATGCGTACATCTTGCTCCCTGTGTTCTTCATCTGCTGGGGCTGTTACGATTTATTGTTCTTCAAGAGAGGCTTTATCAAGCTGGAAGAGATTGACTTTGAGGAGGATCGCAGACCTGATATTGACGAGATTGATGAGTCAAAGCTCGAACACACTTCATAAGAACCATCATCTTTTTACCACACCAACCTTTGCTCATTTTTTAATTTTAGTCTGATTTTTTTGATATATTTCATCTTTGTAGCTCTCATCGAGAATGAGAGAAGAGGCAGATCTGAGCCGGGTAACTTTTCCCGTTTGCTTTTGTTTGTTGAATAAAAGAAAGGAGAAAAAACAGCATCACGAATTTTACACCAAACCAAATACAACAAGGATATAAATAAGAAACAACTCGCAGCCGAATGTCTGAAAACATGTCGGAATTCTCAAACAATACAATGCAGACTTCACAAGAGCAGCACATTACCACGGCTCCAAATGTTGTTGTTGTCGACCCTGTATCAAACCAAGAGCCAAATGTACAACAAGTTCAGGATCAACAAATGTCGTCGTCGCCGCCACCAGAAGACGAAACAACAATCGAGCCAAAAGCACTTACAAAGCTAGAGAAGACAATTGAGTTTCGTGACAAGCTTGAGGCACTTATCAGAAGAACAGCACAGACGAAAAAGAACTGTGAGAAGTTGGAGCATGACAACAAGTACCTCCAGGAATATGTTGGCAACTTGATGAACAGTGGTGAGTTCCTCTCCAAGAAGTTGTAACTGCAGCTACAAAATTGATATGTGGATGGTCTGGATGTGTGCAATTGTGGTGCAGGTGTGCACAGTACGGTGTTTTTGTGTGTGTACCACAAAAAAGGAAGACAGAATTTGTGTTGCTTGCTCGTCGTTGTCTCCCTATTTCGCACACATCTTATATCCTCGTTCGATTTTTCAAGACAGTCCCCGTGTGTGTGTTATTCCCACCAATCGCACAGATGTACCTAAATAGGGTCCCTGGAAACATCCAGTCCAGTTCAGACTTGAGACATACAGCCACAATCTCTGATGAAAACACCCCACACGACTCGTTCCCATCCCCATCCCCATCTTCCATTAAGCGTTTCCACGAGAAGAATGCACCGCAATCCAGAAACAGTTCCTTAAATGGGAGTAGTGCACCTCCTTCTGTCAGATCTAGAAGCGTTGTACCCCTTGTGGTTAACTCCAAATCATATCCTAAGGATTTTAAGGTGTTGACTACTAACATGTTGAAAAATGATGTTAACAGACTTGATTTCAACGCTATAAGTATGAGAAACAATGAGAGTCTTGTGAGTGCTGTGAGTCCTCTTGAAAAGATTGGGTTATGTGCGAAGCAGGAGACAGTCACTGAAGATAATGATATCCCTGATGAAGTCGGTAGCACTGAAATTGGCAAAGAAGGAGAGGAGCAGGAGCATGGGGAAGAGGAAGAGTTTTTTGAAGACACGGTTGACAGAGATGACGCTGCTAACCTCCTTTCAGGCAAGAGTTTGATCGAATTGTCGCTTTCACACGATATTCCCCTCTCAACAAGTCCAGGGTTGCTGGACACAGAGTTGTTTCCAGAGACCACAACTCCTTATGATTTGGATGGCAGCGGATGTGAAGAGCCACTGTTTATCGATGAGGATCCGAGAACGAGCTATCTCCAACCTTATAGGGCATATGTTGAGGTTGCACCTTTGATGCTTGGAGAGCCATTGGCTCCAATTGGCACTCCCTTGGATTTGTCTAGTGTTGAAAAGAGACCTACCGGTGCTGGTCCGTTCTACCGCGACTATCATCATTATAAATTTGATGAGGAGGAGGAACGGGACAGATTGAAGATCTACTCTTTGCTTGAGTATGAATTTAATCAGATTGAGAAGGGTAACTATTTTGAAGGTTTGCCTGTCTTGGATGATGATGATGATGCTGTCAATGAGATTGACAAGCCGTCAAGAGGTTGGAGTTCAAGATCGATCAGAGGTATCTTGAACAGGATATTTTGCTACAACAGCCACTCGGAGAAGGAGGGAAGACAAAAAGATCATTGGTACAAAATTTTGAACCGTATTGATAACAGTCCAGTTGTTGTTGTGGCTGGCGACCAAGAAAGTGTCCGTGGATCAGCAGGCGTTGAGTTTGAGAGAAACAATATTAATATGATTCCAATTAGTTTTGTCCCAGATGCTGTTGCTGCTGATGCTGATGCTGATGGTGCAAAGCATGCTGTGAACTATGTGTCAATGAGGTACAAGTAAAAAAAACTGATTATTAATACATGATGTAATCACTATATTCAATTCTAATTCTGAGGCCAATTGGGGTAAAAAACATATTCTCCGCCAGGCGGATTAGCCGCCCACCACAAAAGCAACAAGGTGAGGATTTGAATTAAAACAGATGGGGATCGCTTGTACTTTCTGCAAGAAACGAAAGAGGAAATGTGATGGAGAAACGCCTTGTTCAATCTGCCAAAAGTACAACCGCAATGGCAAGTGTGAGTATCTCTTGGACCAGGACAAGCGCAAGTTCAAGTACGACTCCACCTATGTTGACTATCTGGAAATGAAGGTTGATCTGCTTCAGCAGCTAGCTGATGAACTTATCCGCAGTGACATCACAAAGGCTGAGACAGTTGATTGTGAGTTAGTGAAGGAACGGAGGAACAACAACAACCAATTCAGTGGGGTGGTTGGACCAAAACTGCTAACCACTTCAGAAGGAGAGGCTGCTACTGCTGCTACTGCTGCTACTGCCGAACAAGGCGGTGGTGGTTCCAGCAGAAAGAATTACAATTCAGAGCGGCTGTTAAGAGAGCTGGCAGACGGTGTTGCTGTGGACGAGTTTGTTTCAACCAAGTGGAGAGTCCGCCAGGATATGAGGGGCCACACTGAGTTCTATGGGCCGATATCGTGGAGACAGCAGGTGCTTGAAACGAACAACGACATGGACGATGAGCAGCAGTACGGGGAGGATCTCCTGTCGTCGGTTCAGATTGAAAAGATGGTGCAGCTTGTGTCGAAATCTAGAGAGTTTAGAGAGGTGTTGATTCAGAACTTTGGCAACCACTTTGGAAAGTTCTTTTACATTTCTGAGCTCTCGCTGAATGAAGTGAGGACATGGGACTTCCCAAACCAGGATATTTCACGGCAGTTACTTCTCTGTGCTATATTCACTTACGGCTCGGTATTCAGGCCTGTTCACAAAAATCTCTGTGCGTTCTTCCTCAGGGAAACAGAGACCATGATTCTCAAGGCCAGCAAAGATGTCAATGAGTACTACATACAAGCCACACTGATTTTATCTTGCTTCCAGCTTGGAATGGGGTGTGACTCTAACTCCTGGGCTTTTGACGCTATGACCTCGGCGATGACCCAATACCTGAAGCTGGACCGTGCCAACGAACTCGAAGCGTCGTCAAAGTCCAGCGCATTGTTCTGGAGTGTCATTATGCAGGATAGGGTAATCACGAGTGTCCTTGGACGTGGCTGCAGAATACAGTTCTTTAGGATAACTACCCCATTCTTCAAACCAATCATTTCTAATTCAGATAGCGAGTCATACCTCACTGAGCTCACATTTGCCCACCATTCAAAGCTCTGGTTCATCCATGACAGATACTTGTCACAGATTTATTCATTCAAGGCAGACCACCTACACACCTCCCATAAGCTAACGCTCATGAACAAGGGCCTTGAAGCACTCCATAATTTGAAAGATTCACTGCCGACTGTGTTGAGACTGACGGATGACGTACAAGATTCAAGGGTCCTGATTCTACACTTGTCCTACTCTGTTGTTGTGTTGCTGCTTCATCGCGCATACTTGAAACAGATCCCACTGAAGGTTATCCAGATTATCATTGAACATTGCGAGATTGCAGCGAACATTATCTCCAGGCTATTGGAGAACCCTAATCCAAACATTCCATACTTCATCTCATACCTGATTCTTACATGTGCCACTTTTGACCTGTTTTTATCCACTAATAAGGATGAATCTATCAAGGCTAATTCCTTCAACAGGCTTAAAGTTTACATTAGTGCGCTTTCTAAATTCGGGCAGTATTGGAAGCGTTGTCTCAAGGATATTAAAGTTCTAGACGAACTGGCGTCCAAATGGAATCTTGACCTGCCATTCCTGAAACAGTCATCTACTGTAATCACTGCTGTGGATAAATATATCACCTCAGATAACCCAAGTGAAGGAATCAGCTACCATACATTTTTTGATCAATTCATTCCAGCATCTGTCTCTCCCTTTGGCGAAAATGAAGTTCTTGTTAGTGCTGGACAAGAGGTTTTTCCAAATAGCCTGTTTCGAAGCTCAACTAGTCCAACTGATAGCAATAATACCAACTTGAGCAAATAGAGTACTGACCAAACCAATACGTGACTCTGGACACTATACTATAACTGGTCATCCAATGGTTGACTGTACAATCCTTCATCTTCGCGATTCAGCAAATCATTTAGTTCCTGACTGTCTCCAGCGATCTGTACAAAGGCTCTATCGTTCCACTGAGAAAAGTCTATGAAATTGAAAGAAGGTATTGGCTGGGGTCCAGTAGTGTCCAAAGGTGGGAGCTCGGAGGAGGAGGCAATAGCAAAATTACCGGAAACTCCAATGTTACAATCAGTTAAACGATCTTGATTTCCACTCAAATCAGTTCCGGGGTCAGTTAAGCCGTATTGTCCCACAATAGACTCGAGACCTGAAGTTTGGCCTGACTCAGTCAAGTTGTTATTGTTGTTGTGTAGTTGTTTCAATTCATCAAAACTTGGAAATTGGTTCTCCCAGTTCTGAAATAAACTGTCAATGTCGTTAAAGGAGTCAACGAATTGAGAAGAATCTGTGAAAAAACCTTCGATTTTCTGTCGTTGTTGTTGCTGCTGCTGCTGTTGAAGTTGGAGTTGTTCTTGTTGAAACTGGAAATCTACAGGGAAAGGCTGTGGCTGTTGTTGAGGTTGCTCTAACCGTTGCTTCTGGAGCTGCTGCTGAGGATGTACTTGATTTGCCAACACTGGTGGTGTAGATGACTTGGACGACAGTCTATCAAATGGTACATGGAACTTGATAGAAGTCTTCACCAGATGATTTAGCAGTTCCCTTGATGACTGGAAACGTCTGGATGTCTTAACCAGAAGAACCCTCACCACATCCAGATATGCCATTAGCTTTCTCAATGTTATGTCAGATATCTTGGATTCTTTTGAGATTGTTGATAGAACAGTCATCAAGACAATCCCAACTGAATGGATAAAACTGATAAAATAGAACGGCAGTTTGTTAATGAATATATCCTTCTTGCAAATCTTGGTAAGAATTTCACCACTTTCAACGGTAGCCCTGATAATGGCTTTTTTAATCGAGACAGTGTTGTTATTACTATTCTCTTTAATGAAGATCTGATTCAGTTTCAAGACACACATCTGGTAATTGAAATGGAACAGCAGAATGTACAAGTCATCAAATGAATTATCCAATCTTGATAGGTTCAATTGCTTCGGTAAGGCTTCCTTCAACTCTTCGAGAGTTTTCAAACCCATACTCAAGAGCTTCAATTTGTTGTTTGTGTCGCCAATGTCAAATTCCACAGTAAATATCTGATCTGTGAAACGATCATAGATGTACCATAGTCTTGATAAATTACTAAAGAGTAATTCAGGGAAATGATAGGTATTATCCGCATTCGTCACCACTTGATAAAACGGTGAGATGATTCGCTTGAAGTGGATGACACAGGGCACCTGAAGTAGACTAGTGATGATACGGTCCTGAAGGCATATTGACCAGAGAACACTCAAGTTGAATGGAGACTGTTTCGGTGCTAGGTTCCCATGAGTTTTGGAATTGTATGAAATGTGAAGACCCATGTGTTGAGTCAACGAACAAGTCACAGCGTTGAGGAGGTAGGATTCGGAAAGACGGTTTTGAGTCATTTCGTAACATGAAAGGAGGTAAATACTCATTATTAAATGTATATCAAGCTTGGACTTGGATATAATGCCCATCAATGAGTCTCTGGCGAGTGAAATGAAGAACTGCCTATGGGCGTCCTTAGCTTTGTGTTCAGAATAGAGGTTCCCAATTCCCAGGACGACATTATAAAACAACTTCAATGTGGGACTCGCCACAGAGTTGTAGTCCTTCGTCTCGAGATCAGATGTCAGCTTGATGAGTGCTGGTGAGTGGATGGCGTAATTGACCTTGAACAACTGGACAATATAGAACTTGTAGTTTTCGTCTCGTATCAACAAGGTACCACCATTAACAAGGGAGATAGGCGTTGATGTGGGTGTCAATGGAGCGAAATTCTCTGTGTTGAGAATACTCTCCTTGAGCTCTGTAGTGAACGGATTGACAAACACGTTCCTGGAGAAGGGGTCCTCGTCTTCGTCCTCATCACTATCAATCTTCAGGTCTTGTGTGTTGCTAATCAGCAAGTCGATATCGTCCAAGTCATCCAGAACAGGATCATTGCTACCAGACGCAGTATCATAACCGTGCTCCAAGCCTTGCAGCTTCGCTAGGAAAAGCGGTTGCAAGACAGGGTCGTCCTTGGTGTAGTTCTTGATGAAGTTCTCTAAACGAGTTGCTTGGGCCTCCAGGGCATCAGTGTAGTTTGTGTGGTACTTACGGCGACGTCTGTCACCGTTTAGTTGGTTATTATTCTCACTGCTACTAGCCATTCTGTTCACGAGCTACTTTCTGGTCTCAGACAAAGAAGCGCCCGCAACCTTTTATATGTAAGTCAGCTCAGCTTGGGTGGGCTTTCTTGAAATGATGGGGATGCTGCTTATGTCAGTGATTACACATCATTCGTTCAGTCCAAACTTTAATTTTCAAAATTCTGAATATTTTTATTTTATTTTTTTTCAATAGTGGGGGCTTTGTCACAATAAATTAAGAGATCACACATTGCCACCGTCAGAGACTCTCTGTCTCTCTCTCATAGAAATGGGAAGGCATATTTACAGGGCTGTAGGAACAGCACTAGGACTTGGCCTCTGCAGTCAGCTTTACAACAGTGATGGTCTGTTTTACCAGTGCGAGTTGGGAGCGATTTGGCGCTATGATTTCATTCTCAACTTTGGCCTGGTTAACTTTATCCTCATTGTTTGCTATATTGTGTTAAAGAAGATGGCTGTTTGGACATTTGGTCGCAGTATGATTGAGAATCAACAAGTGATTTCCAGATTCAAAGAGAGCTTTCAGTACACTGGCTTCCAGTTTGTATGTCTCAGTGTGCTCAGCTACCTCAAGGATTATCCGATCCATGGCAATGCCATCAACTTGTGCCTGTTATTGGTGCTGAAGAACTTCCACTACATTGTTGACCTGAGCCACCACCAAAGGCTCTTTGTCCGGTGCTTTATGCATGGCCTTCTCAGTCTGGTTGACTTTATGATTATCTACGCCATCAGGCACTTTCATACCAGAGACATTGTCATTCTCTTGTTCAACTATGAAGTACTCCAACTGCTGCAGTCAAACATCATCAATGTGTTAACACTGATTTATGACAATAGCGGACATCGACAGGAGAATCTCTTCATAGAGTTTGGACTCAACTTGGCTGGTTTCAACCTCAGCTTGTTTTACCTCTACAATGAGAGTGATATTTACCTCTTTATGCAGTTGATCCCACTGGTGTACAGAATCTTCAGGCTTCTTTTGAGCAAGAGCCGCCATCTTATCAAATTCTTGCAGGACCAGCAACTGTTCAAGAGCTTTGATTTGCAACTGGCTAGGGATATCCAATTGCGAAACGACTGCTTTTGCCTACAGGGTGGCGGCACGGCAGCAGATCCACCTATAGACATTAGAATACTGCCATGTGGGCACACATTTCACTATGACTGTCTCAAGTATTGGTTGGTTCGATCCCACACTTGCCCTGTGTGTCGAAGAGACGTACCACTATCCTAATTATGTAACGATTTTATGAAATGTATGACTATTCAAACTACCAACTCTTTAACTGTCTGTGTCTAAATAAAAAAGGTGTCACGGACAGACAGACAAATTAAAAACCCACTCTCAGGATAAGGAGAGGAGGGGGACAAAAAATGTAGTATTTGTCTCTTTTTCTGTATGGACGTGGGCTGTATAACACCAATCCCAATCGTCCCGTCCCAAGACTGCTGCAGCCCATACATACATCAAATGCATATACCCATGTCCTGCATAATGCCTCCCTGACTCTTCGGTATCGCCCTCGGTTTCTCTCTTGGTTTTACAGCTGGACTAGGGTCTAAATAAAAAGGACTACAATTTCCACGACCAATGTTTAATGTAGTTTAATATTATTTAATGTAATTTAATATTACTTGATTCTGATTTTTAACAAGCTATATTATACACCGTCGGACCCCGGGGATTCCGGCAACAACAATGACAAGAAAAGGATCCAAGGCCAGACAGAGGGATTCAAAGAGCGTCTCTATCAAGTCACGCTCAATTTGAAGTTGATAAGATCTATGGGACTAGACTCTTTGACACTAAGGACTAACTCCGTCGTGGTCGGATCACACCGGACCGTGGCGTGCCTGATATATGAGGACTAGAAAAATGTGACATCACTCAATGGTCTTTTTTCTAAAACAGTCACGTGCTGATATCGCGAAAGCACCCTCTGTCTCCCACACACCACCACGACACTCAGTAGGAGCAATCTTGGGGTTTTTATCTCCAAATTGGGGGCTAGAACTGATTATTTCGAGTGTACAGTCGTAGTAGAATTAGCTGGATATCGAATGCCGGTATTATATAATGGTTTGAATACATCGATGCACTCAGGGGCGACTCCTAGATTGGTGTGGTGTAAGTGTTTTTTTTTTTTTTTTCTTCCCCTGGCGTCGTTGCGTGGTACCTCACCAGTCATCAGAAGGTATATAAAGCGCAGGGAATTTCTGAGAAAGGCTCTTCCTCCTCCTTTTTTTTAAAAAAACAACCCACCCCCTAAACACACATTAACGTGAGCACAATGTCCAACGAATCCAACAAAATCGGCTGGTTGGTCTCCCTAGACCTCTCAAGAGAACAGCCTGAGTCCCATCTACGTCATACCTCCATCATTGGTACCATTGGGCCAAAGACCAATAGCCCCGAGATGCTTGTCAATTTGAGAAAGGCTGGTTTGAACGTTGTCAGAATGAATTTCTCGCATGGTTCACATGAGTACCACCAGACCGTGATTGACAATGCCAGAAAGTCCGAGGAGCTCTATCCAAGTAGACCATTGGCCATTGCCCTTGACACAAAGGGTCCTGAGATCAGAACCGGTACCACGAGAGACGATGTTGATTTCGCCATCCCAGCGAAACACAGCATGGTTTTCACCACAAACGAGAAGTACGCCACTATCTCTGATGACAAGATTATGTATTTGGACTACAAGAACATCACTGCTGTGATTGAGCCTGGTAAGATCATTTACGTGGACGACGGTGTCCTGTCCTTTGAGGTTTTGGAGATTGTCGACAAGGAGACCATCAGTGTGAGATCAGTGAACGCTGGTAAGATCAGCTCACACAAGGGTGTCAACCTGCCAAACACCGACGTGGACTTGCCAGCCCTTTCAGAGAAGGACAAGGCTGACTTGAGATTTGGTGTGAAGAATGGTGTCCACATGGTGTTTGCCTCCTTTATCAGATCCGGTGATGACATCAAGATCATCAGAGAGGTACTTGGTGAGGACGGTAAGGATATTCAGATCATTGCTAAGATTGAGAATCAGCAAGGTGTCAACAACTTTGACGACATTTTAGAGCAGACTGACGGTGTCATGGTTGCTAGAGGTGACTTGGGTATTGAGATTCCTGCTCCTCAAGTGTTTACTGTTCAGAAGCAGTTGATTGCTAAGTGTAACTTGGCTGGTAAGCCAGTCATTTGTGCCACTCAGATGCTTGAGTCCATGACATACAACCCAAGACCAACAAGAGCTGAGGTGTCCGATGTCGGTAACGCCGTTATGGACGGCTCTGATTGTGTCATGTTGTCTGGTGAAACTGCTAAGGGTAACTATCCGGTCGAGGCTGTCACCATGATGCACCACACCGCCCTCAATGCCGAGCTCAACATATCCTATGCCTCTGTCTACAATGAGATTAGGGCCTTGACCAAGAGGCCAATTTCCAACGTTGAGACAATCGCCTCTGCTGCCGTCTCTGCTGCTGCCGAGAACGGTGCCAAGGCCATTATCTGTCTCTCCACCTCTGGTACCACCGCAAGATTGGTATCCAAGTACAGACCAGACTTGCCAATCATCATGATCACCAGAAATGGAAGAGCTGCCAGATACGCACATCTGTATCGTGGTGTCTACCCATTCGAGTACAAGGAGCCACAATTGGACAACTGGCAAGAGGATGTCCAAAAGCGTTTGGACTCTGGTGTAGCCGAGGCCATTGAGCTTGGTATCTTGAAGAAGGGTGACTCTGTCATCATAATCCAAGGTTGGACAAAGGGTTCAGGTCACTCTAACACTATCAGATTGATCGAGGCTTAGATTTTTGATGTTCTTCACGACCACACTTTTAATTTTAACTAGGATAACTTATAGGCTTTAACTGTAGTGTTGTTGTTATTGTTGTCCATCAATGATATTTGCTTTGAGAAGAGCTTTCCATTTGTCACATAGCAAGCTTCCTTCCAATTCTAAGATCATCTCCAACTCCTCGACAATAGCACTTCTAAAGTACCGTTTCCTCCTATCACCCTCAAGACCATTCGTGTAGTACTTCATAAACAGATCCCAATCTTTTGAATTGGGACCTTTATGGCTTGTATGTTTAATCCAATCCTTAAGTAGCTGAACAATTTCCTTTAACTCACCCCTCTTTTGAAACATAACCTCACCCTTCACAAACTCTGGATCCATCATTGCATAGAAGTCGTCTTTCAAGGATAGAGGTTCATCAGAGCGGGTAGCAGCAGCATCCACAAAATCAATTTTCCTTTTCCCAAGCTCTCTCAACTCACTATGTCTGACTTTCTTGTGTATCTCATAGTCCTTTCGCACATTTTCTCTTAACGAGGATGGTAACTCATGTAGTACTTCATCGTTTAGATCACCTAAACTAATATCAGCTAGATCAACAACACGTCGTTTCTTTGTGGGTGTGTTCAAAATAGAATCCAATCCACCACCACCACCACCACCACCACCACCACCACCCACATTCTTCTTGGGCGATTGTTTCCTAGAAGGAGAGCGACGTTTCAATACTCTTATGAACTTCTGAGGAGACTTTTCACTTTGGAAGATCGGCTGAAGAAACGTCTTGGAACTGCCGTTTTTTGGAGACAGCATATTTCTTCTTTTTAACTCAGATTTCAGCTCTTCCTGGATATCAAGTGGCAGTTCCTTGAGAACATTGAGATCGATTTGAGAAGGTAATGATTCAATTGGGCCTGTATTTTGTCCCCTTTGATACTCAATCCCTTTGGCAATTGACGATGGAAGTTCTTTTAACACGGATGAGTCCATTTCAGAAGGAATATCAAATTGAGTTAGATACACATCCTCCTGTGCTTCTTGTTCCATTTCGACTGCCATAGGTCCAGGATCATCTGACGGCTGCTGAATCCCATCAATCTTTCTCCTTGTTTCTGCAAGTTTCTTAAAGTCCAGTTTTTGTTGTCTTCCCACACTTCCTTTATCCACAAGTTTGGCCAAAGTGACACCAATACCACGGAGCTCTCTTGGTTCACAACCAATGAACCGGTACAGAGACCTCACCTCGTTACCCAGACTTCCAGGATCATCAGTAGGGGTCCCCAAGTTAGACAGCTTGCTGAAACTGTCACACTTACCACATCCCAAAAACTTCGCTGGCTCCATGGGCTCTCCTTCGGCGCGTTTCAAAATCTTCAAAGACACCTGTTCTGCGAAAACGTTGAACTTCTTAAGCTTTGAGGTGAGTTCCCTTGTGAGTGCATAAACAAACGTATCAACTTGCTCAATCGTGTCAAACCTGATACCCCAGTTAATATCAATCGAGATAGACTTTTGAACCAGATCTTGCGGTGATAGAGCGATCGAAGTGTCATCGACACCCCTCACAAATTGAAATAGCTTTGACCCATTCCTCATACCAAGAAGATCCTGTAACTCCAACTTGGACACGTCTCGCAAGTCAAAAATCTTCAAATCAGTCTCCGCATCTGCGATGACACCCTTCTTGGATAGATACCCGCCAATTTTGAATTCGATAGATCTTCCAATACCAGGAAGCTGACCTACACCAAATGAGCCAATCCAGTCAACACCATCACCAAAATGACAAACGATCCCATTCGGTTTGGCACTTCGCAGAGAGAGTTTTGCAAGAAGGACATTTGAGGAACATCCCAAGCTCACAACACATTTTGTTCTTTTTTCCACATCTTCTTTCAGATGCTGGCAGAATCTCTCAAGTTGAGAAACCAAGCCATCATCGTCTTCATCAAACATAGAGCTCAAATCCAACAATGCTTCATCAACAGATACAGGAAGGACAGCATCAGCACCGATTCCTAACAGCACGTCGTAAAACAACCTAGAGATGCGTTCATAGCTGGGGAAATCATACCCTAGGCAAACCAGCTCGGGACACAACTTGATTGCTGAACGAACCCACATTCCGTTTTGCACCCCATGGGAACGCGCAGCGTAGTTCGCAGATGATACATCTGCTGTGCTCTTTGCAAGATCTCTCTGTGCGTGGGTGACACAAATTGGGGTAGTATCGAAGTCGTGCTCTGGGTGTTGGAAAGAAGACACACGAGCAAAGAAACAATCAAAGTCAATGTGTAAGATTATTTTGAAAGATTTCGAATTGTGGAATTTCTGGATTGGTGTCTGCCTGTGGGACTGTTGAAGGAATTCGTATCTAAGGTCTGATTTCCAGGAGCTAAGATGATGAAGTCTTGATTTCTGAAGAAACAGCTTGAGGAAGTCTGGGTGCTTGGAGTCAATAGCAATACTGAATTCTTCTTTATCTTCCATATAAGATGATTGGTTTTCTTTGCTTTCTTGGTAATTTAGTTCATAATCTCCAACATCTGCGTCATCCATTTTTCTGAAACCAAGGCGTCCTTGTCCATACCCACCCTGGTTAGCTACCGCAAAATCCACCCAATCAACAACCTTGTTCATCTTCAAACACTCTAAAATCCAAGCTGGTTTCACAACTTTCACATTTTTAAACTCTTTCAACTTCCTTGGTGTGAGTCTCTCAGCAATCACATGTGTCACATCGCTCTTCCTTGACAAGTGATGGATAAATTTACCACCATTGAGAACAATCAGTTTGTGCAAGGTGTGTATGTTGGGCTGTGTGTGGCCATTCACATAAAAAATCAACTTTGCAAATATTGTGCTTGTGCTTGGAGGACCACCTTGGGCATCTGTGTATGCGGAATGACGTTCTTTCTCCCAGGCCAGATATTCCTCATCCTGCTTCTGCTGCTTTTCAGATTTGCTTTGAAAGTATGCTCCATAGTCCCCAAAGACCTGTGATTCATCCTGAGAGAACGCAGAGGAGGCAACGTTGGCGTCTTGAAGTTCTGAGATATCCTGCTGAAGATGGATTTGAGCTTGGGGCTGTGGTTCAGATTTATCTTGGGGCGGCGGCTGTGCCAATGGGAACGGTAATTCTTCAGCAGTGGTATTGGAATTGGCAGTAAGTTCATCCAGTTCCTTAGAGCATCTATCTTGACTCAGTTGGGAGATGAAATGGACAAGTTCTTCATCGTTAAAAGAGCTGAGGAAGGAGGTATTCTCACCAATAGGATCCGCCATGGCGCCATTGCCGCCACCGCCATCATTAACAGAACCGTGGTCGTCAGCAGCATTCATAGTGGACTAATCATCATATATTCTCAATAAAAGCTAGCTGAGCTGTTTAGCAAGCTCACTGAAAGGACACAAAAGGCGAACTTTTATGGTGAAGTGGTTGGTGGCGTCTTTGTGCACACTTTGTTTTTTTATATACATATTTATATTTTTTTTTATATTTCCCTTTTCAGACAATCCTGTAACCCCCCATGAAAGAGTAAATGTTAGTATGCGGGTAAAGTACAAAATTAATTCAAACCGATAGATGTTAATTCTTCAAAGTGAGTAAATAAATAATAATAAGATAAATATAAAACCGCCAGCGATTAAACTATCTAGTTCTCTCCTTAACAGCCTTAATCAAACTGTCAACGACTTGTGGGTTACTCAAGGTACTAACGTCACCCAATTGACCTTCTTCACCAGCCAAGATCTTTCTCAAGATACGACGCATAATCTTACCAGATCTGGTCTTTGGCAAGTCATCAACAAGGATGATCAACTTTGGAGCGGCGAATGGACCAATCTCCTTTCTAACAGTTAGGATCAACTCCTTGGAGATCTCGGTGGAGGTGGTGTCACCAGACTTCAAGGCAACAAAGGCAGCGACAGCTTGGCCAGTCAACTCATCGGCAAAACCAACAACGGCAGATTCGGCAACCAGTGGGTTCTCCAATAGAGCAGCCTCAATCTCAGCGGTGGATAGTCTGTGACCGGAAACGTTAACAACATCATCGACACGACCCAAGATCCAGAAGAAACCATCTTGGTCACGGGCAGCACCGTCACCAGAGAAGAAGTAACCTGGGTATGGCTTCAAGTAAGTCTCGAGGAAACGGTCATAGTTCTTCCAGATAGTTCTGGAAATAGATGGCCATGGAGATCTGATAGCCAAGATACCCTCAACGTTACCACCAGTCAACTCTTCACCAGTAACTGGGTCCAAAATGATTGGCTCAACACCAAAGGATGGCAAGGAGGCAGAACCTGGCTTCAATGGGGTAACACCAGTGATACCGGAAATCAAGTGGGAACCAGATTCAGTCATCCACCAAGTGTCCAACAATGGGATCTCAGACTTACCAATCTTCTCAAAGTACCATTCCCAAACTTCGGCAGCGATTGGCTCACCGACAGAACCAATGGTTCTCAAAGAGGTCAAGTCGAAGCCATCAATGTAAGAGTCACCAGCACGCTTCAACAATCTCAAGGCGGTTGGAGCAACGTAGAACTGGGTAACCTTGTACTGGTCAACGATTTCCCAGTATCTAGAGTAGGATGGGTAGGCTGGGGTACCTTCAAACACAACAGTGGTACCACCGTTCAACAATGGACCATAGACGACATAGGTGTGACCGGTAATCCAACCAATGTCACCGGCGGTGAAGAAAGTATCCTCCTTGTGGAAGTCAAAGTTGTACTTCAAGGTGATCATGGCACTCAACAGGTAACCAGCGGTGGAGTGTTGGATACCCTTTGGAGAACCGGTGGAACCAGAGGTGTAAAGCAAAAACAATGGGTCCTCAGCGTTGACAGGGACTGGTGGGAAGTATGGGCCATACTTCTTAACCTCGTCGTGCCACCACAAGTCACGCTTGTTGTCAAATGGCACTGGGTTGCCAGTTCTCTTGAACACCAAAACGTTGGAAACTTGAGGGGTTTGCTTCAAAGCCTCATCGACAATCTTCTTGGTCTCAATGATCTTGGAACCACGCTTGGACTCGTCAGCGGTGATGACAATCTTGGAGTTGGCGTCGTTAATTCTGTCTCTCAAAGAGGCAGAGGAGAAACCAGCAAAGACAACAGAGTGAAGAGCACCCAGTCTGGCAATGGCCAGTAGAGTGACAATGGCTTCTGGAATCATTGGCAGGTAGACAGCGACAGTGTCACCTTTTCTAACTCCCAAACTGTTCAAGATACCGGCAACTTGGGAAACCTCCTTCAATAGCTCACCATAGGTGACCTTTCTACCCTCATTTGGCTCATCAGCCTCGTACACAATGGCAACCTTGTCTGGGTTCTTGAAAGCGTGTCTGTCAACAGCGTTGTAAGAGGCATTCAATTCACCACCGACAAACCACGAGGCAACGTCTGAGTTGACAAAGCCCTTGCCAGCGTCTGGAACCTTGGCGTGCTCGAATGGAGTGACCCAGTCCAAGTTCTCACGGGCAAGATCGCCAAAGAACTTTGATGGGTTGTCAATGGACTGCTGGTAAAGCTCCTTGTAGTGCTCCATTGACTCAATGTGAGGTTTGCCTGGGTGGGCACGGTTGTTCTTTGGTGGCGCGCGAGCCGCGATGTTCATGAGGTGGGCGTTTTCCAAAGGCATAATTGTGATGTGTTGTTGTTGTTGGTTGTTACTCTCAAACCCAAATGCCTTCCCACAATAAGACAGCACATTTCACTTCCCTTTTATACAACAGTTAAGAGAGAGGGGAGTGTGGAGAAAAGAGAGGACCCTCTTTGAAGTATTGCGTTATTTAAATTATACCTGCAGTGACACACCCACTGTTGGGCCGTTGTGGGATTTAAGGCCTATGACTAAGCACCTGGGGGCAATTTGTGGGGCATGTCAGCGAAATTTTTGTTGAGCGGTTCGTTTTAGCGGAGCTTTTGGTGGGGCTGGCTGGCTGTTTTTTTTTTTTTTTCTTTCCCTTTCTTTGTTGCACTGCGGCGGGCCCCCTTCAACTGCTACGCGCGGACGGCTGGAGACGGCGGTGGTGTCAATCTTTTGAAATGTGGAGTACCACTTGAGTGTGATCAACGAGTTATACGCTCGGAACGTGGAAATGAGGACACACACCATCATTTCGCTGGCGGGACCCCACACACTTTATCCTCAGACATACACCACACAACGGCGGTGCCCGCACTACCATACACTACCATACACTACGCATACACTACCATACACCCACACACCCACACATATGTTCACTCTTCAGCCCCACCTCTTTCAGCCCCCTCCATGTACACATCAGCCTGCATTAGATCAAATGGAAGTCGTATGACAGCAGTCTGCTTTTTGCTTCCTCTCCCTCGACGTATCTACCTTCCGTGACGTTATACGTTATACGACGTGCTCAATGGTTTTCCATCTTGTTCTTTTCTTTCTTTTTTATTTGTTCAAGGTGTGGTTCTTGGTTCTTGTTGTGTGGGGCTGCCCGCACGTAGAGTTGACAGTCAGAATTATCTGGGATGATATAAATATATACGACTACAAACGTAGCACTACAAATCAAATACCACCTTTCCAAACTTCTCTCGTCAAGAAAGTTAATTGCTGACATCATTTCACTCACACACAGCCCTCCCCAACACATTACACCTCACACCTCTGTTCTGTCTGGCAAAGTCTGGTTTTAGAGAATCGCATACAAATGTTAACTATGTAATCTTCTATTCTCTAACATAGATGACGTCACTCAGATTCCAGAAAGGCCAAGGTGACCGAAAGTAGTAAATTTCTTTTCTTGAGGGTATTATTCTTTTTTTGAATAAAGTGTGATTATATCACGTGACTGAGTCTCCCGCGCTCGCTGCTAAAAATACCAGAAACCCTTTTTTCAACTGCTAAAAAAAAAACCAAAAGAACAAGAAAAAAAAAGGGCTCGCACTCACTTAACCAACCAACGCTAAATCAACCAACCAACCAACAAACAGACATTGCTCTCGCTCTCTCGCTGTCATCCAAATGAAGTTGTTCATAAGGGTGCTGTTTGCACTGCATTTACTGGCACAGGTTCTTGCCAAAAAGATGATTCGCACAACGTCGCTGCTGACGTGTATGCCAGATTCCCAGCTGACTGCATCTTACTTTGATGTCAAATTCTTCCCAGAGAACAATACTGTGGTGTTCAGGATCAACGCGTTGACCACAATCACTGGTAACGTTGTCGCGAAGGCCAGTTTAATCGCGTATGGTCTGAACGTTATGGATACCGACTTTCTGCTCTGTGACTTGGGGCTACAGGAACTGTGTCCACTACAAGCTGGTGCCGGTCGTATTGATGTCGACTCCAGTTTTGTTGTGTCGGACTCTATTACTGATATGATTCCAGGTGTTGCCTACACAGTCCCGGATCTGGACGCCCGTGTCAGGGTGGTTGCCTTTTCCAGCGAGGATCTCAACACCCCGCTTGCCTGTGTCGAGGCTGTCCTCTCCAATGAGAAGACCGTCCAGACCAAGTACGCGTCCTGGCCAATCGCAGCCATCTCAGGTTCTGGTTTGATCATCTCTGGTATCATCTCCATCATTGGCCACTCCAACACTGCCGCTCACATTGCATCCAACTCCATCTCATTGTTTATCTACTTTCAAAACCTGGCCATCACATCCATGATGGCTGTCGCCAGAGTTCCACCAATCGCTGCCAGTTGGGCTCAAAACTTCCAGTGGAGTATGGGTATCATCAATGCCGAATTCATGCAAAGGGCCATCCGCTGGTATGTCCAGTCCACAGGCGGCTCCTCCACAGTTGTGGTTCAGAACTCTGACATTCTCTCCATCTCTGTCCAGAAACGTAACTTGATCTCCGGATTGATGACTGTCGGAAGACAACTGATGAAGAGATCTGGCTCCGACTTCAAGTTTGACGACAACTATGACGATGATCTGGTTTACACAACTGACCAACACGACACAGAGTCCCTAACGGCCAAGATTTTGGTTCTTAGAGGTATACAGAGAGTGTCATTCCTGGCTGGCATTGAAATCTCCAACTTCTTCTTGACGGGTATCTCGTTCTTCCTCTTCTTTTTGTTCGTCCTGTTGATCCTCATCGCCACTTTCAAAGGCTTTGCTGAGATTTTGATCAAGTCAAACACTATTAAGGAGCACAAGTTTCAAGATTTCAGATCTCACTGGACCACAATCATCAAGGGTACGCTTTTCAGACTGTCATTAATCGCCTTGCCCCAATTATCCCTGCTATGTCTTTGGGAGTTTACTGAAAACGATTCCCCTGCAACCATAATCATTGCCATTTTCTTGCTCTTCCTTCCTTTAGGTCTGTTGACTTACGGCACAGTTCGTGTTGTTATGATTGGCCGTCACTCTACTAAGGAATACAGAACACCAGCGTACTTGCTATACGGTGATGCCAAAGTGTTGAACAGATTCGGCTTCTTGTATGTCCAGTTCCAGGCTGAGTACTACTGGTGGCTGGTTCCATTGCTGACATACACTATCTTGCGTTCCATCTTTGTTGCCCTGTTGCAACTACACGGTAAACCACAAGCAGTTCTTGTCTTTGTGATTGAGTTGGTTTACTTTGCTGCTCTGTGTTGGAAGAGACCCTACATGGACAAGCGTACCAATGCCTTCAACATTTCCATCCACTTGGTCAATTTCTTCAACTCGATCATGTTCTTGCTCTTCTCTAACATCTTTGGCCAGCCTGCTGTGGTTTCGTCTGTGTGTGGTGTGGTGTTCTTTGTCGTCAATGCCGTCTTTGCCCTTTTCTTGTTGATCTTTACGATTGCCACATGTACCATGGCGTTGATCTACAAGAACCCAGATACCAGATACCAGCCAATGAAGGATGACAGAGTGTCATTTATTCCACGTGCTGCTGGAGAGGGTAAAACAAGCAAGAAGGATATCGAGCTGCTTGCTCTTGGTGACAATATTCTGTCCGGTCAACAACCAGAGAAACTCTTGCAGCAAAGCGACGACTCCTCTTCTTTCCAGAAGCAAACCACAGCTGGTGCTGGTGCTGGTGCTGGTGCTGGCAGTGGTGAGTACGCGAACCCCTTTAACAGCAACTCACAGAACTCTCTGGTGCGCGACTCTCGTGCTGGATCGGTGTCTACATCAACCCAAGGGGTTGTGCCGATATCAACAGTGTACGGTGGAAGCGACACATTGCAAAGACCCGGCGTGATGTTCTCCAGTAGCACACCTTATGACTCCAGCAGAGAGAATCTGAATAGCAACCCATATGCAAGTTCTTATGGCCATAATGCCTCAGGAGACGACAACCTCGGGCAGCAGCAACAAAGCCAGAGTTACAGAGGTAATAGATTCTAACCAGCAAGAAAACAAAAACAGACAAGCTCTTTGCATCATCATTCATGGATTTTACTTATGATCATTTGACATTACTGTGTGTGTGGTTCTTTATATCGTTTATCTTATTACTTTATTACTTTATTGGTTTTTATATGTGTCTTTCTCCTCTGCTTTGCTTTTGATTGTATACAATGGTGTTTTCTTTATTTCTTTATTTTGTTGTTGTTGTTGTTGTTGTTTATTTGAGTTTATAAGATTCTTTGTATAAGTATATTAGAAAGATCTATTTGGAAGAGTGGTAGTTGAACCAGTAAACCTGGTCATTGAAGGCCTTCTCTTTCGCATACTCAACTATTGGGACTTCTGGATCACCCCTGGCAGCAAACCCGTGAGAAACACCACCGAATAAGTCAATTTGGTAGTGAATACCAATCTCCTTCAACTTTTGTTCTGTCTCTTTTCTCAACTCAGTAGTGAAGATGGAGTCCTCTTCTGCAGCACTGATCAACAATGGCTTGGTCACAGCAGCAACCTCCTCAATTGTGACCAAAGATGGATGGGCAACAGCACTGGCACTCACTTTAGAGCCTTCAACAAGATTTTGAATAACATATTTAGCACCAAAACAGTAACCAACGAGCCCCAAGAAGCTGAACTCCTCGTTCTTACCCAGATCAGCAAGGAAACCATCAACAATTGGTCTTGTAATCTCATTGGTGTGGTTTCCGAGCCACTGTAGAATGTCAGTCTCGTTGAAAACAGCATCGTCACCGTTCAAGATGTCCGGAATGTACACCTTGTATCCCTGAGCGGCAAACTTGTCAGCAATAAGCAAGGCATTGTTATACTTGTTACCATAGATGTCAGTGATGATCACTATAATCTTGCTGGAGTCTCTGTCTCCAACAATGTAAGTGTTGAGACCGTACAGCTCAGAGTGTGTGCCAATTGGAGTCCCTTTGTGACAAGTAGTCTGCAGGCAGCAGGCAGCAGGTGGATTGGAGGCCATTGTGAGGTGGCAATGGTTATTGAAGCTGGATCGAGAAAAAAAAAAGGAAGAAAGCGAGACAAAAGTTGAATTAATTTATACTCCTTTTTTCCCTTCCGCCGGTAATTCCGCCTACATCTAAGCGAGATCCGGTATTTCCGCACGGGTTCAAAACCTTTCCTGTTTAGCTGTGGATCAATAAACTGGAACTTTTTTTATTTATTTTTTTTGACACAAAGACAAAAAAGACAAAACAAAACAAAACAAAAAAAATGTTGATAGAAAATTTACCCAATCAGGCGCCCTTTTCTAACTGCCAAAGATCAAAGATCGTCTCTACCATGAAGAAGAATAACTGGGTGAAGCATCAGCAGGAGCGGCGGCAGCAGAAAAAGGTTGCAAAGGTCACCAAATTGAAGAGAATCTCAATCAGTTTGATCCTTACCCCGTTTTGGATCTTATGCTGCTTGTTGGAGAAAGTGTTTGTGCAGATCCCATTGGTGTTGCTGGACACGGTCAAGTTAGTCTTTCAGAGAATCAAACTGTTTGTTGCGAAAAGTACTCTTCAGAAGCCACAATCGGTGGACGACAACGGCAAGAGGAGGGGAAACCATGTGTTTCCAAAACAAAAGAAGTCCAGATTATTACCTATTCTTGAAAGGATTGAAGGTCTTTTCAACCATGTTATCCTCAAAATCGAGTCCTTCATCAGGAACATACCCATGGCTGTTCTCAAGGAGATTGTTCTAATCCTCTATTTCATCAAACTCAGACTACTCAGCATTATGGCTATGTTTTCAGAACACTTTAATAGGAAATTGAACAAGTCCTTGAAGAAGTCGCAAACTCAGAAACGTTGCAACAGAAACCTGTCATTATCACAACCTGGGATCCTTGATCAGCTAGATGACGATGTTTCATACTACCCCTCCCCCAACTGTATTCCTCAGAAATATAAACCAGCTGGTGCAAGAAATGAGGAAGTTTCCACCATTTTTGCAATCAGCAATACAATGACTAGTTACAATACATTGCCTCCACCCGTTGTTCCACCAAGACAGTTAAAACATAACAATGCTGATTCTCAGATTCCATTAACAGCTAAAAGTTTGGCAGAATCTTCAATTATTCCAAACAGTTCCCATAGTTTCGTTGACGATTACTTCAAGAGCTTTGATGCAGTCCAATTCGAAGAGGATGAATATGAATAAATGATACCCAGCACAGCCCAGCGCAGTACCGCACCAAAACCAAACCTTGCCACTAATGTGTTGAGGATGTGCAAGTAGACAACAATTACACACAAAACTTCACATTGTTAAAAATACTGTGGTGGAACACATTGAACCAAGTAACGGGTTCACAATCGTTCTCCTTCACCTCTTTCTTCTTCTCACCAGGTTGCAGCTTCTTCTTGGTATCCCTTTGAGGTTTATCAACTCTGGTGGAGACCAACCTAATGTTATCTACTGCATTTTTGATATTGACACTTTTATACTCTGCAAAATGAGCTTTCCTTCTTGAATAATCTGAAAGTGATCCTGCTTTTGCCCTGATTTCACTTTTCCTGAGCTGCTGCTTGGGCCTTAAAGACGAGGTGAACTGTGACTTGACGAAGGTCTTCCGATAAGGTTTCTTTATCTGCTTCAACTTATATCCATCATCATCGAACGAGTTCTCTTCTCTTTCAAACCTCTTCCTCATATGTGGTGGTGGTGGTGGTGGTTCCCGCAAGCTCGTATAGTGCTGTATTGTTTGTTTATAACTTTTGGGTCTTGGATTGGGAGAGAAGGAGTCATTGCTCAACAAAACGGACAACGGTAGGACCATTTCACGACCCTCCCAAAGGGAAAAGATGGAGATCTTTGCTTCATGGAGGTTGATCTTGACACAAACCTCGTCACTCAAGTTGCAAAAGAAGCCCTCAATGAGCTTGTTCACGGATAAATCCCTTAACCAACTCTTGGTAAAAGAATCAAATTCTAACAACTTCTGCACGAATGTAGGTTCTCCTTGAGCTGGTATAGAAGCAGCAGCAGCAGCAGCAGCAGCAGCAGCATTAGACGCATTAGTGGATTGGTCGTTCAAGGAGAAAACCAACAATGGAATTCGCTCCTCGACAAATGGGTTCACTGCAACAGACCCAGAAACTTCTCTACTTCTTGGAACCAACAAACTCAAGTCATAAGTATTCAAACTGGGAATGTTGAAAGGTGGCGAGTTCAACAAGTAGTCAGTTACATTGCCACCACGGTCGAATCTGAAAGTAGAGCCACTAACGTTGGAGCTCTCTTCATTGAATAGAAAGACCGGTTGGAAACTCTCGGGAACTACAAGAAACTCATTCTGCACTATAAAGGACTTCAACGCTCCGAGTTGGAGCGATTCCAACGAGTCTGATGTCATCTCTGGCTTGGAAAGGAGCAGGTAGTCATGTTGGGTAGTAATCTCATCAGACAAAAAGGAACAGAGTGTAGAGGTATACAATGGAGCATTTGAGCTGGAGTGAAGTTGCAAAGGACTGAAAGCAGTCACAGCTGCGACCAACAGAGCCAACAATGAAATGAAAAGGTTCATATGATCATGTAGCTGTCATTACCAAACAAAAAAAGTGACACACATACACACACAAAAAATTCAACTCCACTCAAAATGTGTCCCACAATCTTCATTTCGATCATCACGATGCAGCAAAAAGGCTGTGCTGTACTTGTGCCTCCATGGATTCTTTTTTTGTTTTGTTTTGTTTATTTGTTGTAGCTTTCTCCTTTTACTTTTTATGGTGGTATCTGGCAGAGATTCATAGCAATCAAAACCAAAAAATGGCATTGGCAAAACCATCAAACTAAACGATGTACAACTGAAGTCAACATGTGCTTTGTCCGTCCGTCTGTTGTTGTTGTTGTTGTTGTTGTTGTTGTTGTTATGGCGGTGATAAAAGTTGGAAGAAAAAAAACTGAAAAAACGGGTACAACAACACAAACAAACAAACAAACAACATTGTACAGCAAGCCGAAAATGTTCAAGAGATCTTTCTGTTCGTCTGCTGCGTTGTTGCAGAAGAGTGTTGGTGGTAGCAGCACCACCCACTTTGGGCAAAAAACAGTGCTTGCAAGCGAGAAGGAGAAGCTTGTGGGAGCAGTTTTTAGCTCCGTCGCGTCTAAGTACGACCTGATGAACGACGTGATGAGTCTTGGGATCCACAGAGTCTGGAAGGACAGATTCATTCAGAAGCTGGATGCTGGAAAGAGACCTGGCTCGCAGCGCAGACTCGACTTTATCGATGTTGCCGGTGGCTCTGGCGATATTGCCTTTGGTTTGCTAGACCATGCCAAAGCCAAGTTCCACGACACTGAGTCCACGATGACAATTGTTGATATCAACCCTGACATGCTTTCTGAGGGAGAGAAGCGTGTGCAGCACACTGCGTACAAGAATGATTCGAGGGTCTCCTTCCTGGTACAGAATGGTGAGACATTGGACAAGATTGAGAACGACAGCAAGGACGTCTACACCGTATCCTTTGGCATCAGAAACTTCACCGATATCCAGGCCGGTCTCAATACCGCATACAGAGTCCTGAAGCCAGGTGGTGTCATTGGTGTCTTGGAGTTCTCCAAGGTTAACAACCCAGTTGTCGACACTGTCTACCAGAACTGGTCCAAGGTTCTACCTGTGTTTGGCCAGGCCCTGGCAAACGACTACGACTCTTATCAATATCTGGTTGAGTCGATCCAGCAATTCCCTTCACAGGAGGAATTCAAGGCCATGATTGAGAAGGCTGGCTTCTACGTTCCTGAACCTGGCTATGAAAACCTGTCCTGTGGTATTGCTGCCATTCACATTGGTATCAAATTGTAGATAGACAATTATACTCCTTGAATATATGTATATATGTATATATATTTCAGCATTGATGAAGATTAGTGTACATCATCGTACATCGTACCAAAAGTTCCTAATTCCTAATCAAGTATATATACATACTCTGCTGACTCAGCATCTTTAACAACAACATCAACATCAACAACAATTAACAGCAGATTGCACTGAACGGAACGACGGCAGCAGTAGCAATACAAATCTGGTTCTGATGTCTGACAAATTCCACCAAGCACTCAGTTCGATAATTGGCGTTCTCAGAACGGCGCCCATGTCAGTGACGATTGAAGGTATCCAGCGACTGGCCAACATTTACAAGTTTGAAACGTTCATTGAATCAGTGCAAGACGATGTCCAGCGACTTTCAATTGCTGGGAAGATCCTGGTTATTGATATTGACTTCACTGTCACCAATGTGGTGACACATGGCATCTCTTCGTGCACAATGACTTTCTTTGAAACAAGGGACATCAAACTGATCCTGGCTAACAATTACAACGGGTTCAACTATCACCACAACGGGTCCAACTTGTTCATTCAGGCATTGACCCAAGCGGAGAATCTGAACAAGTTCAATTGCATCCTGGAGAAGTTGGTGATATTTGACCAGTTCAGTGATGATAAGATGAACCTGTTTGAGTACTACATGGGGATTTACGCCACCCTGTCGTCGTCGTTGTTGTTTGATTCAGTTGAGTTGAACTATGGAGATGATTTCGTGTTTTTGATCAACGGATTCATCTGTGTGGAGCTTGTGAATGATGAAAGACTCAGTTTGGATCGAGTGGTCAATGACGTTGGGATAAAGATTGGGTTTGACGGACAGACAGTGGTGGTACCAGGAAACTATCTTCTTCTGTTGGAGGAGGAGTCCAATGCACTTTTTGAAGAGAGTAAGACGACACCCATAGACGAATCTGTCAAGTTTGAAACCAACGACAACAACTCGGAGATGTTCATCAATGATGACAAGAATTACCTCTCACTCAGCATTCTCAAATTCTTCAACAAGGACCTTGTCGTGGTGTCATCTGTATTCTTAAACCAACTTTCAATACCACTTCTGACAAAAATCATCAACTTCAACAGACTCATTACAATGATCAACAACTTGATCTCAACCAGCTTCAAAACAGTCAACAAATACGAGAAGTTTAACCCTGTTGATTTCAACATGCAGTTGTTCAAAGAGTTTGAAAATGGTAACGACCCATCGAAGCAAGACAACTATGTCACCATTTCCATCACCGAGGACTACGTCAAGTTTAAGAGCAATTTGGAGTCTCTTAATGCGCAGATGGAGTTCAACGATGTCCACTTTGTACAACAACTTGGAGCCCTGTCCACTACACTGGATAGTTTCCTTTAGAATACATACAGCCAGCGTACGCTCTCTCTCCCCAGATTTGGTTACCCGCCACACACGCGACGCCGCGCACCCTTCTAAATTCAAACATTTGTCAAAAACAAGATGATCGATCTGTATAGACACGCCCGCACTTCACCACCACTCGCCAGATGTCTTCTGTTCCCAAGCTTGTCAAGCAATCTGATTTTGACGGTGTGCTGCGGTCTGCACCACTCTTGCTGGTCTACTTCACCGCTGCATGGTGCGGTCCCTGCCAGCAGATTTCTCCCGTGATTGACCAGCTCAGTGGCAACGTCAATAACGTGACGTTCGTCAAGATCGACATCGACCAGCACAAGCCTCTTGCTTCCCGCTACCAGATCACGTCCATCCCAAGTTTCCTTTTCTTTCACAAGGGGAAGGAACTCCGGAGGTTAGTTGGTGTCGACTTGCCCAACTTTATAAAGGAGCTGAGAGCACTTAGTGACTTGGAGCCCACTGCTGCGAGAGTCAGTGTGGCAGCAGCAGCACCTGCTGTCGAAATCGACGATGGTATTAAGGGGTTTGTTCCTTCTGGGTTCACTGTGCTCAATGGTGCGATTCTCCACAATGAGATTGAGTACATGAATGTCGAAGGGGCTGCCGAAGGTGTGCAAAGCATACTGGGTAAAGATGAAAACCACAAGGCCATCCAATCCGATTTGGACTCACAGTTGCTTCTACACGTTCCATTCGCCAACGTGTCCAAGATCCATTCTGTTTTGGTCAAGGCTAAGGAGGAGGAGGGGGACTTTCAAAGACCACACAAGTTGAAATTGTGGATCAATAACAACAACATTGTGTCATTTGACGAGGCTGCTGATTTGAAATCATTGAACGACACTGAAGGTTTAGACGAATGGGCTGAAGACGGCTGGTGTCAATTGAAACTGAAGTTTGTACGTTTCCAAAAAGTCAAGTCCCTAGACCTCTTCTTTGATGGTGATGACGAAGATACCCAGACACGGATCGAAAAGATTCTTTTCATTGGTGTTGATGGTGGATCTATAAAGTAAAGGTAAAACCTTACACGAGCTGGGTTAAAAAGGGCTACATATACATATATATATATATAAACGAAGAAGCGTAACACAAGAAATCCCCCTCTTACACTTAAGCAAAGATTTCAGCAACAGACTCTGGCAACTCCTCGATTTGAGTGGAGTAGAATCTCTCAATTTCTCTCATAATACCAACATCTCTGGCAGTGACAAAGTTGATGGCAACACCCTTTCTACCGAAACGACCACCTCTACCGATTCTGTGGATGTAGTTCTCCTTGTTGGTTGGCAAGTCGTAGTTGATAACCAATGAAACTTGTTGAACATCGATACCTCTGGCCAACAAATCAGTGGAGATCAAAATTCTGGAGGAACCAGTTCTGAACTCCTTCATGATGGTATCTCTCTCCTGTTGGGTCAACTCAGAGTGGATGGCAGAAACAGCAAACTTGTTCTCGGTCAATCTCTCGGTCAAGAACTCAACCTTCTTTCTGGTGTTACAGAAGATAACAGCCTGGGTAATAGAGATGGAGTCGTACAAATCAATCAAACAGTCCAATTTGTATTGTTCCTCCTCAACGTTAACAAAGAATTGCTTGATACCTTCCAAGGTCAGCTCATCCTTCTTGACCAAGATTCTCACTGGGTTTCTCATAAACTTGGTGGTAACTTCCAACACGTCCAATGGCATGGTAGCGGACAGTAGGACAACCTGTGTGGTCTTTGGTAGCAGAGTGAAAATGTTGTAGATTTGCTCCTTGAAACCAGAGGACAACATCTCATCGGCCTCATCCAAGATGAACATTTTGATGTCCTCGGTTCTAAAGAAACCACGGTCAATCATATCGTAGACACGACCTGGGGTACCAACGATAACTTGGGCACCAGACTTGAAAGCGTCAATGTCCTCCTTCAAGGAGGTACCACCAATGGAAGAGTGGACTTGGACATCCAAGTGCAAACCAATGGCCAGGACAACCTTTTGGATTTGTAGAGCCAACTCTCTGGTTGGGGCCAAGATCAAAGCTTGGGCCTTCTTCAAGTTCTCGTCAATTCTTTGCAAGGCAGAAATGGTGAAAGTGGCAGTCTTACCAGTACCAGATTGGGCCTGAGCTAGAACATCACGACCCTCGGTGATTGGCAAGATGGCTCTTTGTTGAATGGCAGATGGCTCTTCGTAACCATAACCGTAGATACCTCTGACAATCTCGTTCTTCAAGTTCAAGTCATCAAAGGAGTACACGACATTGTCGTAGTTGGACTCAATCAAGTTGGAGTCAATTTCCTGGATACCGTCAGCCATTTTCACAAACTAAAAGGAATTTGGTTGGAATTCGTAAGTGGTTGGTCGTCCGTTGAAAGGAATTTTCGCCTTAAAAAAAAATTTTCATCTGATGGCAAAAAAAAAAAATTAAAAAGAAAAACCAGAATAAGCTTATGTCAGCTTATGCCATCAGTCACGTGAGAAAAAATCAGATTACATCCATCAATCACGTGCTTAGTATTATTATATTTACTGGTAAGGCCACTTCTCGACACCACCAATGTCTGTCTAACAACAACAACAACAACGACAACAACAACACGTATAAAGAGGAACCAACCAACGAAAGAACGAAGGTGTCTTTTCATCATCGCCCACATATGCCACACACCAACTCTGCATTGAGGAGCCAGCCACTTCCCACTGTGCTTCAGAACATTTCACAGCTTTTGAAAACGGAAGATGATCTCGATAAGATTGCACGTCTCAAGGAACAGATTCAGAAGGAGAAATCACAGATAGAGATCGAACTAAATAACAAGGCGACAGTGGAGCTAGAGTCGCTGTTGTCGAGCTTCCAGAATCTTCAGATGAGCTCTCAGGATTTGAAGAAACTGCGCAGATTGATCCTTGAAGTGAATGCCTTTGCTGAAAAGTCTTTCAACTCAATTGACAACTTTGAATCTATCAACAAACTCACAAAGATTCACGAAGTATTCGAGAGTGTGACACACATTGTTGATAGAATTTCCACCTTCGAGTCAGAGCTGCAAGGCCTTGAAAAACTTATTGAAGAGAATAATTATGACGATGTGGCGCCAGATTCGGAAGTACCCGATCTGCTCTTGATCCATTACCTACTAAACAGTTTGCTGAACTTCAAAGATTTAGTTGTTGAGCTGAGCCATCTTTCCAACGAGGACTCGAAATTCGTTATCAAGAAACTCGTGAAGAAGGTTGATCCTGTTGTTCACAAGTTTGAGATCTTGTTGAGGAATGTTATTGAGGATCTTGTTGAAAAGTGCGAATGTGGCAATGTCAGCCTGATTGTCCGCCTGTTCAAGATTCTGAACTTTGAAGACCTCCAGGATCTTCGTGTCAGTATACAGAGAGAAGCTTTGTTGAAGACGTCTACCGCATGTGGTGACGCTGGCAGCAACAATACTAAAACCACCTCCAATGAGGAAAAGTTGATATTTGAACAGATCATCAATGGGAACTTGAACAACCAGCGGATTTTTGAACGTGGGTATCGCAGCTTTTTCATCAAGACAGTGGAAAGAGATGTAAGTAATGTGTTCCATAGGTGTTGGGACACATTCCACAGTAAAGGCGGCACCGCAGAGTTGTTCAGTATCTTTGATAACTTGGATTGGGTGTTTGGTGACTTGCAAACTGTTCAAACCAAACTGGTCCAACTGGTCCCTGATGATCCAAACCGTTGGGATATTTTCAAGTGGTATTTTGAATTCTATCACAAGGGACTTCAAGGAATGATGGTGAAGCTCATTGAAACTGAACCAGAGACTTATTTCATCCTACAGATATTGGAATTTGACGAACGGTTTGCTAAGATTATGAAGAATGACTTTCATATCGCCAATGCCGAGAGTATCATTGGTAGTGAGGCTAAGGAACAACTATTGAAGGACTACCTAAACCTATCCACCACCATGATCAAGGAATGGATGGCCAATTTGAAAGTCACTGAGCACCGAACATTCCAAACCAGACTTGTTGAGCCTCAGCTGGATCCAGAAGGTTTATATGGGCTTGAGGGTTCTAAGTCTGTATTTCAGATGTTCACACAACAGTGCCAAGTGTCTATAGACACCAGGCACGACGTGATCATTGAGGGTGTCATCAATGAGTTTATCAATGCGCTACTTGCAAGGCAACATGACTGGGGTCAGCTGATCCATTTCGAGGTGGAGAGGTTGATTTTACAGAATGAGAGAGAAAGATCAAAAAAGAAGACGAAGCAGCAGCCAGAAGAAGAAGGGGACCCCCACCAGCCCGAACCTGTTCCTCCTGGTTTATTGGAGTACCTGGTTGCATTGGGTAATGATCAAATGCGTGGTGCAGATTACACTGAAGCTATCTCGAACAAGTATTCAATGGCCGTGTCGAAGTCTCATCAGTCAGAAATCGGAAGCACGTTAGAGAAAGGTATTGATGGTTTCGCTGACCTGGGTAAGCGTTGTTGTGATGCAATGATTGTTGTGATGTTTCAAGACTTCACCATTTTGACAACTGTTTTTGACAAATCCTGGTTGAACGATGCCGAGGAGAATGTTGTCCGTGCCGTTTGTGATACAATTTATGAGTACTTGGGAGAGTACAAGGAACACATGAACGAATATCTGTTTGAGACGCTGTGCGAGGAGTTGATGGAGGAGTGTATCTTGCGTTACTTTGCCAACTTGAACAAAGAACCAGGTATTTTTAAAGAGAAGAGACGTGATGCTGTCATTTCTCTTGTCCAGAGAGATCGCGCAGTCTTTGTCGAGACGTTCACCACTTTCTACCCTGTTGCTAAAGAGATTGAAGCACGCTTCAACATCATGGAGGAGTTTGCTGATCTGATCACCCTGGACGGCGAAGAAGATGAAGTCGAAGTCGAAGACGACATTATTGCCATCTGGGAGACAGTTGTTCGGGAGTACAATGAGATTCCCTTACGTTTCTTTGAATTGGTGTTGAAGTTTAAACAAGCCAGCAAGTCCCAGACAAAGAGATTGATAGGCAAAGCAGAGACAGCTCACAACAATGTTCTAAGAGTGGAACTGGGTATAGGCCAGTTGGTTCCGTCATTTATGGGCAGATTCAAGTAGGCCCAGCTATCTGTCTATATATGTATATGGATATATTTACACCTTGATGTAGGTTAGGGAAATACTGATTTTCCACACTTTGCCCTCCAGTTCAATTTCTTTTGATATCGTCACCACTCCGTCCTTCTCTCCAAGAATCCCTGCTGTCACTGTCTTAGCATCTCCTTCAAGGTCTTCCCCAAACACACTCGTATGGACAACGATTCTGTAATCAAGGAACTTGGGATCCGCTTTAAACAGTTGTAAAATTTCAGAAGTCAGAAGTCTTGGAAGTTCAATTATGGACACTGGCGATATCCTGTTGATTGATTCGGTGTAATTCACTGCTAAGCTCCCTTGAAAGTTCATCTTATGCTTTTTTTATACTGATTTGTTGTTTAATTGGAACTCAAATACAAATACAAATACAAATTCAAAAACAAAAACAAAAACAAAAACACAAAAAAACATGAGGTCACGTGGATAAAAATTTGTATATCAGCGGCTAATCCGAGTAGTGGCCCTATCAAAGCAAATGTCAACAAAAAAACATCACCAACAAAGTTTCAACAAAACCAAGTTGACAACCAACCCAACTTGTTTGTGGAAAGAATCAATCAGAATGCAGATTCATTGTCTGGCATCAATACTCCATGTGGCTATCTTCACTTGTGCTGTGAATGCTCATTCTGTAGACGACTCCAAGCTCGAAGACCACGACATTTCCCTGCCAGACCTGGAGAAGCTGGAGGTTCTTGATGCTCCTAAATGGACGATCAATGGCGACGCCAAGTTTGAGGAAGGTCGACTCCTCTTGACTTCTTCTGGGGGTGCTGAGACGCAGCACAGCAGAGTCTATAATGACTTGCTAATTCCCTTTGACTCGTTCACAATTGAGACCGTGTTTAGAAGCATGGGTGCATACGGGAAGACTAATGGGGGATTCTCTCTCAACCTTATCAAGGAGCATTTCCCTAAAGACGCTTCCTTCTTTGGATCAGAAGGTACCTTTGATGGTTTGAAAGTGATTGTCGACAGCGATTCCAAAGAGGGATCATCTGTTCACGCGTTTTTGAATGACGGTTCCGTGGACTTTGGTAAGCTGGCAAGAAAGGGAGGCGATGGTTCTCTCTACGACAGGGCATTTGGTTCATGTACATTATCGTATCAGGAATCACAAGTGCCAACGACTTTACGAATTGCCTCATATGCTGGATCTCTATTGATTCAAGTCAACAACCGTGTGTGCCTCAAGACATCCAAGATTAAAATACCAAGAAACTACAAGGTTGGTGTAAGTGCTTCATCTTCGTCTTCGGGATCGAGGGAGGTCTTTGAGCTTTTCAGACTGAAAACATATGGTGGTGTATTGAACGAGGTGGTTGAAAATGAAGGTAAAAGTGCACCAAGAGCACAGTTGGTGACTGAGTATGTGCGTGTTGACGATAATAATGAACCGATTGGCAAAATTGACATTCCAGCAGCTGCAAGTATAAGTGACTATTTGGGCTCAGTGGACGAGATTCACAAGTCCAACAAGGCTATAATTGACCTTGTTCAATCACTCGAGGCCAAAATCACTGCGCTATCATCAATTGCTGCTTCATCTCGTGCAGGTAGCGGAAGCAAACAACAAGAGGCTGATATCTCCTTCCTACAAGAACATTCCAAACAGATCACCAAGGTCACCACCAGCGTTTCATCACTGGAGGAGAAGCTTTCCAAGCTGGACCTTAAATTCATTAACCTAGAGAGAAATTTCAGGGTCCAGATTGATACACTGAGCCAACTGAACTCTGAGTTGGCCTCTCAACTGCGCAGTAACGATCGTCAGCTTGTTGACTTGGCCAAGAATGTCCAGTTCCTTGTCCAAGCAGAAAAACAGAACCAGGCGAACCCAGCCATCCATGACCTAATTACCAGCTTGAAGTACCTCATCTTTCCGATCCTGTTCATCAGTGCAGCTCTAAGTTTCTTCACATATAGACTACGCCATGAAATCAAACAAAAGCTGTTGTGAACTCACACTTTATATAACCAGCTCGTTACAGCGTAGTTGCATAAGGGGTGCGCCCAACCATTATACCCTTATACAGCATGCTGTTGACCACCAAATGGTGCGTACTGTTGTTGCGGGGGCAGGGGCTGCTGCTGCTGTTGTTGTTGGTGGAGTTGGTGGTGCTGTGGTGGAGCCCCTGCATATGTTCCTGCAAGTCCATTTGGACCCAATAATGAATTGAACTGAGTGTTTACTTGCAACTGTGGATCAGAAGTAGCAGGCCTGTCAACATATGGAGGCTTTAACCCCGTGATGTTCCCCTTACCAATATAATTTGGATTAGGTCTCTTCTTCTTCGTGATGACCTGGTCACAGTTGAGCATATCACTGTATCTTACTTCCGTCTCCTCTTCATTCAAATAATTGAGATTATCTTCAAAGAATTGCTTTTCATCACTTTTAGTTAGTCCAAGAGTAGTGCCACTTCTCGCCTGCCAATAGTAGGCCCACTGCTTGTTTCTTGCTGTTCTGCCGACTGTTATCAACTTATTTGTTTCCACTGTCCCATGTAAATATTCAATTTCAGCCAGCTGCTCGGATCCCTCAATCGCAATTCGTTTAGATATCGAGCGATGGTAGTACGGCAAACCATTAGGGGCCCTTGTTCCTATTAGTTTGTCATCCACTGGCAATGAATTCGTCACCACTACTTGAGTGGGTATGGATGGAGTAGATGAGCTCAAGGAGCTTAGAATGCTCTTCTGTTTGCTAACAGTGGAAACCTCATTTCTGTATTTTGGAATAGGAGAAGTCGACGCCAGTTCAAGGGATCCAGTAATGCCCTGTCCTGGCAAAACTTGACTTTGGGTTCCATTGCTCTGTGCAATCAAATATTCTTTTCTGTCTTCCAAGAGTGTAATTGGAGTCACAAAGCGAGTTGTAGGTAACTTCAACTTCAACCTTGGGTCAATTATTGGTATCTTCTTATTTGGATTAGACTCAACTTTTTTGACCCGTCTAAGCTTCTTGAGATTCGCAAACACGATGTCCTGCGGGGTGGCGCCTTGTGCAAGGGCCACGGCTTCCCAGTAATCATCAACAACCCTCTTCCCGCGAAGTACAACACGCGCTCCAAATACTAAAAATAGAGATCTCACATTGACAACAGTGATTGGTCTTGATCTCATCTTGGTCACATTCATCTCAGACTGCTCCAAGAAGTGCCTTTCTTCATCATCACAGGTGATTTTAAGCAGAGACTTGTTTCTCACAAACAGAACGGAGGAGTCACGATATGACAAACTTCTGGCTACCTCAGCAGCAACAGCATACAGTCTTTTCCCTCTGCGAGGCAATGTGAATGTGGAAAAAAGGTATTTTCTATCCCCAGCCAGGAATCCATCCTCAGTAACTTTAGCATCACCCTTTGGGTCGCGCAGGGTCTGCACATATGCATCTTCAAACTCGTTCAGGTTGTCAGGGTCATAGAAATTCTTCATTTGTAGCATCTTGGGCTCCACATTCTCAGGCCATTTGCGCACATATTCCGCTTGGGATTCAATATCACTAGGGGATATCAACTGGACCGTTCCCTGTGGGTTCTCTGGTGTGTTTTCCGGCAAAAGGTCTGCCAGATGATGAGGTACTGCTACATGTTCACGTGCTGGCAGAGATTCAACATGAGGCTCAATTGTGGAATCCTCTGTTTGCAGCACCGGATTTCCTTCTGCCTGTGAAGCTGTTTCTTCTTTTGCTGCTGGTGCTGCTGGTGTTTCTTCCGGTTGTGGTTCTGAAATCACCTTATTGGTGGAATCAGATTGCGCCTCACAAATAGCAGACGCTTCTATAATTGGTTCATCTGCAATCACTTCTACTGCCTTACTAGTCAGAGGTTCCTGGACACCCTGAGGTGGAGGGTTATCAGAGTTCGTTGTTAGTTTAGCAGATGGTTCAGCAGTTGGTTCAGCGGATGGTTCGCCCGATGGTTCAAGACTAGATTGGTTCACATCAAACTCTAAAAGAGGATCATCTTTGAAAATCTCCTGGTCTGATACAATATCCTCATCCATACTCTCTACTGTTTCTCGTTGGTCTCTGGTCGTCCCTGGTTGAAGAGGTTTTTGTTTTGTTTATTGTTTTTGTTTTTGTGTTTGTGTAACCATTTTGTTTTGACTATTTCCTTCGCGAAAAAAGAGCCCCAACCAAATTCTGTTTTCCTTTCAAAAGCTCGGATTCAGATTCAGATTCTAACTTACCAAGTTTGGGTTTTCATAGCAAACCGCTGCTAATGAAACCAGAGAAAGAGAAAGATAAAGATAGATAAAGATAAAGATAATAAACAAATTTGTTTTTTCTTTTCCAAGTTCACGCCGCCGCCACCGCTGCAGTTTAGTTTTAGCGTGGCCCTACCAATATATTTTGTTTCTTGCCGCCGCTTAATATTTTTTTTTGTACTGTGAAGGATGATTACGAGAAGATGGTGGAGCAGGAGGTGAAATGTCCAAACAACCCACTAAGTCTCAGAGCTATCACCACCTGAAGAGGAAACGGTCAAGACAGATCCGTGTCGAGACAAACGATCCGCACCTTGCGAAGGACAATGTCCTCAACGTTAATGGTTTTCTCCAATCCAGAAAGTTTGAGATCAACGAACTTGTCAAATCACAGCTCAACTCCAAACTAGCTTCGAGTTCCAGAGTCTTTCAATCACTACCCAGAACTTTGAGGAGACGTACCGCTTCACATAATGTCAAACGTATCCCCAAACGGCTGAGAAACAGAGCCATTAGGGAAATGAAGAAAAATGACAATGGTGTTTCTAAAATCACGAAGAAGAAGAGACTCTCATCAAGACAGCTATATCGCCTCAAGACAATACGAGAACTGTTAAAACTTTCTGCGAGAACTAATATATCCAAGCTTCACTCCACTGAAGCCAATCTCAAACTGGGTAAATTCAAGATCAGACAGAGAATCAAAAAGATCAACAGTCTCTTGAAGCTTCAGGAAAACTATAGAACCTTGAACAACAAAGTCGGCTCTTCCGATAACTCAGCGACAGATGCGTTGGCACCGCCTGCATTCGGCAAGCTGAAGTACATGAAGCGCCAAAATGAGTTCGTCTGGCTGTCTACACACGTCTGGCATGCAAAGCGTGCTCATATGATGAAGCGGTGGGGGTTCCAGATCCCTTACAAACCCACTCAGAAGTGTTTCAGACTGACTCATAGGAATTTCCATCTCAGTGGTGGAATGTGTTGGGACAAAAGCTATATCAACACTCTTGTTTTGGAGTGTGATTGTTCACATGTTGAGAAGCTGAAGGAGTTGATCAAAACGATTACGAAACGAGAGAGATCAGTGCTGAAACTTGTTGGACATGGTGCTGTGAATGAAGTTTTAATTCACAAAAATGAAGAGATCATTGGACAAGGAACTCTATTGTCATTCATCACTTCGAATGTCATGAGAGTTGTGATGAGAATACACCCATCCATCTATGAAGAATGGTTCAACCATTTATTGCAGATCAAACCTGAGGAGGTTAAGGTACTCGACAACAGATATTCAATTGGCTCTATTAGCGTCACTGGTCCAATAGCTCTTCAATCAATAGCTACAGTGCTCAAACCAATGGATTTCCAAGCACCAGAGAGTCAAATATTGGGGCAACTTGCAACTGAGTCCAATCTCCCTGATAAGGTTATGTTTACTCTTCTGTCACAGGATCCTAGACTGGCCAACAGATGCAAGCCACGTACACCAAAGAATATCAACATTAATGACGTTTTAATTGAGATGAAGATGAACAAACCTAACCTCAACAATGACATTATTGAACAACTCCTCACTTCCAATGGCCGGACAAAATCTTATGAGAACCAGATGTCTTTGAAGGACGTTGAGACGCTCAAGAAGGGCAAAAGTTCCCAAGGTCCCACATCTGGGTTCCCTGTCATCATCTACAAGCATGACAATGTCTACTCTATTCTCATGCCATGGTACTGGGTCATGCCAACATGGTATCAGCTGAACCACATTGCACACCTCAACCATGGTGGTACTTTCCAATCCCACCAGCACAAGTTTGAACATGGTGAGTTGTTTTTCCCCGTGGACTTCCCATTCACCAGACAGGGCCAACTGGAGAATGTTATGGCTTCAGACTTGAAGCGTGGGAAGTGGGAAAAGAAGCCAAGTTCAAAGAAGCACAACTATGCCAAGTTGAAAATCCATCGCAGAGGTGATGGAAAAGAAGAAGAGGACGAGCCTTGTAGTGGTGAGATTGGTGATCCGTTTGGTTGTGATTGGAGGTTCTTGCAACTGTTGAAGTTTGGGGTCTCACAATTGCAGAAAGGTAGAAGCGATGTTGGTGATCGACAACAACAACAGTCACCACCACAATTGCGCACATCGTCATGGGATCCACTGACACAGACCCGTAATATTGAGCAACTGCATGACGTGTACAATTTTATCAAGGATGTCTTTGATTCTGACAAGGAGCTCGTGTTTTTGGAACGTAACATGGATTTCAACCCAGTGAAACTCAATAGTACTCCAAACATACCAACTTCAATCCGTGATTCCTTGAATGTGATCCCAGTGAGCATTGAGATGCGTGGTCGTGGTTCCCCGACTGCCAATGCGAGAATCTATTCTATCCCACCTGATGATTTGGAGGATTGGAAAAGGACAGCCAATGCGATGAAGGAGACCGGTAAAAGGGACCATGATCATGTCCCAAATGTCCCTCATTCTTCAAGGCTGATTGGGTTTGTTACCAGTGGCAGTTTCAACTTGGGTAAAGGGTCCGGGACTGGTGTTGGTGCTATTGATAGTGATTCTGCTAATAAAGCTGGCAAGCTTGTTGTTGTCAGAAATGTTGGTGAAGACTTTGGGAGACTAGGTGTGTGGAGACAGATTGAACTTTGATACTACTCCATGACTTACCAGAACACTTACATATATAATATAACATATACTATATTATGCATACAATATACAAAGGCGGGTAACTGGTCCTTTCGCGATTTCGAACGGTATAAATTAAAAATCTGCCTCTGAATTTTTTCTCTTCCTTTTTGTATTTTTTTTCTTTTCTTCATACTTACCTTGAGACGCCATCGGGGCTCAACAATCCTGTGTGGCCAGGGCCATCGGAGTGCATTGCACAGCGCACACGTTGTTTCTGCTGACGTCCTTGTGACGGGTGGGTCTTAAAATTTTTGATGTCCTTCTTCTTTTCCATATTTATATGGGAGAATCTTTGTTTTCAGCATCGTATATTCTGCATGCTGAAACCATTCTTTTTTTTTCCTTCTCTTTCTTTCAGTTGTTGGTTGTCAGGTGATAGCTGCAGTGGAAAGAACACATATATATATGTATATATGTAGCAAGTAATCAAATTCATTGATACTTAGATGACGATCGATGTAACAGAAATCAATCAATCTCCATTCTCATTGGCTGGTGGGCTCTTCTCGGCACTTCCCGGCCCGTATAATCCGACGGATGTCTTCGTGTCTTTTGATTATCTCCGACGGTGATTTTTTTCCTTCGGCGGCAAAAAAAAGTTCTGTTGTTATCTCTAAAGACGCGCGACTATAAAGAGGCAACCAGATCCACTTCAATTTACTCCTCTCTCTTCTCTGTCTCTTCTCTCTTCTTGAATTACTGACTATTGGAAAATGCACACATAAAAACAATGGTATCCTCAGTTTTCTACGGGACCCATATCCATACGCCACAGCTAGGCTCTCTAGCGATCCTTAGTCGTACAGCAATCGGAGTTGATGCTGTTGGTAAGATAGCGTTTGTTGAGCAAGGCTCTTTAGAAGAGATATTGACCAGGCATGGCATGGCGGTGAGTGGTGCAGTCAGTGTTACTGACATCTCTTCGCAACCAAACAGCTTCTTCTTCCCTGGGTTCATCGACACTCATATACATGCTCCACAATACCCGAACAATGGGATCTTTGGCAACTCTACTCTCCTAGACTGGCTAACGACTTACACCTTCCCACTGGAGGCTTCTTTGTCGTCTGATCTTGACAGGGCTCGGCTTGTATATAGCAAAGTGGTCCATCGGACCTTGACCAACGGGACAACGTGCGCAGCGTATTATGCCACGATTGATCCACATGCAACTAATATTCTGAGTGATATCTGTCTGGAACAAGGCCAACGTGCCTTTGTTGGTAAGGCCTGCATGAACAGCAACTCACCAGACTTCTATATCGAGAGTACAGAGGAGTGTCAGCACAGCACGCAGTTGGTGGTGGACCATATCGGGCAGATTGACCCAGAGAATGAGTTGGTTGCCCCAATCATTACTCCTCGCTTCGCTCCAAGCTGCACATCTGAACTTCTCCACTGGTTAGGTGCTTACAAGAAAGAACACAACCTCATGTCACAGACTCACATCTCTGAGAATCTGAACGAGATCAAATGGGTCAAGGACCTTTTCCCAGGCTCTGAAACTTACACGGACGTGTACAATGACCACCAGCTCCTTGATGACAAGACGATCCTTGCACACGCGATCCATCTGACAGACTACGAAAAGAACCTCATCAGGGACAAAGGCGCAGGGATCTCGCACTGCCCGATTTCAAACTCGTCAATCACCAGCGGTGAGTGTCGTGTTCGCTGGTTACTCGATGCAGGAATCCCGGTTGGACTGGGAACAGATGTATCTGGTGGGTTCTCACCTTCGATCCTACAGGTTGCCAAGCAGGCTGTTCTTGTATCGAGACACCTGGCCATGGAGACAAACCAGGAGAGGGATAAGCTATCTGTGAAGGATGTGTTGTATTTGAGTACGATGGGTGGCGCGCAGGTTGTCGGACGCCCTGACACATTGGGATCTTTCACAGTTGGTAAGAAGTGGGATGCTCAGTTGATTGATCTGGACAGGGAGGATTCCCAAGTTGATGTTTTTGACTGGCAGGTGGCTAATGAACTTGAACAAGAGAAGGACAAGTTCTTGCTGAAATGGAACAACGTCGTGGCCAAATGGCTGTTTAACGGCGATGACAGAAACACAGCCCATGTGTGGATCAACGGGAAACAGGTTAAGTAGAGTTATATATATATATATATATATATGTGTGTGTGTGTATCAGTAGTAGCTTGGACTGTACAATAGAGGCAGATTGGGATGGTCGACTTGCCACTGAGCCAAGATATCAGGTACCCGATCTTCAAACGGCCCATCTCCATTAGTACTCGTAACCTCTGCTGAAGCTGCTGATGCTGCTGCACCTGCAAGCTTCTCTGCCAACTTGAGTATCCCCTTACCACCAATCTTTGCATTCTCATCATCGTCCTTAATGTCCACGTTAATGACATGCACAATCTTGTTCAGGTTTCCTCCTCTATTCAACAGATCCTCACATACAGAGTCAAAACAACGCTCCTCACAGGTGAATACAAAGTCAAACACCAGCCTTCCTTCGTGCCACTTTTCCGGTGCTGGTTTGATCTTTCTGTTACGATCAAGCATCCTGAGCAGTCCATTCTGCGTGAACAGACGGGAATGCTGTGCCTCCAGGTCCTGATAGATCTGATCGTAAGGTGTGCCAAACGGGTATACGTTCGGTTTATCAATTGAGACACCGGGAAGTCGAACTGCAGAGCCCGTGCCGTATGATGAGACGTTGAAGCCGGCGTCTTTAAGGACTTTGTGGGACTCCATCGAACTGCGCCGCTTGTCAGTTATCAAAAAAACAAAAGAAAACACACAACAAGGGGAGGACAGAGAGGACTTACCGGTTATTATTGGATGCACATACGGTGCAGAACTTCAGCTCGCTCGGTTTGGTGGACATTTCTGCAGAAAATGGAGCTTTTTACTGGTTCTTTAAAACAAAAAACAAGCTGATTGTTGTTTATTGATGTTTTTCTTTATAAGTTTATTTCGGTTAGGGACACACACTAATTGATTATATTGTTGAAGAGTTGATTATAGAGACCATTTTTGTTCAGTTTTGTATGAATGTAGCTGATAATTCTTTAGTTGGAGAGGTGAGTGAGTGTGTGTGAGTGAGTGTGTTTCTGTATTAGAAAGAGGCTTCTTCTCTGTCCACTGAGACCGGCTCAGGGGAGCTGATTGATGGCTCATCCACTAGGAAAGGTTCTTCTTGATGGAAACTCTCAACCTCTACGGTATTGGACTCGTCGTCAGCGTCGGCGTCGGCGTCGGCGTCATCTTTACCACCAGAGGAGATATTTTCATAGTCGTCCTTCATTTCAGCTGAGTATTCCTCAAAGGAGAAATTGAAATCGACTCGTTCTTCTTCTTCTTCCAGCCTTTCAGCATTCGCTGGGACCGATTCAATAGAGGTCTTTGGCTCGACGGATATTATGGAGACATCGGGCTCATCTTCTGTTGTGGTATCAGGCAGTCGTTCATACTCCTGCTCTGTGTCTTGACTTTCTCCAAGCTGGTCTCCCATAATATTTTCGCTGTGATCTTCCTCAACCAGATCTTCATAGCCAACGTCAACGAAATCATCACCGTCGTCGTTGTACACCACAAATGAAGGTCTTCGAGTCATGTCCGAACTATTATCTGGCGAAATATGAATAATAGTGTTCTTGTTGTCGATATCTTGAACCTTGGACTTCCATTGATACCACTCATCCTCGCCCTGGATCAAGATACCGATCAACATGGAAGGGTCAACTTCTGAAATATGAATCTTGCGGATTTTCTTCGTATGGACAGTTTCCAAACCTATAACGTTTCCAGTGTCTTCATCGACCTCTAGCGAAGGCTGAGGGAAATGCGGATCCAGGTAAAAGAGATAGTCAGCTTGGTATCCAAAGAAATAATGCGAAGATGATGGTCTTCCGCCAGAAATGCCACAACTCTCACTTGAGGATAAAATTCTCTTCAAACTATCCCAGTATATCGCGTTGATGTTCTCCACGCCAAGTCTTACTCCAAGAAGAATCAACGTCGGCTTGAACTGTCCGTCCTTGAATGATGCTTTGAAGAGATCTTGTTCATAAATATCACCAGCATCAGAGCCAATGTAGACGCAAATCCCACAATCAGGGAACTCAAAACATAGTGCCTGTATACTTCTCGCAGCAGCTGACGGACCAAACCACTCACCAGCCTTTTTCCCAGAGAGATCCCTGCCTTTGTCAACCATTCTATGGATAGACAACGGCTCATCAGGAGAATCAAGAAACCACTTCACAACGTCATCATGGCATTTATTATTTTTAGAACTTGGGTCATACTTCCAATCTCGTCCCAGGTGTAGCTTCAACAGGGCGTTGGCAAGCAATGTCTGACTCGTTCTTATCATGCACCCCCATCCACAGTCTGAAGTGAAGTAGTCATTGTTGAGGTCATGGGCCTGGCCACGTAATATACTCTTTAGCGATACTGGAGATGGCCCGTCTGAATCTCTGTTCAAAGGTTTGAATTGTGTGCGATATGTGAACCAAATCCTGGAATTGATATCATCAACAAACTCTGAGGGCCATGGGACAGTTGGTGCTTCTTGTTTCTTGTTCATGATGGATAGATTGGAAAAGTAGTTCTTGATCTCATCGAATGGATTGTCAGGAGACCTGCCATCAGTATCAACATCCTGTTCTGAACCTTCCTTTGTGTGCGAGAGGGGGGGCATGGCTGATGCATCTGGTTTATACTGCCTTCCCAGAACGTAAATCACATTCTGTAAGTCTGTGTTTTCAACTTCTGAATCCCAAAACAGTTGCATCATTCTCTGAAGGCCATTGGAAGCAGACATGTTGGTTATCCAGTCTGTCTAAGGATATTGAGGAGCGGTTTGGTGATATAAGGTGATGTCCACAAAACAAAGCACGACACGGTGGGGTGGGTGCCACTTTTCAAAGACGCCGCCCAGGGTTGAGTCTGAAGAAGAGAAGAAAAAACCACACAGACTCCAGTCTTGCTCGTAGTGGAATATCCTGATATGATACACACTTGCTGATAAAGGTATGAAGAAAGAAATTGGTTGGTTGTATTATAAGCAATTAAACTAAAATCGGCTTTTGTTTTGATTTCTAAATAGTCAAAATCTGTCAAATTATAACGTGTAAAAAAGATGATAAGGAAAAAACACATACACGTGACAAAACACGTGTTGTGATTAGGTTATGAAGCCCTTGTACTGATTTTGTAAGTCACAATAAACAAGCCAAAGAAAAAACAGCCTCCGATGGACTCCCATGTGCTGATGTAGATTAAGCTCATTTGGCAGTCTAAGCCCTACTTATTATGGCTAGAGGAAACCGTGGCAGAGGAAGAGGTGGCAGTCGTGGCGGCGGTGGCAGTCGATCTGGAAGAGGAGGGTACATAAACACGAAGAGTCGAGGCAGGGGCAGAGGCAGAGGCAGAGGCAGAGGTTGTGGTCGTGGTGGTCGTGGCGGTGGCAGTTTCGCAGATCCACGCCAATACCCTGAACTTGGTGACATCGAGAATACTGATTACATATCTGTCAATGCACCACAGGGGTCCATGATGGCAAGTGCTGCCAGGGCATCAAGGAATCGGAGAGGGAGAATGCAGGATGAAGTATTCCAAACAGAGGACAACATTGAAAGAACGATGAAGCTGCCGTTGAGACAAAGGCCTGTGGAATTTGTCAAAGCAACTATCTATGACCCAACTCAAGACCTGATCAAACAATTAAGCGATAAAGGCAAGAACGGCACCAACGAAATCAAGACTGAAGTCAACGCCGGGGAGAGTGTTGAATCGGTCTTTGAGAACGCTAATGGTGGTGATGGTGATCAAGATGATGTATTAATGGAAGTTGAAGAAATATGTGTCGTTGACACAGACAACTCACAGACCAAGGACGAGGTCAAGGATATTGGAGAAGAAGAAGAAGAAGAAGATATAAAGGTTTCTCCAGTAAGGGAGAATACCAAGAAGGCAAAGAAAGAGAAATTTGAAGCTATTCCAGACGATATGCTGTTCTTTGTCGATGAAAAAGGGGATCATGAGTTGGCTTCTGCAAATACAGTTTATGCTGAGCCAATACAAGGAACTAACCTCGAGTACCAGCCGACCATCTCAATTGGTAAAGTGCTTCTATCTACTTCCAAGGATCCACATGGTAATTTATTCACTTCACTACCGAAGAATCAATCAAAATCTGGCAAAAACCTCAATAGTTTTGATGTTGATGATACCAGCGTATATGATGAATCGGTTGATGACGATGACGAGGATTACGACCAAGATGTCAGGAACGAGAAGGATCTCTATATGTCTTATGAGGATTATCTGCAGAATGTTATGGACAATCTTAACACCGAACACAAATCTGATGATGGCGAGGGAATGTATGATGAGCTTGAATCTGATTTTGAAGAAGAGGCTCAGTTCATCGCCAGTGCTGCTGTCGCGTCACAAGGCGATTATGATCACGATAATGAATCTCTTGCTTTAGCAACTGAGACATTGAACATTGATTCTGAAGATTTGGTGCAGACTGCTGCTGAACCGGAGTATGGATTCCTGGCTGAAGATTATGAGACGTTTGACAATAACTTGGTGGAAACTATCCAGATACGGTTTGGGTCCTCATCAAACAAGTATCTGCTAAAATGCTTCATGATGACAGGCACATATGACTTTCTGTGGATAGATCAGGATACCCTTGAAGATTTTCTGCTAGAGAATGGAATGCCAGAGCATAGAATTACTCCGTATTTGAAGTTCATTGAGAAACAACTAGCTCCTCCAGAGGAATTAGACGAGAAGAAATTTGATTTCCTGATTGATGACTCTTCTACAGATGAAGAAGAAGAAGATGATGATGATCATGGAAGAAGGGGTCAAGTCTCGTCGTCAGATGATGGTGATTTGGACGATGATGAAGGACTAGAGGACTTGGTTAACTTCACTAAGAAGTATGATGGCTTGAGAGACATGGAGGTGGAACACACACATGCCCTCCTATCTTCTAGGGGTAGGAAAAAGAGAGAGCTGATCATGGATCATATAGAAGATGAAGACTTGAGAAGATCCCTACAAGCCCAGTTTGATATCAGATACGAATCTAAACGGGAGAAGAAAAAGAGATGGGACCAGAATGTTTCCAAGGAGCATGAAAAGTCTCAAGATCTCTGTTTGAAGTATCCGTACACTTTACATATTAAAGAGATTAGATCCGAGTTTGAATCCTTCTACGAAGATGTCAAAAGAAACTCATTGACTTTCCCACCGATGGATTCACATGGAATAAAGACCATTCAGAAGATTGCATACCTCTTCAACATGAAATCCAGGAAGTTTGGTCAAGGTGTGAAGCAACATGCTGTTGTTATAAAGAATAAGAGAACCTTTCGTTGCCACCCTGATTATCACTCAGTGAACCAATACATGAGACAAAGACCAGTGTTCAACAGAACAGACCAAAAGAGGCCAAGAACTGAAATTGAGTATGAAGAGGGTAAATCTTCAAGAAGAGGCAACCCAAGTAAGGCACATGTGAAAGAAGGTGACATTGTTGGTGCCTTTGCCCCGGAGATTTCTGGTGACAACGTTGGAAGACGTCTACTACTCAAGATGGGATGGAGTACAGGACAGGGATTAGGTGTTGACAATAGAGGTATTCCAGAGCCTGTCATTGCGAAGGTCAAGAAGACCAAGCTGGGTATTCGTTAGTTAATAGAGAGAAGAAGAAGAAGAAGAAGGAAGAAAAAAAACGTATAGAGGTCATTGGTCATTATGCATTATCATTCAATCAAATCATGAAATGATATCTAGTCTATACACAGTGTATCTGAATGCTGGTGCTACTTTCTTTTCTTCTCCTTTTTCTTCCTCTTAACTTGAACTTCTGATGGCGGAGCAGCATGGCCAGTGGATTTCATATGTTGGAACAATTTATTCCTTGAAGGGAATGCGACTTTACATTTCGCACAAACCACCTCCATTCCTTCGTCTGCTGGTTTCAATAATGGCTCTGATGGAATCGTCGTTTCATTATTCGTTGGTGCTGGAGAGTCTTTGCGGGTACGTTTTGGTCTCTTCTTGTTCTTCTTAGAATTCCCATTACACCAGATATCATCACCACCATCATCATCGGAGCCATTTGTGTTTAAAGATAGACCACTCTCCAGGGAATTTGCCAGCGATGTCAACTCATTGAGCTTTTCACCATCCTTTGAAGTCTCTGTTTCAACAACCGTGGTAGTTTTTTGTTTGGAATATTTCTGCTTCTTCTTCTCTTTTTTGGAGAGTTTGATGGGTATAGGCTCTGGCTCTTCCTCAGACAGATCAGACAGATCTTCCAGTTCGGAAATGTTCTCTGATGATACTCCATCAATGTTCACCACCGCCTCCTTCTCCTCCTCCTCCTCCTCATCATCATCATCGAGCATGGCAAGTTCCTCTTCAACCCTTCTCAATTCATGATCAATACCATTATCATTATCCACAGATGGTGATTGCGGTACGTCTTCCTCCTCACTGGCAGTATCAAAGTCACTCTCATCTGACACCACATCAATGCCTAAAGTGATTCCCTCTTGTCTCATCTCCCATTTCAGTTTGGCCAATAGTTTCTTGTGTTTAGAACTGATTTCATGGGCTTGGAATTGGTTCAGAGTCTTGAAAACCTTGTCACAGATAATACATTCGAAAACCTCGAGCTCCATTGATTCACCATCATCCCCCTCCTCCTTGTCAGAGTCGGAGACAAAGTGTCTTTCCAACTCTTGAAATTCTAAATCATCAATATGCTGCCAATTTTGTGCTTCAAACTCTCCTCTCTTCTCAGCATTGATGGCTCTATCCTTCTCAATCTGTTTCCTCAATTCCTCTTGCTGCTTTCTTTTCCTATCCTGTTCAAACTTGATCGCACCTTCTTTGGCCCTGACGTCTCTCTTTTTCAAAAATGAAACAAAACTTCTAACAGTCTCATTGTATTCACGACGAGCACCATCTCTGGCCTTCTTGTTCTCCTTTTCCATGGCTCTTCTTGTACGACGATCACCAGCAGAAGAGTAACGATACTCATCTTTCCAAGAGAAAGTCTTGCAGGTCGTGAATGAACTCCAGACTTGATAAAACTTCCTCACATGAGTACCATAGTCTGATTTGGATTTACCAAACTTTGGGTACAAAATGTTGGTCGTTTCTGAAAGATCATCATCTTGGTAAGTAGCGTACCCGTCCAGTCCTTGCTGTCTTCCGCTCAAAACCTCCTCCTTAGCCAGTTGATCAAAGACACGACCAGCTACAGAATACATTCCTGCAACAGAGTCGTCCACACGGTTGTAAAGCGACGGATCAAAGAACTTCATCAACTCTTGGACAGTAGTACCAGCAATCTCAGGCTCAACATCGTCGTCGCCACCGCCGCCATTGCCATAATAATCGGTACCAGGACCATCATCACTCAAGATTTGAGTCTTGTGTGCATCATACCAGGCACGCTCCTGAGGGTCAGAGAGAACTTCATAAGCAGACCTTACAAGGGCGAATTTCTGTGTAGCTCCATCCACATCCTCTGGATTCTTGTCTGGATGATAAAGAAGTGCCATTTTACGGTACGCCTTCTTCAGTTGGATGTCGGAAGCCGTAGACTCCACACTGAGAAGCTCATAGTAACACGTCTTCATCCTGACTATTGTGGATGGTAATGGTAGATGTGTGTAGAGACAACAACTTTTTTCCTTTTCATTCTTGATCTCTATTTGTGAACCGGGTAATGGTCATCAGCGACAAGCGGTCGGCCCAGCCTGTCGGCCCAGCCCACATACTAAAGAGTAATATAAGATTCGTATATAAAAGTGTCATTAAATCGTCTATCCTTCATCTCTGTGTTGGATTCTGGTGCAGCTGCTGCTCAACATTACGGAGCATTTGTTGTGTACATGCCTGTAGGCCTCCGTCTCTCTGTAATTTATCCAACTGAATCAGCTGGTCATACAACAAATGGTGCACTTGATTGGCAAAGCTTTGAAAGATCACCCCGTTCTGGAGCAATTTTACTAAACCCGTGACTCCTTCTCTGATATCCTTATACGGAATGTTCAAGTTCAACAAGATGTTCTTGATAATGTTTTGTGATTGAATCTGTGAAAGAGAATCAACCTCTGAAAGATCAAGTCTGGCATACTTCTCATAAAGATCGGGAAACTTGGTGATTGTTATGGCATCTTCTGGAGACCCTCTAATCTCTCGAGTATGCTGGTTCAACTGATCAATCTGAGCTTGATTTCTAAATAACTCTTCTTGCAGATTTTTTGACAAGCCTGCCATCTTCGATTCAAGCTCCCTATTCACAAGGCTCATCTGTTCAACCTCGTCAGATGAATTTGATATCTGAGTTTGCAAACGTGTATTTTCGTTTGTCAATTCTTCGTTGTTTGTGCTGAGGGACTGATTCTCCATCTGTAGTCTCTCAAGTGTTGTTTTCAAGGTCTGAGTAGCATCATTTTGAGTTTTGGATTGTGTAGTAAGTCTTTCATTCTCTTCTCGTAACAGACAAACCAGCTCTTCCGTCTTTTCAGCCTTGTTGCTCTTTTCAATGATGAAGACCTCCTGCTGGTTTAACGGTGCTGTAGACTCAAACGCCTCTATTAGGAGGTGTCCATTTCGCAATTCTAAAATGAATTCTTTTAATCTTTTCAACTCATCTGTAGTATTACTTACTGGTGCGCCCATCTCAGTAGAAATATCAGCCCTCCTTTTGATCGGCTTGACCTTAGAAGGGGTTTCATCAAAATCTGACGACTCTCCATCGTCCACTTCCTTCCCACCTGGTGAGAGAACTTCTTGCTGTGTCACATGCTCATTAGACTCGGATACTTCTTCTTCATCAGTAGTATGTACAGACTCTGCAAGTTTGGACAGTTTGGATCTGGCTTTTAGAATGTCTTTGGGTTGCGTCCCGCCAGAGCCGACTGGTGTCGATTGGGACAATGGAATCCAAGCTCTGTCCCCAACATTAGGAGTAGCAGCTTGTTGAGATGGTAGCTTTGGAATGACTGGTAATGTCTTCTTCTTCTTCTTCTCCTCTTCCTCCTTCATTTCCTTATTTGCTGTTGCTGTTGCTGTTGCCAGAGATAGTTTGAGTTGTGTATCTAGCTGAGTGGCTATAGTTCTTGCTGATTGGGAGGAGGAGGAGGCAGACTTCTCAGAAGTAGTGTCATGGAGATGTGTGTCGTGCTGGATAGTAGTATGGTTGATACACAATGAGTCTGCGATAGCCATTGTTGGTTGGGAAGTATTGAGCAAAATATGGCTATAGGTTGTTAGTGGTGGAGGGTGCAGTTCTGCGCAAGGTAGCGTTGGTTCCTATGAGCCAAATCGAGCTGAATATATATTGCGTGGTACAAACATTTTTTTTTGTGTTTTGTTTTTGTTTTGTTTTTGTTTTTGTTTTTTTGTGGTTCTTCTCGAAAAGTAAACAAACAAATGTATTTTTGGTTTCCATGGTTATATGATTTTTTTTCTACCTTTCCTCTTCGGGAATACGCCTGGACCACCCCCACCAAGAAAACACAACTTTGGTTGGTTATCAATTTAGGCAATTGGGACGTGCGGAGTACAAGTTAGGTTAACACTTAACATATCAGTTCATTATAATATACAAAATAGACATTTGAAATCTAGACATCAGCTTTCGAATACACGATGCTTTCTTCTCCGGATGTTGAAGTTTTCTCCTGGAAGACACCATTGTCCTCAACAGTGACCTCAGTGGCCTTGTTGTCATACACTTCATCGCCAGCAACCTTTCTGGAAAAGTTGTTTTCAGTTGGAACAAACTTCTTAGACGTCCAGGCATTAGGAACAGACTCGTATAGCTCGTCAATCTGCTCCAAGGTAAGACCCTTGGTTTCGTAGACAAAGTAGTAAGCAAAGAAGAAGCAGAAGAAGTTGAAACCACCCCAGATAAAAAAGACTTTAGCACCCAGACGAGCTGAGCCTGGGGCATCGTCAACCAAGTAAGGAGTAGCATAGGCAATGGCAAAGTTCCACAACCAGTTTGAGGCAGTGGAGAGAGCAATGGATTTGGCTCTGGTTCTCAATGGGAAGATCTCACCAGTAACGACCCAGCAGAGAGGACCCCATGTGGCTGCAAAAAAGGCAATGAATATACACGTGAATGCAACAAGAGACTTGTTTGCAGCATCGGAATCTGGCATGGCCGTACCAATGATCGCAACAAGCATCTCGGAGACACACATACCAGCAGCACCACCGAGCAACAAGTTACGACGGCCTGCAACTTCAACTAAAAGAATACCAGGAACAGTGGAACCAACATTGACAATGTTAGTGGCCAAAGTGATCAAAAATTCATTCTTAATACCAGAGTTCTTGAAGAAAGTAGTACCATAGTAAAAGATAAAGTTGATACCAGTCAACTGCTGGAAGGCCTGCAAACCGGTACCAGTGATCAACTTCTTCAATTGATAGTTCTCCTTCTTAAAGCAGTCCAACCAACCAGAAGAGCCATGAGAGGACTCAAATTCATAATTAGCAGTGATCTCACCCAACTCATGGATTAGAGTTGGGTGATCAACTGGAAGTCTTCTCAATATGGAGAGCGACTCCATGGCTCTCTCATGGTTACCCTTGTGAACAAAGAATCTAGGAGTCTCTGGTAAGAAGAACATACCACCAGACAGAATCAAAGACCACAGCAGTTGAAGAGCGATTGGGATTCTGTACGAGGCAGTAGAGTCAATGTTGTGAGTACCTTGGTTAACACAAGCAGCAAGCAACAAACCAATAGTGATAGCCCATTGGTAAGAGGATGTGACAGCACCTCTGATCCATTTAGGAGTGGTTTCAGCTTGGTACAATGGAACACATGAAGACAACATACCAACACCAAGACCAGCAATTGCTCTTCCAGCAACCAGCAGATCAATACCAGTAGCAGCGGTTTGCAAAATAACTCCAATGTTGAAGACTATTGAACAAGAAATGATAAGAGTCCAACGACGACCAATGGTATCGTTCAAGAATGGAGCAATAAGAGCACCACAGAAAGTACCAGCAGACAAAATAGAGACAATCAAAGAGTGCTCAGAGGACGAAAAGATACCAACACCGCCGTCAATCCCTGGTTGATCTCTTGGGAAGGTCTTCAAGACATACTTCATGGCAAGAATACCAGAAATGGTACCGGTATCGTAACCAAACAAGACACCACCAAAGGCAGCAAAACAACCGACAAAAACAGCCATGAAGGTGGACCCTTCAGTTTTCTCTTCAGGCTTGAAGAACATTCTGACGACGCGGTTCTGAGAGAGCCCCATTGTTGTAAATTGAAAATAGATAAAAAGGAACGCTGCTGTATGCAATGAAGATGATAGCTAAACAAGTATTCAAGGCGAATCAAGGAGATTCTGATGGATTTATGTAGTTTTCCCCAGAGTACATTGTACATTGAAGGGCTTCACTTTTAACATTTTGGGTGTTAACTCGCAATGCTAGAAAGTGGAGTAATACGGACAAATATGACCACTTCTACAAACTTTTTCATGCACTCCAGCCAACAAAAACGAAAAATTCCGGAGAAAAGGTAACGGGGACTGCAGGAGTGGAAAAATAACAACCAATCAGGAAGCCGAGACATTTTGATAAAAGTCCGAGGTCAATTTTTCCGGGTGACCTGAAAAGTTTTTCCATTACTCCAGTTTTGGGTAAACCTTATTGGGCCCAGACTTACAGAAGAAAAAAAAAAGAGACATACTCACCCATAGACTTATAGTAGAGAAGACGGTATGGATGGGGCCAACTGCGACTGTCACTTCACACAAGAATCACTAACTTGGATACATACAGGTGATCGATTGGTTTATCATGCCTCACTTTTGCCAGCCTGCTTTCGAGTAAAAGTGAGACGAAGGACAAAATCGGTGGACAAACATCCTGCATAATTTTTGGTCAATTCTTGTGGGGTTCGTGTGTCCCGGAAGACAAAGACTTTAATCTCAATGAACAACACCTCTTAGCTCACAACATGTTTGGATGGCTGGTTAAATAGTTAAAGTTAATAGTCGCCCGTTATATCAACTGGCAAGTGTGTGGTTCTTGGGGCTGTGAAACAGTATCAGACACACTAACTATTTTACATATATCTATAGATTGCACTGGTAGAAGCTGGTGCTAGATCTGAAAATTTTACATTTTAATGTAACTATTTAGTGCAATATAGCTGGAAAGTTTAACACAGAAAGGCTGCACCGCACGCAGGCGATATAATTGTCTTCCCCTATAAGTGCCCCACTATCTGGAGACTGTATCATCCCAAATGTATCCAGATTTGCACACATAGCACTCAAGTATCGTTCCAAAATTCCAGCAGAGCTTCCGGATTTGTCCATGCCTAGAATTATGACCTCATTGCGAACAGGAACAAGGGGGGTTTTATCCGAGGGGAAGGTGGATAACGTATACATGTCCGGAGAGCTAATTCCAAGTGGATATAGCGAAAAGGGTTGCTACCTGAGCTCGAAAGACACTCACTGGTGATCGGTTCACAGTTTTTAGCCAGATATAGTTTCAACAAGCTACTACATGCACTCAAGCCGTGCCAACAGATATGTGTGGATGCTCTGGATTTCTGCATGTCGATTGGGGGAGTTTTCAATATTTACCCAACACTTTTTCCGAGATCTTGGCAGGTTGCTGCATACAGGAGCATCGAGTTTCTCCGGAAAGTTTAGAAAAAGACAAAAGACTATGGGAAATTGAGCGAGGAGGAGACTCAACGCACAGAAGGGTCATCTTCACAGTGCAAAAATGCCCCAGAAAGGACATGTAGATGAGTGTATTAGGAAGGGGGGTGAACAATAAGTGACTCTTACAAGTTGGGGTATCATTAAAAGTTGGGCACATGGTCTAACCAATAATAATATGAGACAATGAATTCTCCGCCAGCAAAACAAAAAAACCAACCAACCAAGCCCCTTCTCTCCTGCTCCCCTGCTTCTTTTCCTCCTCTGGTAGAGCACACACAGGAATATTGAACTTCCTACAACGATTTTTAATTAAATATTGGTGCTAATCCTCAGATTAAAATCAAATAAGTACACGTACGCCCTCTTCTCATCCATATACAAGTAATTATTCCACCCAGACACTACCCAAATCCATCACACAGGTCCCTAATGAAAAAACACATCCAGGTTCTTCTTCTCAAATTGCTTACAGAAGACACACAATATAATACCCATCAACAGTCCTCAGAATAGTGGCGTATTTAAACGAACGGATAAATGCTACCTACATAGGCAGCAACCACCACCTTCACTGTGCAAAAATAGGATGATGGACCGAATAACAGTCCGTACCAGTTAAAAAATACAGTCTACCCACTTCTTCCACTACCAACACACATATACACACAGCATGAGACCTTATGTAATGGCTCTTGGAGCATGATTAAATAAGATAATCCGACATATATATACTACACAGTATCCTAATCAATTGAACAATCTATTCAAAAAGAACAAAAAAAGAACAACAAGAACCACACATACACAAAAGTAATATAAGTAACAATATACAATTCTACTTGGCCAACATGGACGCTCTACCTGGACCAGTACCGACCCAGCCAATTGGCACATTCACAAAGTCCTCAATGAATTTGAGGTACTTCTGGGCATTCTCAGGCAGATCCTCATACTTGGTGATCTTGGTAATGTCAGTTTCCCAGCCTGGCAAAGTCTCATAGACAACTTCAACTTTACCCAAGTCAATCAAGTCCTCAGGGAAAGATTTCAGTACTTTACCGTTCAGAGTGTACGAGACACCCACTTTAATCTCTTTGAAAGTGTCCAAAACGTCAAGTTTAGTAATATTCAACTTTGTGTAGCCATTGATCTGGGTGGAATACTTCAAAACGACTAGATCCAACCAACCACAACGTCTCTTACGGCCAGTGGTGACACCATACTCGGCTCCAATGTTCTGCAAGGAATCACCATCTGCATTCAATTGCTCAGTTGGGAAGGGACCCTCGCCAACTCTGGTTGTGTAAGCCTTCACGACACCAAACACTTCATTGATGGCTTTTGGAGGGATGGCCAAACCAGTGAGCACACCACCAATACCAGTGTTAGATGAGGTGACATATGGATAAGTACCAAAATCGATATCAAGCATTAGGGCATTGGCACCTTCAACAAGAATCTTCTTCTTCTGCTCCAATGCAGTGTGCATAAAGTCAACCGAGTCAACAACAAATGGTTTAATCTGTTCCCTGTACAGCTTGTAACGGGCCAGCTCCTCTTCAAAGTCGTAGCCCAAGTCACCGTATCTCTTCTCTCTTGTATCAATCAATCTTCTGTAACGGGTCTCAAACTCGGCCCAGGAGCCCTCATTGTCATTCACCAAGTGGTGCACTCTGATACCAGATCTGGAAGCCTTGGTGGAGTATGTTGGACCAATACCTTTACCAGTGGTACCAATAGACTTCTTGTTCCCTGAAAGTTCAGCCTCTCTCAGCTTATCAACTCTCTGGTGGAAGTCAAACACCAAATGGGCACGACTTGAGATGAAGAGACGGTCTCTACAAACAAGACCCTTCTTCTCCAGGTTCTCAAGCTCTTGGAAGAGTGAAGGAATGTGGATCACAACACCATTACCAATCAGGTTCTGACAGTTTGGATTCACCAGACCAGAAGGCAGCATGTGGAAGTCATACTTGACATCACCAACAACAATAGTGTGGCCAGCATTGTTACCACCTTGACAACGGGCACAGACATCAACGTCTTCGCACAGAATATCGACAAGCTTCCCCTTACCTTCATCACCCCACTGCGAACCAAGAACCACGTTAGCCATTGTAACTGTACTGCTGTTTGTTTGACTTGTTTTGAACGTTTAGACGTTAACCAGCTTTCGAAAAGAGTCTAAGCTCAAAAAGAATTTTGTTTACTTTTTTTTCCCTTTGACTCACAACGTTCGCCGTCGTGGCCGCCGCCGAGGCTTTCTGGAGGCAGGGTGACCCTCGGTAAACAAATACACAACAACGACTTCCGGCCTGATGTCTAAAAACGGCAATTGTCTATTTAAAGACAGGTTAATTGCCCCGCTCCATCAACAAGCAGAAATGGCTATATTAGATTCCTCTCTTTCCGCTTCCTTCCAAATCCCATCTCTCTAAGAGGGGGTTGGTCTATCTATCTCAGACACATGTAGTCGTATGTGGTGTATCAGCTAGGGACGTATGCTAAAGAAAAAGAAAAAAAATTGGAATACGTATGACCCGGTTGTTTCAGGCTGATGCCATTATCTAACAGGTCACTAGTGATACAATAAGTAATCGGATATCGGATATCGGGCCTTGTTCTGTTCCCTTATTACTTATTACTAATTACTAATTACCCACGCTTACTCGTGTGTTTTTGTGGCTGCCCAGAGCTCAGCTAAACGCACTCAATCAGATCAACTCAGCTAAAAGGACTCATAGTGCGCTATTACTGCTGGATGTTGACAAACACAACTCTACCTCTCTTCACAAACCACTATAAAAGGAACGACACCATCATGTATTTCACACTATCAATAAGACCAATTCATCATCATTACAAAACTACAACATATCTATCATCACAATGGCTTGCAACTCTACCAACTCTACCAACAACAACAACAACAACAACAACAACACTTCTTCTTCTTCACAATGCGCTTGTGCCCCATGCAGCTGTTCCTCTTGTTCATGTAGCAGTAAGCCAACAACTACCTCTAGTTGTTGCGCTCCAAAAGCTACTACCTCTAGTTGCTGCGCTCCAAAACAGTCATGCTGTGGCAGTGCAGCTTCTTCTAAATGCTGCTAGACAATACACAGTAGGTGGTTGTGTTTATTTATTCTTTAATATCAATGATGTTTTAATATACTGTAGTAATTTATGCACTTCTTCTCTTGAATAACCCAACTTCTCTAAAGGATTTCTTGCCCACAACACTCTTGATCTTCTGACCAACCTCCCCGTCATCCAACTGATCAACCATTTGTACAACACATTCAGGAACAAATAACAACTTGGCCAGCCCTTCGCTCTTGTTGGGATCAATCACATTGACCGCATTAACCAACTCCCATTCCTCCTCCGCTGCACTACTCCACATGTCAATTTCATCACCAATCTCCTCGTCAACAGGCTCTCTCACATCAACAAAGTAATCGCATTCGGCCAACGAGGTGACTTTACCCTCATCCCATTTATTCAAGTCATTCATACCTGAAGGGATCGACCTCACGCCATTGAAGAGAGAGTCGGACTCGAGAAAATCACCGGGTAATAACCCATCGAATGCGGATTTGGTGAACTTGAGGCGAAACTGTGCAGGAAGGAAGAATGAGGACGGATAATGGTGCCATTCTCTGCCTGTACAAACACTCATAAGATGGCCCGTATCCGTTGTTTGATCTGCAATGGTTTTCCAAATCAGTGTATAACCAACGTAATTCTGCGAGAGGGAAACGGTTTTGGCTATAGAGATGAGGGCAATGAGCGTGACTGCGATGTAGATTCCAAACTTCTTGGTGAGCCTAGCCAGGGTGGGGTTGAGCTTCAGCAGCCCAACGAAAACGGAGTACATCGTGTTGAATGCAAAGTGGATCATCAGTGCAGCTGACAGAGTGATCAAGGAGTAGACTGGAAACATAAATCTCTCCTCCTTGTGTGGTTGAGAGAAGAAGATCGCTGACCATAGCGGCAACCCGGACAATATGACAATGAGCTGGGTGAACCCCATTCCAGTGTCATTGATGCTTTTGAAGAAGGATAGGACTGGAACGGCAACGATCCCAATATAGGCAAGCACGGCAACAACGTTGAAGTTCAGCAGGAGGTTATAAATGTAATAACTCAAGTCCTCAACACCAAAGATCTCGGGGCCTCCCTTACCTGGGCCCGAGTTGAAAACGTTGTAAAGAACAATGTTTAGTGGGACCACCATGGTCTTGTGGTAAAAGGTATAGTCAATCTGCATCACCACCACGAGGTTGAAGAAGAGCGCCGTGAGCGACCACAAAATGTATCTGTGCAACATCACTCCTGAAGCAATAGCCAATACGTAGATGATCAGGGGTGTCACCAGTGCAGCCACAAAGGGCCACCCCCACAGCGAGCCAATTATGAGCCATTTGGTCGATAGAAGAGCATGTCTTGTCTTCTTCCCGTGTACAAACTTCAACAGGGCGGCAGTGGCCAAAGTCGAGCAATTCATAGCCAAATTGGAAGGCAAAAGGGCAACACTGGCATGGAATGGCCCAGCGGACACCAGCGTGAACAACAAGTACCAGTTGGCCACAGCTTTAGCTTTGATAGTAGAGCGCAGCGCCTCGTACAAAGTGTACTCTGAGTAGACACTGAAGGCGGCAATGACCGCTCTGATTGCGTAGAAAAGCCAGTACGGTGGCACAAGCTGTATCGTGTCTGTGAAGTAGCTGAGGGGCTTGAGCAATGACATCAGCGGCAGTAAATACGCGTACGACCTGATGGCGAACTCTGGAGAGTACTCCCATGTCTCTTTCCCAAAACCACGTGTGATGAAGTTGAGCGGATCAAGGTAGTTGAAAGTCTCGTCGCAGTCCTGCACTGGCGCATGCAGCGTGGCGAGCAGTCTGGCAGCCACCAGAATGTGGAGGGCGGTAGAAGCTGCCATCTTGTTTACTCGTGGTGGTAACTGTGTGTGATATGATGTGTGGTGTGTGAAAAAGAAAGGAAAAACATCACATCACATACAACAACAAAACACACACAGCAGTTAACACATCATATAAAAGCATCTGTATTCGTGATAAATAGGTTAAATAAATATGAATGAATAAATAAATAGAATAAATAAATAGACAATAAGGCAGTGGGGGAAAGGCTGTTTCACACCCAGCTGAAGTACGATCCTCTCTGCTTGCCATCGTTGTAGACACTCTCGCCTTGCCAATCGTCGCCCATAAGAGCCTTCTCCCTCTTCAGATCGGCGGCAGCCCTTCTGTACGTGGCACGGTCCTCTTCAGCAACAAGCAATGGCTGAATATGCAATCTTGACCAAATCTTCTCTCTCTTCAACTCACGTCTCTCGCGGATTCCCTGGATGGCAGCATACCAACCATAGCAGGTGATGGCGCCGAAAATGACAAAGTACGTCTTTGGAGAGAACCCACGGGATGGAAGATTTCTCTTCCATTGGATTGGGGCATAGCCGTGAAGCGGTGGCAGATCCTGTGGCGGCATGGCTGTTGTTGTTGTTGTTGTTTTTCCTGATAGGAATCTTCGTTTCTTCTCTTTGTGCTTTGAGCACTTTTTTTTTCCAATTTCCATGATGTTTTTTTCCTTTTTAAGATTGTTTTTTTCCTTCTTTCCTTTCGCGCACTTTTTTGCCGCTGTCGGCTATCAGTGTCAGTGTCAGTGTCAGTGTAAAGATGTACAAAATCACCACCAGGGAACACGTCGAGGAACTTCTACAGCAGTACGACACATTCCTGTTTGATTGTGATGGAGTCATCTGGCTCGGTGACCATGCCATCCCGGGATCAGTTGAGACGCTGGAGCTTCTCAAGTCCCTTGGAAAGACGGTTATCTTTGTCACCAACAACTCGACAAAGTCCCGGTCAGAGTATGTCCACAAGTTCCACAAGATGGGTCTCCCATTCGTCACTAAGGAGCAGGTGTTTGGCTCAGCGTATGCGTCAGCAACGTATCTCTCCAAGATTATCAAGATGCCGAAAGAGAAGAAGGTTTGGGTCTTGGGTGAGAATGGTATCGTTGAGGAACTGAGGGAGATGGGTTACGAGGTGGTTGGAGGCACCGACGAGAGGCTCAATGAGCACTTCAACCACGCCACAACACCATTCCTTCCAATTGACCCGACTGTTGGTGCTGTCATTGTTGGTCTCGATACCAGAATCAACTACCACCGCCTCGCGATCACTTTGCAATACCTCCAACAAATCGACGACGACCAGAACAAGGTGCACTTCCTAGCCACTAACATTGACTCCACTTTCCCTCAAAAGGGTCTGATCCTGCCCGGTGCTGGTTCCATTGTCGAGTCTGTTACATACTCTTCTGGCCGTACTCCAATCGCTTGTGGTAAGCCTTCACAGGCAATGCTGGATGCCATTGTCGCTGACCGTGGCTTTGATCGCTCTAAGGCACTCATGGTTGGCGATAGAATGAACACTGACATGGCTTTTGGTCGCGGGGGTGGCCTGGGTACCCTGCTTGTTCTCAGTGGTATTGAGGAGGCTGCAAATGCGAAGGATATCACGGCATACGCCGATAAGCTCGGGGTTCTGCACGAGCTGCTGCAGTAATACTTTGTAAGTGCTGCCTGTTATTGTCTTTAAATAGATGACTTTTGTTTTGTTTTGTTCCTATTATTCTATAAATCAGGATCAACTTGATCACCCAAATGCTTTGCCCTGGCATAAAAGTCATAGCCCTCTAGAAATTCACTGGCAAAGTATCTCTGCTTCACCTTCCCGTCTTTGAAATCTGGATTGTACTTGTAACTCTCGCCATACCCCAACTCTTTCATCAACCCAGTTGGTGCATTCTTCAAATGCAAAGGGATATCCATCCCATTCGTCACTCCGTGCTTCTTCTCCATCTCACCATTCATCATCTTCTTCACCGCATTCCACGCCCTGTACGACTTGGTGGATTTGCGGGCACTTGCCAATTTCACCACACAATGAGCCATGTTGATCTGGGCCTCTGGTAAGCCGACAAACTGAATCGCCTGATACGTTGCAATGGCGAATGGAAGGCATGTCTCGTCAGCAACACCAATGTCCTCGCTGGCAATCACAATCATTCTACGTGCAATGTAGAGTGGGTCCTCGCCATTCTTGAGCATTATTCCCAAGTACCATAACCCAGCATTCACATTAGATCCGCGTATCGATTTGTGGAACGCAGAGATGGCATCATAGTGGAAATCCCCAGATCTGTCATACAAGGTGGGCAGTTTGGAAAGAATGGGTTTGATATGCTCCACTGTGATTTTACTGCCTGCCGGAAGAGGAGGTGACTTAAAGTATCCGTTGATAAGCTCCAGAACATTCAGTGAGATTCTAGAATCGCCATTTGATATGGAGCTGATGTGATCAATTGTAGGTTTTTCAAGGACCAAGAGCGGCATGTCTAGAACAAGCTTCCTGACTTTATTCAAGTACAAGATTCCTCTATTGATCAGACTCTTGATATCATCCGCTGTCAACTTCTCCAGTTGAAAAACCTTACAACGACTCAATAGTGCATTGTTCAGTTGGAAAGAAGGATTCTCTGTAGTTGCACCAATAATCTTTACAGCTCCTGACTCGACAAATGGTAAAAACGTATCCTGCTGTGATTTGTTAAACCGATGAATTTCATCAATAAATACAATCGTCTTCCTTCCTGTCAACTTCATCTCCTTTATCGAATTCTCAAAGATCGTACGAATCTGAGCCGTGCCTGAGTTGGTGGCATTCAACTCAATAAACTTATTCTCCTTGTGGACTTTGGATATGATACGTGCAAGTGTAGTCTTCCCAACCCCTGGCGGACCCCACAAAATCATGGAGGGAAGTTGGTTAGATATTATGAGATTGCGGAGAATTCCCTCAGGACCAAGGAGATGCTGTTGACCAACATATTCAGTGAGTGTAGTGGGCCGTAGCCGCTCAGGCAAGGGTTTATGTAGGTTCGCCTTCAGTTGTTTGATCTCATCTGCTTGGGATAGATGTGGGCTTGTCGTGATTGGTGGCGGTCGCACCTTGGAAGGAGTGGCAATCTGTGCCGTTGTTGTAGACTGATTATTACTATCAGTATTTTTCTTCTTAGTGTTGTTGTTGTTGTTGGTTCCTAGAATGTCTCCAATAGAACGCGTCTGTGACATCTCTAACGCACTCTTAAACTTCTTCCTCAGTGGCTCTGATTCCAGTGATCTTCCTTCAACTTCGTCGTCCATATCTTTTATCTCAATGATCTCAGTGGAGCCGCCGCCACCGCCACTTGCTACTTCTTGAGAACTCTTCTCACAAGTGTCCAGATGCGAGTTTATCAACTCCAGCGACACATTCTTCCCACAGATCGGACATTGCACCATACCGTGAGCTTGATTTGTGTTGATGGATGTGTTACACATTGTGTTTGGCGTGGCGACAAAAACAACAAAGCACCAGCTGAAATAATTACGTGTGTCTGACGTAAGCATTTCGTGTTTGTGTATTTGTTTTTAGGACCGGGAGAATCTATATTTGTTATACAAAGATCAACTGTGTTATATTTGTTTATACATCAATTGCGGCTACTTCTCCAAATATGGAACCTCGGCCCTTGGTGTGATTCTGAACATGTGGCGTCTAGCGCCACCTTCCCAGTCGAAGATTGGAGTGTGCTCAGTTCGTCTGTTATCCCATACAGCAATGGTACCTTCCTCCCAATTAGCTCTAACGTGCAAGTCAACAGAAGTGTGCAACAAGTCATTGAGATGATTCAATATGGCCTTTGATTCCTCCTCTTTCAAGCCGTCAATCTCACGTAGGAAACCTGAATTGACATACAGCGCCTTCTTACCAGTTGATGGAATAGTTCTAACCACTGGGTGAGAGTTGACAGCTGGCTCGCGGCGGAAAACTCCAAACCCACCAACCTTTGAGGCCTCAACCTGTTTAACACCTTGATGAGTGGCAGTCAAACCCTCCAAGATCTTTTGGAATTGGGGAGACAGTCTCTCATAAGCTTGTTGGGTATCGACAAACCCAGTGTCGCCACCACTCGCCGGACCTTCAAGGACACCAAAGATACTTAGCCCAGCAGGTTGTTTCTCAAAAGAAATATCCGAGTGGAAGCCCAATCTCTTGTTCTTGTTGTTGAAAATTGGTGGGATTGGAGAATCCTCCTCTCTGAAGACGATATGGATTTTTGATGTGGACTCTGGTGCGCCCGAGGTTTGATGGATGTGTGCTGGGCCAAAGTAATCGCCGTATTGTGAAGCAAATACTGGACCCTTTGAGGCAAAGTCCTGTTTTCTAAAGATCACCACACCACGCTCAGCGACATACTTGGCCAAATCGTTCTTAGCCTCATCAGAAAGGGAAGAGAGTTGGATACCTTCAATCTCAGAGCCAAACTTTGGCGTGAGGTCCTTCTTCTTGTACTTAAGCTCATCTGGGAACAGGTTCTTCAACTCTGGATGAGCCTTGAGACCCTTGTCCTCGAACTCAAACTCCTCGTACCGCTCGTACTTTTCAGCAGGGTTCCAGACAGGTAACCACTCAGGGTACTTGGCATTGGCACGCTCGCGCTGTGTAGTACGAATCAATCCGTCCTCACCCAATTCGCCTCTGGTCCCAAACTCAGCCAAAGTGTTTGCATTGAAGTTCTTCAAAGACGTCTCTCTAATCTGACCAAGCTCCTCCTTTGATAGAAAACGTTTTCTGTTGGTGGCATCCTCGAAAGGGGTGGAGTTGACGGTAAGCTTAGAAAACTTGGTGGTGATTACCTCCTCCTCGACAGTAGTAGAAGTAGCTGTTGGTGGAGACATGTGGAGTTTTCTTTTTCTTGCTCTTTCTTCTTTTGCTGTACTGTTGCTTCGACAACTTCTAACTGCTGGAATTGGTCTCCTTTAAGTACCCAGTATGGTCTCTATTGTTCTTGCAAGCCATCGCACAGCCATCCAGTGTGTTCAACATGAGTTGGTACGGTCTTATTGTGTAATCAGCCACACTCTTGCGCCATATACACTCAAACCTCTGGAAAAGAGAGAAAGAGAGAGATCTTCCAAATGTGCCACAATGGCAGTCCTCTCAAAATGATGACGATTTATGGAGCATCCCTCTTCAAAAGCTGTGGCTAAGTCCACAATATCATTATTGTGGAACACCTTTCGGGTAAGTGTGGCGCAACACACAAACGCACATATAGCAACAAAGCCAGGGGGTGTCGTCTTCCTCATTTAGATGTAAGTCCATAAAGGGGATAAGTGTAACATCCACATTATTCGCTAAGATGTGGCTGGGACTCAGGGGAGGGGACAGGTCAGAAAATGGCACATAAAGTGGCGTTGTGGGTTGGGTTGTGGGAACTTTGGAGAGAACTGCGTAATGAAAAATATATATTACCCGGCTCAAAAAAACATGCCACGGCCAGCTTGGAGTTTTGACCTTGTCTGTGGCTGGCTGGCTACACAAAGTTTCCATGTAGTTCTGTCTTCTATTTCTATTTCTATTGTTGAAGTCTTTTTAAGTGTGATGTTCAATTTTGATGCTTCTAGGCCAGGTAGTACTTTGCCATTTCGTACGCTGTCCAGCAAATGGCAGTACTCGGGACATTGGACACAACTCTCGGCTTCAAACCTCTCCAGAATCCAGCTGCGCCTTGTTGCCTAAAGATAAGCTTCGAGGCTTCAGTGAACTTGGTCACACCCTTGCTTGCACCATCAGTCTGCAAGAAGGTCTTGATGACATCCAGTGGTGTGGTAAGTGCACTAGCCACACCACCGGCAACACCACCAGCGATGCAGTGCTTCAATGGGTCATGTTGACCTGTTGGGTTGATCAGCTTGATTGTGGACTCGTAAAAGATAAAGTTTAATGCTGTGAACGGAACAGTCATCATGATGGTGGTTGGGTAGGAGTAATAGAAACTGGCAGCTCCTTCCTTCTTCCAGATGTCCCCAATGACTCTCAACGCATTACTATTGTCTGTGTGTAATTGCATGCGCTGTTTGATCACATCAAAGGGATTCATCAGAGCCTCGCTGACAATCGTAGCGGCACTCCCAGCAACACCAATCTCCCACACATTGCTTCTGGACTCATCAACAATCAGCCTCTTCTTCACATATTCATACGTCCCAAAATACACAGCATGGGCCGGACCAGCACCAACAACAACAGATCCGACACCTCTCCATAGACTCAATGCACCTTCGGTCTTGGACACATGCCATACATTTCGCCATATACTGCTAGAGATGGCCTTGGTGGCATTGTTTACCACTTGCATTCTTGTCTTTAGCGTGTCAATCGGATACATCACCGTGTGCTCTAAAATACCGGCAAACGCGCCAGCCACTGCCTGTGTAGCAAGGGAAGATGACTCAGGAAGAGCCTCGTAATCAATTTCTTCTGGAAGTGGATGAGTTTCCTGCATGTGTATGTGTTGGGTCAATGGATGGGTCCTCTGGGGGGTAATCAAGTGTCAATCTGGTACTAAAATAAAAACAAGCTTTCAAAACACACAGACACACAAACAAAAAAGAGAATGTAAATATATCAGGAACTCTTTAGATTTCTTAGCAGTACTGAAGGTATACCAGGCCCTGGGTAACGCAAGGTCTTTAAATGGGTGTGTGAAAAGAAAACAACGTCGGTGGTCGATGCGCCCAAATCCCGTGTCGGAAGAGGAAAAAAAAAAAAACTGAAGTGAATTAATTTATCGGGGGAGAAAGAAAAGAAAACTGGGCACTAATTGGGACATTAATAGAAGAGACAAAAAAATACACAAACAAAGTAATCGTTTATTTTTGTTTTGTTGTTGGGTACAAATCTGTAAATAGTAGCTAGCATTATATATATATACTTTTTTTCCCCTCCATTGTCTCAACAATGAGGTCTTCAAATCAAATAAAAACAACAGTAACAACAACAACAACAACAAAATAAAAACTCAATCAAACCAAATGAATGTGTGCATCGATATTGCACACACAATGACAATAAAAACAATAATGAAAAAGAGAGATGATATCAAAACGAGGTAACTTCTATAACTCCTCTTTGTAAAATTCTGACAACACACTTTTAGCAGCGTCGAACTCCTCTCTGGCAGCCTTCAGTGCATCCTTGATTGAATCTCCCCATTCTCTACCATTGAGCTGGCCATCAAAGTCCTTCTCCAAACCATAGTTCTGAATCTTCTCGCACTGTTCCTGGATCTTAGTTAGACCCAAACTGGCAGCACTGCCTTTCAAATAGTGTCCGCTCTGCGACAATGCAATGAGGTCTAGTGGATTCTCTGTTAGCTTGGTCTCAATGTCCTCGAACGTTGTATTTGCCTGTTCGATGAAAGTCTTGATTAGCGATTTAGAGAAACCTGGCTCGTCCTCATCCATCGAGATAATCTCGTTAAGGATTGTCCAATTGATGATATCTAACATCTCGTTTGTGCCTGTATGTGTGTGTATATACGATGTGATGGTACTTGTATGTGATAATGGACCTGTTCTTTTTCTTCTTCTCCGTAGTGTCTTAAGCGAATGTGGTAGAAGAGGGAATAATTGCGATCAGATCACTAATGTGTGCCTTTGGTTTGGGTCGCCGTCCAGTAATAATGTTGATTATGATGTAATTGGCTGGGTCCCGGCGCGCGCGCGTTTGTCCGTCGTCCCGTCAGTTGTGGATTTTTCCTGGCGAGAGAAAAGCACCAGGGAGAGGTGGATCTGTTTGTATAGGTTGGGTGAACCAGTGTGTATGCTGGCGATCGTATGTTTGTTAAGAAGAGGCACAAGCTGTGTGTATGTGTGTGGGTGTGTTGTTTTTTATGAGTGACCAAGTTTCTAAAGTCCTTTTTAGTTTCACATTATTATTAAATTTTTTTTCTTTTCTGATGGCCAGCCCCGAAGTCGAACGAATTACGTCAGGCGCGAAAATCGTTTCTGGACCCCTTCGACAATCTATCAGTTGGATGGATTTACACACCAATCAACACAACCACACGGTCGTCCCAGGTCTGCCAATGAACGGTTTCGCAAAGCTTTTGTATAACGTAATTACCCTCGAGTTTGGCAAGTTAGCAAGCTGGCTGGCTAACTAGCTCTATCTGTTGATAGCATCGAACCGGCGCCCAATTGATTGCCAAGGTCTCCGCGGAGGTGGAAGGGGAAGGGGAGGATGGATGCTAATTATATCTAAGACACAAGGTCCAAGTTTCATCACCAGTAAACAGCAGTACATGGTTTGATAGAACGTCTTTACTCTCATCTCACCTGTTCATGGATATAGTTTTAAATATATCTCGAAATCGGGTCTTCTTCTTTAATTTAACATTTTTCACGTGATTAGAATCTGGTAGAGGAAACACACAGAGAGGGGGAGAGACTCTCTCCTCCTGCGGCTGCTGTTACCAGCCTCGATTTATTTATTCCATCCGGCCCCCAGACATTTACTGTATACCCCAGTCATTTTCGGTGCAGAAAGCACCGCAACGCTCGTTGTGTGTGTTTTTTTTTTATTTATTTATTTTCTTGCATATGTAGGTCTTGTTCCGGTTCGGAAAATCTTAAACACTACCGGAACAATACGCGTGCGTGTCTGGTAAAATAGTTCTCCGCCGCCACGCAGCAGAGATTCGGTATGTAGCACTAAGCCGAACAGAAAAGGAAGGGAATCAGACCGAAGGGAAAAATCAAACTAGGTCCCCTGATGAGCAAACGTACCAACAGGACGTGTACAAATAAAAAGAGAGAGTGTGTGTCTCGTGTGTGTCGGTTGTCTATGGGTTTAGTAACAAAAAGTGAAAAGATGACCTGCCCACCCTCCCCCGCCAATCTTTTTTTTATTCGGATATGTAAGGAAATTATCCCGCGTCGGCGGCCGAATTGGGTAAATTAGTCTATTAACAATCAAAAAAAACATATATTGTGCTGACTTATTCTGAATCATATATACCCAACCCAACAGTTGGCAGAGGGGTAGATAGAAGACTAAGTGGAAAAAGGAAAGAATTTTTTTTAATTGAATTACACTAACCAAGTTGCTGTTGTTGGGGGGGGCTGCTCCCCCTAACATCTGTGAATCTGCATGTATCTAGATTACAAGTCTGGATAAATATATCCTTGGATCACTTGGTGTACCTCACAGTTTAGTTTAAGAAGAATTGACACCTCGCTTTTTTTGATTTTAATCCGGTGGTGAACTAATTTCATCAGGGATTTTACATGGAGGAGGGGGGCTTTGGCAAAATGTAGACGAAAATAGTCTATTTTTGCTGGATGTGGAATTGTCCCGCACTATGCGGAAGTCCTATTCAGGCAACTTTCCTAAAACGAACCATTTTTCTTCTTGGCCCCACAGAGGCAGAGGCGCGCACCTGTCCGTTGCGCTGCTGCAACGCGAGTCTGCCTGCACCCCAGTTTTGTTGCGGATTTAAATATGGACTGGAGTCTCGCCAAAACTTATCTCTCCTTGTCTACAACAGACTAAAATTATATATATATATATATATATATATGTGTGTGTGTGTGAATGAACTATCCCCAGAATACAATGGCCAGTACTGCACAGCTCAACGTTGCTGAGCTGCTCCACACAACGCCAGCGGCGGCCGCATCAACAACATCATCAACATCAACATCAACATCAACATCAACCGCTTCAGCTTCAGTCAAACGGCGGGCGGCATCGGCTTCGACAGCGGCAGGACCACCGACTCGCAAGCGAACTAATACCCGTCCATGTGATGCCTGTGCCATTAGAAGGGTCCGTTGTGACATCCAAACTGTCACCACAAGCTCTTGCACCAACTGTACCAATCACGAGGTCAAGTGCACAAATATCAGAATTAGACACAAGTCCGGACCAAAGAAGATCAAGCAGAAAACACGTGAGTCGATATCCTCCCTTGTCTCAAACTCTGCAATCATTGGCAGTTCAAGTCACGGAGCAGTGTCGACAACAGCAACGGCAACAGCATTCTCCTTAGACCAGCTACTACCTTTCCTTCAAGTGTACCAGACCTGGTATTACTGCATCTGGCCAGTGGTTTCAGTTGCAGGCCTCACATCCATCCTCAACGCAAAAGCCATCGATTCTCTCCAGCCGCTGCCACTCAATGACCTCACAATTGCTGAGGCTTATGTCCTCTCGTGTTCAGTCTGTGCAGCTATCTCGAGACACAAGCAGTTTATGAAGTCAACACATGTTCTCAACTTTGACAACTATCCAACATCTTCGGAGTATGCCCGTGAGGCTGAGAGGGTCTCGTACGAGTTTGACCTCCGCTCCATTCCTTCAATGAATGGAATCTTGACCAACTTTTTCTTGCACACATATCACTCAAATATACCTAGCGGGTCAACAAAAGGTGTGTTGTACTTGAAAGAGGCTGTTAGCATTGCACATATGCTCAGATTACACGAGCCAAAGTTTTATCTTCATAAATCAAACGCTGAAGCTCACAGATACAGAAAGATTTACTACCAAATACTTGTCGCTGAAAGATTTGTCTCCTTTGGGTACGGAATTCCAGTCTTGCTCGAGCCAAAGATTCCTATCCCATCTTTGGAAGATGAGGAGTACTCAGATTTGCTTCTTGGTTTCACAGAACTGGCTGAGGTCTTCAGCACCACTGACAGGCAGTTTTTTGAAGAGCTGCACACAAAGGTGTTCAACCCTCTAGACAATCCAACTGACAGAAATAACAACATGTTCCAATACTCGGATTTGTCCATGCTTCAAGATTTCTTGCAGAATCAGCCCTCTAACGTTAAGAGACAATGGATCTACCAGTTGCAAAAAAAGTTGGATCGTAATATTGTGAATGAAAAGGCTCTCTTGGACTCACAAAAGGTCAACATCTTCTTGTCAAGATCATGGATCCAGAGTATGGCATGGTTGATCTCTTCAGAGAACTTTCTTGTCAACACAAACTCAATGGCTACAGCTGATGACTGTTTCAGTGCAAAATTCCCATTGAAGATTGCCAGTGACTTCCTCACGCAGACAAGAGGGCTCCCAGAGTACGCCTTTGAGTCGAATGGCCCTGGTGTTTCCTTCAAGCTGCTGGAAGTTGCAGACTCGCTTCACCATTTCACATCTTTGTCCACTAACCACAGAGACACAAGCATTGCATTCGATCAACTATGCACTGTCTTCAAGATGATTGTTAAGTTCAAGAATGACATGGAGATGCCACGGGCTCTGTTTGGAAAGATTGCCGACTTTCTGGACATGAAGCAGCTCAACATCAGACAGCCAACGATGAACTCCACCACTAGTGATACCAGTTCAGTGAGTTCAGAAGCGATTGAAATGTTGGATGATGACTCTGACCACTTTTTTGGTAACTTCAACCCGCAACGACTCATCAACAACAACAACAACTATAATAATAATAATAATAATAGTAATAACGGTGATGGTGATGATGATGATGACGAAAATACTGGAGAATATGAGTCTCAATCTCTCTTCTCCCATTTCAAAGGTCTCAGTCCTCTTCCATATGTTGACGATTTAATGAAATCTCCTGGCTTCAACAATCCTTTCCAAACAAGCACGAGTGCAATCAGCAGCTCTATTATTAATGAACAGAACAACACCAACATCAACATCAACAGTCTCCCAACTCCAATGGCGTACATGTCGCCATTTTATGGGATTTCAGATATTTGAATTCAAACAAAAACATAAAAAAAAGAACAATTTTAAAGAAGGGCTCTTGTATTATAAATACCCTTTTAATGTGATAATGATTTACTAACTAACTACCTTTCATTTGTAACAAACTGGCTATTCTTCTGGTTGGTATTTATGATGAGATAAATCTCTCCTTTTCCTCATTTTGAGAGGGTTTTTTCTGTTGCTTGAGAAGTTGTCAGATGATCAGATGCCGCAGCCCTCCACTTAAATCCACACCCACTCAAGATGATCAGCTTCAACCACCAATGAGCACTAGAAGTTTGCTTTGCTGAAGGCTAATCCTCCCCAGAAGTCGACTCGTTAGTTGTACCCCCCAAAAAAAAAAAAGATATAACTTCAATGGGAATAATCATGAGAACAATTGTCAGAGGAGAATTAAACAGAAGCTGGAATGTGGTGGCACACGGGATCAAATGTTATAAAACTGAGATTATTTGCTCTTTTATCTGAGCAGGGCAGAGCAAACAACTTCAGCCATTATTACATTTCATTGAAAATGGGTTCGGCTTCTTCTTCTTCTTCTTCACAACACCTTGAAAACATTTGTGACTCCTGTTCTGTTAATGATAATACGCCACCACGCAGTCTAAACTCTGCTGCTGCTGCAGTTCAGAACAGTGAGAAAAAGAATGATAATTCCACAGAGACCGTTGACATTGGCGTTGATGATTTCCTCAACAGATTCCTTGACATGAGCGAGAATGCGAAAGCGAACGATCAGCAGGAGAAGAGCATGTCATTGAAGGAAGGTCTTGAAGCTTTCCCGAAGGCTGTGATGTGGTCAGTTGTCCTCTCTTCAGCAATCATCATGGAGGGTTTTGATACAAACTTGTTGAATTCTTTCTATGTCTTTCCGTCTTTCAAGGAGAAGTATGGACAGTTCTTCCCTGACCGAAAAAGCTATGAGATCAGCGCCAAATGGCAGACTTTATTGTCAATGGCTGTCTATATTGGCGAAATTATTGGCCTGTTGATCTCTGGGTTTGTTGCTGATAAATTTGGATACAGAAAGACCTTGATGACAGGATTGATGTTTACCTTTGGGTTCATCTTCATTCTCTTCTTCTCCCCAAACATTGAAACTGTCCTTGTCGGTGAGCTCTTGCTTGGTATTCCATGGGGGATGTTTCAAACGCTCACTGTGGCTTATGCCTCTGAGATTTGTCCTCTAGTTCTCAGAGGCTATCTAACCTCGTTTGTGAATATATGCTGGATATTGGGTCAGCTGATCTCTTCTGTGGCTCTAAGAGGTGCCTTGGGTATTGAGGGTCACAAATCTTACCAGATCCCTTGGGCCTTGCAGTGGGTATGGATTCCATTTATATTTGTTGGCATTATGCTTGCCCCAGAGTCTCCATGGTGGTTGGTAAAGCATGGGAGGCTGGATGAAGCCAGGGACAATATCAAGAGGTTACTGAAGAAGAGGAAGAAGAAGTTGAAGGAGATGATGCAGCCATCAAGTGACATTGTGGCTGAACATATGCTGATTAAGATGCAGCTGACTATCAAGGAGGAACAGTCGTCTGTCAAGGGCTTTGGCTACATGGATTGCTTCCGTGGGCAAAACTGGAGAAGGACGAGAATCTCTTCATTGGTGTGGGTCCTCCAGAACATTACCGGATCAGCCTTGATGAACTATTCCACTTACTTTTACGTTCAAGCAGGCCTGAGTGAATCCATGTCGTTTACCTTTTCCATCATTCAGTATTCCCTAGGTCTGGTTGGAACAACAGTTTTCTGGGGTTTGGCTACGAGATGGGGGAGATTCACAATCTATTATAGTGGTTTAAGTGTCAACTTTGTTATTCTTGTTGTTGTTGGAAGTCTTCATTATTCCAGCTCCAAAGCTGCTTCATGGGCTATCGGCTCTCTATTGTTGGTGTTCACAGCTGTCTTTGACGCATCAATTGGCCCAGTGACGTATACTGTCGTTTCAGAGATTCCCTCAGTTCAGGCTCGTGCCAAAACAATCATTGTTGCCAGAACCCTGTACAACATTTCAGGGATTCCAATGGCCATTATTACCCCCTTTATGCTAAATCCAACTGCTTGGAACTGGGGCTCCAGAGCGGGCTTCTTGTGGGCTGGATTTGCATTCCTTGGCTTAGTATGGGCTTGGTTTGAGTTTCCTGAAACAAAAGGAAGGACGTTTGCTGAGTTGGACCTGCTCTTCAAAGAGAAAGTTCCTGCGAGAAGGTTTAGATGCACACAAGTTGACACTTTCAATGCTCAAGATATGATTGAGAAGATGGGAGAAAAGGGCATTCAGGAGCTCGTGTCAGCGGATAAATCTAAATCTGAAGTAATATAATACATCCTCTTCCTCTCTCTCCTCTCTTTATACATATTTTGGGTATATAACAAAACTTGTCAATCTGATGTGTAGCTAGACCCAAAATGGCCAACACTTTTCTTCCACTGTTGAGGGTGGTACTTCACTGTAGGTCTCATGGGTCTGGAAAAGCTGTCTCATGGGTCTCGTCATTCTCAGTCTCACAAAAACAAAAGATGGGTTTAGTCTCAGATTTTAAAGTTCGCAGACCCGCGTGCTGCAACTCGAAACATACTTTGTGGACTACTTTTGAACCAAACCAAAACAGGAATGAGTCCGGCTCTCTTCACAAAACAACAAAAGAAAGGTTTAAACTCTCTTTAACACTGAGAAAAAGGTTAAAGGTTAAGTGCTTATGTGTTTACGCGTTTACCTTTTGAGTCTTGTTTCGGAGGAAAGATTGTTCGGCGGTTACGTTCGTTACCTTGTTCTTTCAAACTATTTAAACACATCCGATTCCCGATTTGACCCACCAATTCCCTATTTCTTAACAACATAGCGCCTGCCCAAACAAACAAAGAAACAAACTTGAAGAAAAATATGGTGACACTGAGTTCAACTGCTGGGATCATTCGTATCATTCAGATGGTGATTTCCATTATTTCTTTGGGTATCAATGGTAAATTGACCGCAGACTCTGGATCCTTGAGCTCCAGCTCCAATCTTTTGAGTGAGATGATACAAGAGTCTGGGATCATTGAGAGCGCCACCGGATCACAGAAACCCAAGTTCTCACCATTCTCCTACAATAATGGACCACAGGTCATGTCATTGGCCACCTCGTCATTCACCACTGCCTCCCATCTCTTCCTTGGTGGTTTTGCACCTACATTGTTGACGTTGGGTAGCCGTCGTCGTCTTGTCTCCTCGCCACGCGCTGTACTCAGTTTAGGCACAAGCATTCAGGGTATAGGAGAAAGACTCTTTGCTATCAGCGTTCCTGCTGCAGAACTATCTGAGTTGGTTTTATGGCTCGGCAGCTTCACATATCAGACTGCGAACTACGGTTCTTGGGATTGCAGCTCAGTTGACAAACTGATGTATCAGTACAACTTGACTGATGATACCACTGGAGTTGAGTTGGCAAACATGTTGGGCTATAACATCACCAATATACTTGCAAGCAACACTGGCTCAACTAACAACACCGAAGTCAGTGAACTTTTTGATGTCTTGTACAACTTAACCAGTGCAAATAACGGCTTAAGTTTCACCAGTTGGAATAGCACCAACGAAAAGCACAAACAGGAACTACTCATCTCATTGTCTCAAAATTGCCAAATGAAGAAGGCAAGTATCGGAATAAACTTGGTGGGTACCATCTTGTTTTTCCTCACCGGTGGTTTTGTTGCGACGTCCATGGTTCAGATCTATGCATCCTCAATAGCTCCAAGGACCACGCCGAGAGAAGATCCAGAAGGAAGGGTTCCAAATCGTTTTGACAGAAGCAAAGGCTGTACAACCCACTCAATCTTGTCAACATTTTCCCGTTTGAGACCTTCTACCACTGACTCCAACACTGCTAAAGAGAGAATCATGTTAAGCCATCAAGGCACAACAGTGGTGGAAGTAGATACCCATCTACCTAATGAGATAACCTTGACAACCATAACAGAGCTGGAATCCGTTGAAACAAAGGACAACCCATCAGACTGCCAGCAAAAACAGAAGAGTATCAATGAAAGCAACAATAGTGATGCCAGTCCTACATTATTCTGCTTGAGATATACCCGAGCTATCCTTCTCCCAACTTTGGAAGAGGCAAAAAATACATAAGTTTCAAAATAGTATTAAGAATTAGTAATTAGTATAAGAGAGAGCTTTTGTTTTTAAAATTCAATGGCAATACGTGCAATAGAAGGAAGGAAATATTGATCCCTTCACTTTCCGTCCTCGTTTTGTCTTAGATCAAAAGTAAGACACCAAAACCAACAGCCACCATAGACCAGTTGACCTCTTCTCTATCTGGTCCTGCACCATTAGCACTTGTTATAGCTGCAGCAAAAGGTTGGACACCTTGTGCATCAGCAATACACTCATCTGCGATGGAGATTGAGACAACAGTGGATGTAGAAGTAACAGGTGGTGGAATCATAGTGACAGTAGAAACAGCAGCTGTGACTGGCGCTGGTGCTGGCGCTGGTCTCCTTGTAACTGTTGTGGTTGTTGTTGGAGTTGTTATTGTAACAGTGATAGTTAGTACTGGGGGTGGTGGAGCCTGTGTTGTCAAAGTATGGGTTACTGTGGTGATTGGGTAAACAACGACAGCCTCGCCTGTCTGTTCGCCAATTCTTTCAACAACGGCTTCCCTTTCAGTTACATACACGGTAGTTTTTGGGATGTAGTCCGTGACAGTAAAAAGCACAGTTTCTGTAGCTGTTGGTACAAGAAAGCCATGCGCTGGAGTCTCGGTCCAGACAATTGGAGGAGTAACAAAGGTTGCCTCCATATCAATCGTTGTTGGTTGACCCACCCACAAATTGTTAGACAAGGTCAAAGTGGTATACTGTGTTCCCACAATGGTATGGAAATCGTAACTCTTCTCAACTAACTCTGCTGCAGTCTCATATGTCTGTGTTGATGTAATGTTGATTGGATAATAGGTAGTGTATGTCTGATTCAAGGAGGTGAAGATGGATGGAACGTACTCTGTGTGAATTTTCTCAGAATATTTCTCGAAAGTCGAAGTCTTTGTGATGTCATGAACTTCAGTACTCAATGAGTAGCTTGGTACTGGCAACACTAATGTACTCTCTTGCCATACCTGAGACCAGTCAGTGACACCTTGTCTCCATGTTGTGGTTGTAGCTATACCAGGAATTGTTTTGGTGGTGGTAGAAAGAGAATAGGAGGTTTTAAAGAGGGTCTGTGTGGTGACGGGAATCTCACGTACTTGTGTCTGCACCAAAGTGACTGTGACAGGCGACTGCTCAGTGACTGTGGAGGTGACGGTGAAACTTCTGGTCTGCGCGAAAGTTCTAGTTGTCCAGATAGTGGAGGTGATCACAACAGGATTTCCAACCGCAGGTGGCTGAGGCCCTGGCTGAGGCCCTGGTTGGGGTCCTGGTTGAGGTCCTGGTTGAGGTCCTGGTTGGGGTCCTGGTTGAGGTTGAGGATCAGGGGTTGGCTGAGGCTGTGAAGTAGGTTCTGGTTGTGGCTGAGGCTGTGGAGTAGGTTCTGGCTGAGGCTGAGGCTGAGGCTGAGGTTCTGGCTGTGGCTGTGGCTCAGGTTGAGGCTCAGGCTGCGGATTAGGAGTTGGCTGAATAATCGGCGGGTTGGTGGCTGTTGTTGTTGGTGATGCTGGCGGCGGTGGCGAAATAATAACATTGGTGGTGTCAGTGACAAGAGTGCCTTGTAACTCGTCCTCAGTGGTGATTATCTCGCCACCAAAGTCAGGGTTTGGTCTGAAGATGTAGTCAGGGGCCTGTGCCTGGACAATGATCGACACAAACAAGAACGCAAACAACTGGTGGATCCAAATCATCATATTCTCTTTGCCGCTAGGATCCTCCTGGTATGAGTTTTAGAAGAAAGTGGAATAAATATTTTTGAAGGCGACAACATGGGTTAAATACCTTTTTCTGGTGCTCAAGGGGCGAGAGATGGATAACTTTGTACAATGTGCAACAATGTACGGAAAGTGAAAGACAGGGCCGTGGGCGGGACTCTGGTGACGTGCAGTCCATAGCAGTCCATATGTATACCAATAAGGCTAACTCACAGTCTTGCATATACACAGGATGATCATCATCAGCCTTGATGCGCGACCAAAGTCTGAATTCGGGATATGTGCAGAAGCGAGACTAGTTTTAGCCGTAGTTGTAGTCCTAGTCTTAGTCTCAGTCTAGTGCATTTGGTTCTTCAAAAATCATAGACACCATTATCTCAACAATGAGAGAGTCTTTTTTGTTGTCTTTCAATGATAGGTTGGTTCATTTCCCTCTAACGAAAAAAATGTGTTTAAACGAAAAAGCATTAACTAGCACAAATATATATTGCAATCCAAACCTTCTTTGTCATTTCGCGAAACAGAGTATTTACATTTACTCCGCATTTCTCCAGGTTTTTCGGAAAAAATAAATAATCTTACAGTTCACATTAATGTCGTTGAGCTTTGCCCAGCCGCCAGCGGATGGGCGAATAACTCCGTTGTGCCCGGGGAGGCTTCTTCCGTGGGAACAACATGGAGCTTTCAATGGCCCGCCCAACACATTAAGATGAACTTTGACCCTCTCTCTATATATATATTTCTCTCACGTACGAACAGAGGGTCTTTACAGAGTAGTACTTAACCTCGTTCATATGCCGTAGTACGGCTTTCTGTTCTTTCCTCGCCGCACCGCCGCCGCCACTGTCTAAAGCGAATAAACATCATCCAAAAAAAAAAAAATGCGAAAAAAAAGAAAAAAAACTTGGTGCCCCAGAAAAAAAAAAAAAATCAACAGAAAAAAAAAAGGACAAAAGCCAACCAGCTGGTGTCGCGTGTTTTTTGTAAACAAAAGAGAAGAACACACAGTATTCGGGAACCCCTGCTAAACCGCTGTCGACAAGTGCTCCTTCCCCTTTACAGGAACCCACTCTGAGTTGTTTACCCTTACGAGTCCCCCTCACAGAGTATACACACACCCCTGAACCCCCTGGCTGTTTACACCGCCGCCACCCCGCTGAAAGTAACCCCATCGAAACAACAGTTAGATGGAGATGGAAGCAGCCACAAACGAGCATACTACTACTGCTACTAGTACCATAGAAGTCGTCCCGGTGAACACTACCACATCTAAGACAGCAAGCAAGCCGCGTAAGACTGCGACTCCTAGGGGAGACAAGCAAGATCTGCCTCGTCCTTACAAGTGTCCGTTGTGTGACAAGGCATTCCACAGACTGGAACACCAAACCAGACATATCAGAACGCACACTGGTGAGAAGCCACATTCGTGTACATTCCCAGGCTGCTTCAAGAAGTTTTCTCGTAGCGACGAGCTCACCAGACACTTGAGGATCCACAACAACCCAAACTCGAGAAGGAGGGCTTACAACTCTAAGAAGACAAGACAGTCAGCAGCAGAAGCGGCAGCAACAACAACAACAACAAGAAGAGCAGACAATGGTCCACTTGGAGAAGAGACTAGTTCAGGGGCAGAGACTAGTTCAGGGGCAATTGCAGATACCACAGACTACCAGGAGGAAACCACCACGACAACTACATCTCCTACCATCCAAGAGGCAAAGCCTGAACTAGAAGTTGGAGAGGACTCCACCGATACAGAAGCAGCCCCTGAGGCGACCACGGTCAAGAAGGACGAGGACAATGATAATAATGATACGCCAATGACTGCCATACCCATCTCGCCTCCAAAGGCATTCACTTTCAGCCCAAACATTAGCCAGCAGCAGCAGCAGAACTCGAACTCCTCAGTATTTGACATCAACATTCTGGCGAGAGCTGCCGCTCTGGAGTTGGAGAAGGAACAGAATCTACAGCAGGTGAAATCATTACCTTCCCTCACCTCTTACTTCAACCCAAGTGATCCCCAAACACCAAGTGTTGTGGCACAACAACAGCAACAGCAGCAGCAACAACAGCAACGACACGTGTCTTTCAAACCACGGCCACCTCCATTGATGAAAGCGTTATCATCGTCAACATCTCCAACTCTGCACCATCCACATGCCCACCAAGCGGCGCAGCCTTATCCATTCAACTCCCTGTCGTCATTTCAGAGAATGACTCCGTTAAGAATCAACTCACCGTCAACGTCGTCGACACGTTCTGGACTGCCACTAAGCAAGTCCAAGTCCAACGTGTCCTTGTCGTCACTGAATTACAATCTCGAGGATGACTACCATTACAACCATGACCGTTTCAAAAAATCAAGACCTAACTCACCCTCACTACGGCCTAATTCCCCTGAATCAAACTCCAACTCATTCACCAATCTGCATTCTGTGTTCAACTCGTCTTTAGGGATGTCATCCATTTCTCAAGCTCCACTTAGCGGCGATGGGAACAGCAGCAGCACCACAGCCAAGTTCAACCTCTTGGGGGGTAAATCGCCAGATGCGACACCTCTCCAGACACCGGCTGTTTCCCCAAGATTAAACGCAAGAAATGCGTTCACTGCAACTGATGAACTGCCACCTTTGAGATCGCTAGAGCTGAACTTCCCTCTGGACATAGGAGGCCGAATCACCAACTTGCAACAACAACAACAACAACAACAACAACAGAGTTTGCGGTCCACACAACAGCCACGTCCTAGAGAGTAGGCTACGTGGAAAATAGATGCAAATAAAATATCGTTGTGTCTGTTGCTGTCATAGAAGTCTCAGGTCTACACTTCATCACATCAGCTTTTTAAATTTAATCTAATGCTTTATTGTATATATATGTATGCATCACATCACATAAAAAAAAAATCTATAAAAAAAAATACCTAAAAAAGACAATAAAACAGTGACATACTACTAAAGACCAAACGAGTCCAATCATGTCGAACGCGATCACCACAGCCTATGACCCAATCAAGGTCCTTCCACGGCCTCATGAATTCGTACTGAGATGTCCATACTCCAAATGCAATGCCAGAATCCTCCAGCCGTCAACGACACATGAAGTGGTGGAAATCAAAGACATGGAGTTGGAATTTATCAGACCTTCGTTCTCTGTGCAGGAGGAGAAGAAAGAAGAAGAAGAAGATGGTGATCATCATAGCCAGTTCCTGAAGATTACTGATGTATGGGACTTTGATAACATTGGTGTCTCCAAGAACTTTGACAACAAGCACCAGATTGAAAGACTGATTGTTTGTTCAGATTGTGACAGAGGTCCACTAGGATTTGCGAGGTTTGACGAGGGTGACGAGACCAAAGACGTCAAGAATCTGAGATACTTTGTCAATCTAGCGAGTTTTGTCTACCAAGATAAGGTATAGATTGATTTTCATAAAAGGTACATATGATCTTCAGACCATTGGCTGGTAAGGATTGATCTTCTTCTGATGTAGGTAAAACTCATCCCCGACATGCACAGCGTAGCCATATTCATACTGGACCAGGTAGTGGCCGAAAAAATAGCCACTGGAAGAAGGGTCAATACTTCTATACTTTGCCAGTTCCTTGGTTACCTTGTTGGACTTATCGTAGACCCCGATATCCAGGTTGTTATTCGGAATGGTGCATCTCTGGCATCTGATAGCTGTCTTGAACTTGTGCTCCTTCTTCACACCCGCCATTCCTGCAGATGTTACAAGGGTCACCCTGTACCATTCGTCGAGGTTAATGGACTTGGGGATACCTTCAATGACAAAGTTTGGACGGAACTGCTCCGGCCTGATCTCCCTGTCGAACCCTTCTTTCTTCAAGCGCTCATTCAGTTCGTCAATGGAATCTTGAGTGATAATGTGAAGCGGGTAATAGTCCTGGAATTGAGTCCTGCGCTGCTGTTTTAAATCAGTGGGATGGAGAGTCTTGACCTGCTTCTGAGTCTTGGTGTACAGCAAGGTCAAATCGTTGTACTTGCCGTCAATCTCCATGGCTTTGAAGAACTGCAAAGGGATAGCTTTACCGATATTGAAAGTCTCGAAATGAACTCCAAACAGATCAGTCTTTGTAGGATGGATCTCAATGAGGTTCTTCCTGATGAACTCGTCTGAAACTTCGCATGGCAGCTTAAAGCTCTGTTGCTGGTTTTCTTGGTATGGGTATGTGAATTGAAACCAGTTCTCTTTCAAGTTCACTGTGATCTCCACCAGGGGTAGCTTCTTGCAGTTTCTAAGTGTTATTGGCTCATACATCTCCTTCTTCACGTCCCAAAAGGCAAGCATGTACTGACGGTCGTGTTTCAGCCCAAACTCGTCAACCTCCCAAGAATCAACAGAAAGATGGGACACACTCTTGATTGGATGCACGTGGATCTTGCTGATTTTACCAGTACGCTGCTTTCTAAAGACCAACGACTGGAGCTTGTAGTGAACGTTCAACAGTGTAACTAATAGCATCGATTTGGAGCTGTCCAATCGCAACATCCGGAGCAGTGATGGCAAACACAAGAAGGGTACCACTAGGAGGACACCACATAAGAAGAGGACACACAACATTATCACCTCTGTGTTTGTGTGTTCGATTGCAAAGGCAAGCTGCTGTCATTTCTGATCTTGATATCTTGATATGATAACAAAATGGGATTAACTTCCCAAATAGGTCAGTAACTGGATTGGGAATCCGGCTTAGTGTCACAAGACCAAAAAAAAAAGAAACAGAGCCCAACGTGGGATCTCAGCAGAGAGGAAAAGTTGTTAGCAAAGCAGACACGGCTGTCTTTGTTCAAGATCAAATAAGAAGAACCGGGTTTGTCTACCAGATCTGCTGTGCTGTGTCAGCAACATTGTTTGAGATTCTCTTATCACATGCAAAGTTTTGTTTTTGTTTTGTTTTTGTTTTTGTGTTTTTTTTTTTTTGTTTTTTTGTTCTTTTTTGCCGCCAACAAATTTCATACAAAAACAAATAATCATCTCTTTCTTTCTTTCTTTCTTTCTTTATTTCTCGAGAAGTCTTCAAAAAAACACTATGTCGGAACGAAGACGTTCAAGTTTATCGTCGCGCTCGCGCTCACACTCAAGACAGAGATCACACTCCCACAACAACAACAGGAGACCGTCACTCACCAGAAGCTCTTCTTCCCAGGCCTCGCTTAGACGAAGCTCCATCGAATCAACGAGTCATCACCTAGCACTCTCCCCATATCACTTCTCCTCACACCCACAGTACCATGGTTCAGTGGATAGTGGTGAACAGCAGCAGCAACAGCAGGATGTACAGGGCGGTGGCGGTGGCGGCTCGTCTGAAGTGCCTACGATCAATGCATCCGTGGATCACACACTGCCTCAAGAGTACTTTAAAGCAGAGTTGCTCAATGTGATCAAGGCTCTGAGAATCTCAAAATGGCACAGACTTCCATCGATTCTCGCGACAGAGGTCCAACTCAAGAGAATCAGCGGTGCACTGACCAATGCCGTTTATAGAATCGATGCCCCTTCTGTTGTGTTGCTGAAGAATCACAACTTGCATGGAACTGTGTTCCCACCTTTGCTTCTGAGAATATATGGTGCCAATGCAGACACTGTCATTGACAGAACCTACGAACTGAAGATCCTGACCAAGCTCTCCAAGAATAACATTGGTCCAAAGCTACTTGGTATCTTCAAGAATGGTAGATTGGAGCAGTTCCTAGACAATGCCATCACCCTAACCAAAAGGGACATTATGAACCTCAAAACATCCGCTAGAATTGCAAGACGAATGAAGGAATTGCATGAGGGTATCCACATATCTTCTAGAGAGAAGGAGCTTGGTCCTTCTGTTTCAAAGTCGATCAGAGACTGGATGCACACGATTGAAAAATGGATCTCGAGCAACAACTTTGAGTACAAATCTGTAAGTGAAACCAAATTATTCAAGATGGGCTTTGCAAAATTCAAGGAGAACTCCCTCAAATACCTAGAGTGGATTGAAGGGAAGTATGGGCCTGAAACATACAAGGATCTTGTCTTCTGCCACAATGACACACAGTACGGGAACTTGCTCTTCTCCACATTGCCCGTCAAGATCAAGTCGCCTTCTTCTCAACAGAGCGAGGATAAACCTTCCACTGCGGCCTCCCAACAGTCCTTGGTGACAAACCTATCTAATCTGTCACTTGACAACCTCCCAGAACAGTTAAACCCTACATCACATGACAAGAAAGAGGACCAAAACCTGGTTGTTATTGACTTTGAGTACTCTGGGCCAAATTACCCGGCATTTGACATTTCCAACCATTTTTGCGAATGGACGCACAACTACAACCATCCAACTAAGTCATACGCAGTGGACATCAATGACTATCCATCCATCGATGAACAGTTGAACTTCAACTATTCTTATGTCCTGTTTAGAAACCCAAAGTTTGGGGATATCACAAAGGCTAACTCCGAAAACTTGAAAACCTTGGAGACTCAATCCAGAAAAATTTACAACGAAGTGCTTGACTGGAGACCGGCAGTGTCCCTATACTGGTCACTCTGGGCTATCTTGCAAAACGGTCCAAAAAATACCTCATGTGATACAGAGGGGATTATCAACACTGGTCTTCATGGTGATACTTACAAAGTTGTTGACGATGATGAGGAAGGAGACTCGGACCTGGACCAAGATGTTGATGAAGGTGTTGAAGGTAACACTGATAGTGATAACTTTGAGTACCTGTTGTATGCAAAACATAAGCTAGAGGTTTTTTTTGGCGATGTGGTTCAACTTGGAATCATCTCAAAAGATCAAATTGATAGCGAAGAAAGAGATAGTCTCAAATATCTGAGTGTGGAATACTTCAACGTCTAACCTCTAGTCTGGAACATTCATAAATGGGGGGTTGTGTATTTTTTTTTACATACTACAACGCGCAATCGGTCACAATAAATACATCATGTTAAATAAAGGGTGGGAGGAAGGAACTATATAGAATAATGTACTACACCTCATGAAAAAGTGTGCACACATGCGATGCACGGACTCACTCAGTCATAATCAAATGCACATAAATCTAATGGTAAGAGAAAGGAATATAGACTTGAGGTTGTGGGTGTGTGTGGAGGAGATTAAAAGTTTCTTTGTTTGTCTGTCTGTTTGCTTCAAGCCAACAACATCTTTCTTGGGTCCTCAATCAACTCCTTGACAGTCTTCAAGAAAGTGACAGCTTCTCTACCATCCAACATTCTGTGATCGTAAGTCAAAGCCAAGTACATCATTGGTCTGGAGACGACTTGACCGTTAACAACAACAGCTCTCTCCTTAACACCGTGCAAACCCAAGACGGCAGTTTGCGGCATGTTGATAATTGGGGTACCGTACAAGGAACCAAAGACACCACCGTTTGAGATGGTGAAAGTACCACCAGCCATGTCCTCCAAGGACAACTTACCATCACGGGCCTTCTTACCCAAGTTGGAAATCTCTTGCTCAATCTCCAAGACAGATAGGGACTCAGAGTTTCTGACAACTGGGGTAACCAAACCCTTTGGAGTGGCAACAGCAACGGAGATGTCAACGTAGTCTCTGTAGACCAATTGGTCGCCCTCAATAGCACCGTTGACGGCTGGGATGTCCTTCATGGCCAATGTACAGGCCTTTGCGAATAGACCCATGAAACCAAACTTGATGTCCTTCTTCTTGATGATCTCATCCTTGTATAGCTTTCTCAATTCCATCAGAGAAGACATGTCAACCTCGTTGAATGTGGTCAAAGAGGCAGCAGTGTTTTGAGACTCTTTCAATCTCTCGGCGATTCTCTGTCTCATTCTGTTCATCTTGACACGGGACTCGGTTCTAGCCAATGGAGAAGCAGAGGCTTGAGCACCAGCAGCAGCTGGGGTGGTGGACTCTTGCTTCTTTGGAGCAGCTGGAGCGGCAGCGGCTGGAGCTGGGGCAGCAGCAGTTGGAGCTTCTTCTTTAGCGGCAGCTGGAGCAGCTTCCTTGGCAGCAGCTGGAGCTGGGGCAGCAGCACCCTCTGGGGCAGGACCCTCCGCGATCTTCAACAAGTCCTGGCCCACTTCGACAGTGTCTTCTGGCTGAGCGAGGAACTCAGTGACAGTACCAGCAAACGGAGCATTGACCTCGACATCAATCTTGTCAGTCTCAATGGTGGCAATAGACTGGTCCAATTCGACATAGTCACCAACTGAAATGGTAAACTCTTTCAAGGTACCCTCAGTCAAGGACTCAGCCATGTCTGGGACCTTCACTATGGAGGAGTTGAAGCGAGCGAATCTGGCTAGAGTTGGCAACTGAACGTTGTTGACAGCAGCGAAGCAGCTGGCCTGCAGCTTTGTGGTGGCGGCCGTGGTGGGTCTGCCAGCCGAAAGAACAGAGACTGTTCTGCTGGATCTGGCAACAGCAGCGGCAACCTGTGGAGCTCTCTTGGAAAGGGCTCTGGCGTTTCTTGAGGCAAGCATTTTGCGAGTTACTGGTAGGTAGGTTGGTTCGTAAGTGGTCCTTGTGTCTGTGTGATAGCTGGGAAAGCTTTCCTTTTGAAAGAAAAGCACCAAGAGGAAGAAAGGTGGATGCTCTATCCGAGTTCCGAGGGTAGGGATCCGAGACGGAAAACCGAGCCGACTGCCTGAGGTCTGATGATGAGAGAGAGAGACAAGAAAAGAAATGAAAAGAGAAATTCCCAAAATCCTTGCTGGATCAAAGGGGATCAGTGTGGAGATGAGAAGGATTAGATTCCAAGGCAACAACACTGCAACTCTTTGGTTTACTACTTGGTTTACTACTTGGTTTACTACTTGGTTTACCACTTGGTGGTTGATCTTAGGCTGGGTGGGGTCTTAGGTGGGGTCAATGTACACACACAATTTGCCCTCGGAAATAAAACACCTCCCCGGCTCCGGTTTCAAATCGATGGTCTTTGATTGGATTTTTTTTTTGGGACTTTTTTTGGGACTTTTGGTGTGGACTTTTGGTGGACTTGTTTTTTGGGACTTTTTTTTTTGGTTGGACTTTGTTTGTATGATGGACTACTCCTAGAAAGAAAAAAAAAGTTCAAAACAAAGATTACCAAGATTACCCTTCCTAAAGTGCAGTTATACGACATTACTGTGTGAGGGAATTGAATTGGCAGCCACACACACACATACATGCACACAGGCTATGAACATTGTAGGAGGCTATATAAGCAGTAGTGACTCAGAGCAAGAGCAAGAGCAAGAGCAAGGGCAAGGGCAAACAAGCCTACCCTCATTACCCACAGAGATCCTTGATAAGTTTCATAAGGCACCAGCATTGCCACCCATTTTCCATAGTATGCGTTTCACCAAAGTGATGAAACCTGTTCCAGGGTTTTTCAACAGCTACTGCTCAATTGAATTTCTGCCCAATTACAAACAAGGCACGATTCTCCACAATGTCTTCAAGGACTTGCAAATGTACACCAAGATGTCACCCAAGTTCTCCAAGATACCACCATTCACTGAACTTCACTCAAAGGGGAGCATAAACAACCAGCTGCATGTTTCCTTAACTAACAACATCTTTCTCACGAGGGTGGGCAAAAGCACATTCCAAGCTGAGCTAAAGACGAGGCTGGCCGCTGCCGCCCCAGACAATGCTCTCACATTCAAAGGCGTCAAACTCTACTGGAATTTTGACAAGACGAGGCTGTTTGCCACTCTCATTCTCTCAGATCAGTCCAAGGCAGAGATTGGACTAGTTCAAGAGTCCATCAAAGAGTCCTTAGAGGCAACAGATGGCGAAGTGCACAGCACTGGTGATTTTGACATAAGTCCCATTGAAACTTTGCATGCTTCATTTGCGGAAACAGCTGACGTCGTGACGGCAGCTGTTTCTGACGAAGACCTTGTCGAATTGAATGAAGAGCTCAGGGACTTACAACTTGATGGTTATGACCGTCTGATCTTTTGGTACGACTCTGTCAAAGTCAACGACGGCACTTCGAGACTCAGTCTAAAAATTGGCAACGATCACTTGTAAAACGCACTACACAACATCACATTGCACATGGTGTCAAAGGACCCCGATGCCGGATACCGTCCCAGTGTCTTGACTTTTAAGTCTTGAATTTTGGGTCTTAAATTTTGGGGTCTAGATTGTATTATGTAATGATTTGTATATGGATTAGATAAGCATATTTTTTGACACATATTTGGCCGTTTCTCCAAAACATTCAAAAAATATGAGGACCTCGGAGCTGAACAGGAAGAGAGAGGGATCAATGGCACGTCGTGTGTGTTTTCTCCTCTCATTGACGGGGGAGGAGGAGATCTCTATATTTAAAGATATATCGAAATATTTAATTGTTTATAGCAGAAGCTCTCGGTTCAGTGGTTTTTTTTTGTGTGTGGGGTTTGTTTGTTTGTTTTTTACCGAGGCTAAAAAACCATATATAAATCAGCATCAAAGACTCTTAAAAAAAAAGGATTCAACTCACAAACAGTCTGCGTACACTCTTTCAGGTAATGGTGGAGCCCGTAGTTGATTCCGAACAGGACATTGGTCCATTGAGGTGAGTTCTGTTGTCCCCACACATCCATCTATAGGTACTTATACTAACTGCACATAGAACAGAGCTGAACATTGATAAGCTCAATGCATTCTTTTCCCAAAAACAAGTTCCAGATGGTGTAGAGGTTGGTCCAGAATCGGCATTGTCATCCTCATGGTCGCCTCTCGTGGCTCCGCTTACTATTTCACAGTTCAAATTTGGTCAATCGAATCCAACTTTCTTGTTGACTGATTCGAAGGGTAAGAAGGCAGTTCTTAGAAAGAAGCCAACGTCCAACAAGAAACTCATCTCTAAAACGGCACATGCCATTGAAAGGGAGTTCTACATGCTTGCTGCGATCCAAAACATAAACAGCACCAGGCGTCCAGAGACCAAGGTGCCGATTGCCGAGGTTTATCTGCTCTGCCAGGACGAATCCCATCTAGGTGCCGTCTTTTATGTGATGGAGTTTGTCAAGGGGAGAATCTTCCACGATCCTTCCCTTTCTGCAATCAGATCGCAAGAAGAGAAGCAGGCCATTTGGAAGTCTGTCGTGAACGCTGCAGCTGCGATCCACTCTACTCCCTCAAGCCTACTGTTTGATCAACTACCAGTCACATTCTTCAAAAAGCCAGCCACTTCCCAGCAGAACAAGAACACCAACACCAATTCCTCACCACCGTCATACTTTGATAGACAAATTAAATCCATGTCGAGAATCCAGCAATTGCAATCCAAGGATGTTGATCCAATCCCTTTCTTTGATAAGACTTCCAACTGGCTGTTGAAGAACGCTCCAAAGGACCCAAGCGTCCCCACCTTGATCCATGGTGACTTCAAGATTGACAACCTGGTCTTCCACCCAACTGAGCCGAGAGTGATTGCCGTGTTGGATTGGGAACTGTGTACCAATGGCCATCCGCTGTTTGACCTCTCGAACGTCCTGCAGCCATTCGTAATGCCCGCTAAATTGAACTCGTACTTCTCGAAGTTCCCGATTGAGGAGAATCCAGCCCTCGTTGACGAGGTTTTGTCTCTCTATAGTGCAGTGCAGAACCCGGACTGGGATCCAAAGAAACTCTGGAAAGTTGGTGTGGTGTTTGGCCTCTATAGAGTTGGGGTCATCTGTCAAGGTATAGCCCAGAGAGTGGTTAAGGGCGTTGCCAGCAGTGCTGAGGCAAAGAACACTGGAGCAATGTTCCCATTGGTTGGCAAGTTCTCTTATAGTGTCATTGCTGGCTCTGACTACTCCAAATTGTGATATGATAATGGAAATACATGCTATTTTTATAAAGTCCACGGTGTGGTATCCACCACCACCTCCTCCTCCTCCTCCTCCACAGCTTGCTCACTGATCTTGAGCCTTTCTATATCTTTAATGAGTCTTTCTTGAACCTCTCTTCGCATCTTGATACCCATTCCAAGACTCTTTCCAATCTTGTTGTGAACACCTTTACCCACCACCCCAAATCGCCGCGTTGTAGTAACGCTCCCTTCAAAAACCGAATCAGATCTCACGTCGTGGCAGTCACGTAAATGGTTGGCGTAGTCACCACTCTCATACTTATAAAACAATGGCTCTTCTGGTTCCAACAGGATCACAGCATGTGGACCCAACCTGATCTCCATTCTCCTCAACTCAGCAGCCCGCTTGTCACTATCCATATCCTTGTTCTTGAACGCTGGACAAAAAGGACACAGCATGTACGTCACCTGCTCCCGTCTTGGTGAAGCTTCCCAGGCCTTAAAGCAGACATCAGTTGAATGAAATGGCTTCGAGTAGTCATACCGTGTGTTCGAGTGGAATGAGCTAATCCCCTTATGGCACAGCAACAGACTATGTGGATACCGCCTGCTGTAGCTCCGTTGATATGCCTCAGCACTAGTCACAAACCCACTGGCAATTAGTGTCCTCTTGATCGGTCTTGCTGTGGACATGACAATCTTCTGACGCTGGTGATGCTGATGCTGCCCCTTTGCTGTTGCTGCTGCTGTTTGAACGTCCCGTGGAGTCTTGCACGACATATTTCGCTATTTGGCTCTCTTTCCCGTTTCAAACAGTGATCTGATTAGTGCTTCTCGCGAGTGACATTTAATATATACTGTCATAAAGATCATAAAGCCTCCGAGAACTTCTACGGGAGATGAGTTCGGATAATTATTGATACGCATTATGTAATAATTTTTTTGGCTCTCGGTGGCAGCAGAAAGCACGTGACTCTGACCGGGATTCGGTTGTTGGCTACAGCCACAACCAACCAACATAGACCAATAAGAGTTCAGGCTCAATTCTCCAATAGATGGGATAAGTGTATATCTGTGTGCTGCAATACTATAAACTGTTACAAATTAAAACAGTAAAATGAAGTGTAAAGCTATTTTGTGTAGTGGAAAGCCATATACAGTATTTTGAGATCCGACGGGCCGACGGATGAATGCCTCTATATTAACAAAATATAAATATATAGATTTTATGTACTTGATGCTTAGTGTTTTTTTATCAGCGCTGACGATATCAATCAAATATCAAGAAATTGAAATATACCCACCTTGAACACATAAACAGTAGAACAAACCATCTCTGTTCTGCAGTAGTTTCTCTGGAGAATCAAATTCTTTGATTTGGCCCCTCTCCAAGACAACAATCCTATCAGAATCCATCACCGTATCAATTCTGTGAGCAATTGTGAGGATTGTTCTGTCATTGAACTCCTTTCTGATAGTATCTTGCACTATTCTATCAGTTTCAACGTCAACTGAAGCAGTGGCTTCATCCAGGACTAGCACCTTTGAATGGTTCAGTAGGGCCCGGGAAAGACACAACAGCTGTCTTTGGCCAACCGACAGATTAGACCCACCTTCGCTCAATTTTGATTGCAAACCATCACCCATTCCAACAACATATTTTTTCAAATGGGCCAGTTCCAAAGATTTCCAAAGTTCCTCATCTGTGTGCAGCTCTAATGGATCCAGATTCTGTCTGATTGTTCCTTCAAACGCTTGGGAATCTTGTGGAATAATTGCCAGGCTACTCCGCAAATCGTGTAAACCGACATCAGAAGTGTTGATACCGTCAATTTCAACATTTCCTTGGGCAGGTTCAATCATCCTGAACAGAGCAAGTGTCAAAGTGGACTTACCAGCACCGGTTCTACCAACAATACCAATCTTTTCCTGTGGTTTAACCTCCAGACTCACATTGTCCAGGACAAGGTCAAGATTCTCTCTGTATCTGGCACTGTAGTTGTTCAACTTCACGCGGCCTTCATTCGGCCAACCCTTTGGAGGTCTAACTTCAGTAATCTCTGCCGCCTCTGGCTTCAAATTGCAATACTCTAGAATTCTCTCAACAGAAGTAGAGTTTAATTCAACCTCAACTGTCATGCGAACAATCCAGTTCAAAGATGAGGTGACATTCAAGGAATAACTTATGATCAAACCTGCTAAACCTGCGCTCAAGTTGTTGAAGATGGTCAGAATAGCAGCCGCAAGAACAATCACTGATCCAAGAAATTGAAGCCTCACTGACAACCATCTATTGATTGATCTAGTCAAATAGAGCGCCTTCAGATTAAAGTCAAGATTGTTGTAGTGCAAAAAGTGAAACCTGTTCTCTTGTTTGTAAGCTCTGATGGTGTCGACCCCAGTCAAACTCTCCTGAAGATGAGAGTAAATTGGAGATCTTGAAATGTTGACAATTCTTTTCAAGTCCCTTGATGTTGGAATGTAGTACCTTTGATAGTAGATGTAAAGGACACTGAGACAAAGAACAACAACAGCAAAGGTTGGCATTGTGTAACCAATGAACCCAAGGGTAAACACGGTCTTGATAATTGAGGCAAAGAATCCAGCAAATACTCTGGGTAGAGTTTCATCAATTCTGTTGATATCACTCGAAAATCTATTGATGATTCTTCCAATAGGTGTTGTTTCAAAGAAAGACATTGGAGACCTCACAACCGCAATTGCCATTTGGTCATGGAGTTTTTTAGAACCTCTGATAGCACAAAAAACCCACATCACCACAGTTCTGAGCAGAGAGAACACCCCAGAACCAATACCAAAAAATGCATAGATGGCAATATACCAGTAAACATTAGAGTTTCCACCATTATCAGCATTTCTTTCAGACCAATGTTTCAACCAATAGTTAGCACTTATAGAAAAAGTGGTTGTCAGCATCATCAGTGACAGAAATGCAATTACACCTGGAATCGAACATGCTTTAGCATACTCCTTGTAGACTTTGAGAGAAACCTTACCAACTGCAGCCTTCTCTTCCTCTTGTGATGTCCTCGTGGATTTGTCAACAAGTGAGACTTTCTTGAAGGTAGCGACACTGGCCCTTCTGAGAGTGTCCAAACTTGGTCTTCTTGCTTCACCAAGTTCTTCTGTAATGTTAATGTCTTCATTAATGGATCCAAACTCCTTGATCAAAGACGCCAGTTTTGAATCACTGTTGGAAAAATCGTTTGGTGCTCCAGTTTCAATAATTCTCCCATTCTCTAACAAGATAATTTGATGGGCATAATTCAAAACAGATATAGAGTTTGTAGCCAGAACAATAGTTTTGGTAGCCAATAGACCATTGATAACTTCATTGATAAGTTTCCTTCCAACGTGCGCATCTACAGCACTCAAGACATCATCCAACAAGTAAATATCTGCTCTAGAGTAAACTGCTCTTGCCAAACTCAATCTAGCCTTTTGACCACCAGACAAGGAAATACCCTTCTCACCAACTTGTGTTTCATCACCATCTGGTAATATTTCCATATCCGGTAAAAGTTGACACGCTTGCAAAGTTCTCTGATAGAATTCCTCATCATATCTGTGGCCAAACAGAATATTGTTCTTCACTGTAGCGTTCATAATCCACGGCACTTGGGAACAATATGCAACAGAGCCATGCAGTTTCAAAAATGGTTGTGAGTTCGCTGTAGTTCCAATGCAGGGCAAGTACCCTAGGATAGACTGGAGGAAGGTCGATTTACCAGACCCAACCTTACCAACAACACAAGTGAGGTTACCCTTTCTCGCTTCAAAATCGTCAATCTTTAAGGCAATAACAGGTGTTTGAATTGAAGACTCTTCATCTTTCTCAACTTTTGCAGATTCCCAAAGGAATGTTGAATTTCTAACTTCAATAGAAATTCCATTCATCTCTTCAATCTTGTTGTCGAAATACTCAATGAGTTCCGCATCAACTTCTTCACATTCCAAGAACTTCGTAATTCTCCCAAAGGACACAGATATTTCAATGATAGAAGTGACTAAAGCAGGGATAGCATATATAGGTTCAGATAGGATATCAAATAGCGCCAGAGCTGGAAACACAATTTCTGGAGATAATGGCTCTTTTGAAAAGATTGCAAATACGGCAAAACTTGAGCAAGACACAAGGAATGGAACACAGTACCAGGAGAAGTTCATCAGAGCAGAAAATATACCAATCTTCTTCAAATTCTGCAACTCAAGAGAGTTTCTAATAAAGTTCAGTTTCTTAAGAATAGCAGTTTCAATGGCGTACAGTTTGATGGACTTTATGTTTGAAAGAAGTTCAGATGTTGCCCCTGTTCTTTGATCCTTATACTTCATCTGAGTCTTATGTAGTCCTTTCAGTCTTCTTGATAGAAGAGTATTCAAGGGGATCATGACTCCCATAGCAGCAACGCCGGCAAATGTAGCCTTTCCTAGAAGAGAATACAATGAAAGGATACATAAAACTAGTTTGATTGGGGCAGATACTAACATCTGGAACTGTCCTGCCAAGTCTTGCACTCTTGATACATCGACAGACATGATATTAATAATGTCTCCAGTAGAACGTGTTTTCTTTGATTCAGGGGACAATGTAAGTGCTTTGTGGTAAACCATCGACATTAGAGAGGATTTTGTGCCCAACCCAGCCTCATAGATGGAAATGAAGTATTTGTTGTAAAGCGCTGTTTGAATGATGGAAACGAAGAACAGTCCAAAGGCGATTAGTAACCCAACGATTAGAGGTTCATCACTGTTGAAGAACTGGATGAGAAGTCTCAGTAACTGCGGCTGGGCAAACGAAAGAACATCATTCACAATCTCGTACGAAACAGCTGTAAGCACTGTAGTTCCAAAGACCTTAACAAGGGCAAAGAATAGAGATTTCTTCTTCTGAGAGTCCCACTGATTTTTCAACTTCTCATAACCAACTTTGGTGTCCAAGAGTGCAGGAGGGTTGGGTATGTCTGCGTCTGTGATTTGATTTTTGTATCCTTTGGCAATCAAGTTGTTCATCCAGGTGAATGTCAAATCCTCCAGAACGTTTGCTTGAACTGTGCCTTGTTCGAGATAGAACTTCGTTACTTCATGAACCGGTTGATAAAACCAAACCAGGGAGCAAAAGATGTTAAGCCCGTTCAGAAATGAAATGTATAGAACTATGCTGTCTTGTGCCACTTTATAGTCTGTCAATAGGTTCTGTATAATGGAGAACCCCGTAACAAGATTATTTAGCATGAAGTAAAAGATCAACGACCCACTAGCCACTGGCTTCTTGAACAAATCAAGGAAACCCAGTGGCACTCCAATGGAAAGGATAGCCACAGAGTTTACCCAAAGGTGGAGGTAGTAATAAGAATCAGACTTCAGAAGAAGGATAGCCGCCTGCAGGACCAGACTCATTAACCTGGCAACGCTTCCTCTGGAGATCTTGTTCAGTCTAACTTTACCAAATGATCTCCTACTTACCACATCAATCAGCTGGTAGAGCCCAAATACGTAAAGAAGAAGTGATTGTGATGCGAAGGCCGTTTCGAAAAGGCAAGGGTTGATAGCGTTTTTTCCTGGTATCAAAAGATCAGTGCCATGGCGGCAACCGCCAATGGGGAGTAAAGACATCGTAATGGTGCTGTGTTGTAAATTAGCCCGTGTGTATTAGCTAGCTCGTGACTCTGCTGAAGATCAGAAAGCAGCAACTGCTCTGCTCTCTCCGCAAGACTTTTTGAAATTGGTAAAAGTAGTAAGGAACGACAAAATGGCAGTTTGATTTTTATATGCAAAGCTAATAATAATAATTGGACTTTCAAAATGAAAAAGAACACAAACACAACAGTAAACTGTACTGAAATTAGCATTGTCAAAAGAAGTAACTAAATTATATTCACACAAATGGATTAGGATTCAAGTCTAAGCCTCTATTGTTCTTAGCATATGTTTCATATACATACAACTCCTTGGATTAACTGACAACACTGATTAATTAGGCGAACAACAGAAATAGTGAAGAAACTAACCGGTTGTATAGTGTAGTGGTCATCACTGTCGGTTTTGATCCGACCAACCCCGGTTCGAATCCGGGTACGACCTGAGTGTCATTTTTTTCGCACTGACTTCATAGATTATTATTTAGTTTAGTGCACACCATATTAGTTAGTGCCAAGCGATAAAAAAAGCAGGGAAGGAGGCGTTCATTAATACAAGCTTTTATTAATAATATATATATGCCTTCAAAAGAAAAACCAAAAAAAAAAAAACACAAACAAACAAAACATACAGGGAATCAGAACAAAAAAAATATGTAAGACGAATGGAAATTTTGGGAAACAGAATCAAATCAAAGAAAAGCAGCTTTGGTTGGTTCGGGGTGCCTCCCACGTAATCGGAGTAATTTATTGGTATTGAATTAGACTTCGAAAAGAGTGAATGAATGCTCCCTGTAGGTCTTTAGATCATTAACATTAAAAAGTGAAAGTAAAAGGTGGGGGTTGGGATGAGATGAATGTGCGGGCAAATAACGACAGAAGACTTACCTACAAGACAGTTCTTGATGTCTCCTTGAATGGGTTAGTCTCTGCCGTGGTGATAGAGGTAACGTCATTGTGGGTAGTAGCTGGGGACAACTGGATCTCACCGTTACCATCTTGAGGAGCACCACCAATGTTCTTCTTTTGCTTTCTCAAGTAGGTCACAACAAAGAATGCGACAACGGCAATAAAGACAACTGGAACAATGACAGCTGGAACAATGACCTTTGCGTTGCTACCAGAAGAAGAAGAGGAGGAGGAAGAAGCTGAGCCATGAACGTTATCAGATGGGACTCTGTTGATTGGGCTGGATCCACCATTTCTCGAATCAACAGCTCTAATCAATGGACCAGATTTAGTACCAACGTTCTTAGCGGTGGTTCCTGAAGTGGTCAATGGAGTGATGGTAACAAAGAAGTGACCATTACCATTTCTGATGAATGAACCCTGAATGTACAATGGGAAGTAACCATCAACGTTTGAAATGTACTCAGAGTCGAAAAGTTCGGACTGGGCACCATTTTGAGGGTAGGCAACTAGCTCAATCTTAACTTGCGTAACGTCGTTCGAGCCCCAGTAGGTTGGGTCCCAGGTGATCCAGTAGGTTTCACCAACGACAACCTCGGTACCGTTTCTTGGACTGCAGAATGGGTAGCCTGGAATGTTGTTGTCCGCAGGGACTCTGTCACCAAAACATCTCAACACGGGTGGGACAAACTGTGGAGTGATGTAGCTTCCGCTGGTTGGAGTTGGGGATGCTGAGATGGTGACGCCGTTGGAAACGGTTGGAGTCACCATGTATGGAATACCACTCTCATCCAAAGAGGCCCATGGGGTGGCAGAGTTAACTGGCGAAGCAGAGATAGTGATTCCATCAATAACAGTTGGAGTAACGGCCATGACGGCGTTGACAGTACCACTGGAGGTAGTGGTCCAGACGGCATCGCTCAGAATTTGTTGGTTGCCGTTGGCACGTTTAGCCAATGGAGCCGGGGTAACTTGAGCTTTTGGTACTGGTACAGCAGCACCTGAGGCCAATAGTGGGAGCGCAGCTAGTGCAAGTTGTGATAATCTCATTACAGTCAGACAAGTTGCAGCTAAAAACTAAACAGGAGAAGAAGGGAAAATTTCTCTTTGCCAAAAAAAAAAAGGGAAAGACAACGAGGTTAAGTAGAATTTTCGAAATTGGGTTGGCACATTGTGGGTTCCCATCTGCATTTCTTCACCGATATTCCCATCCCCGAAATCTCAGGGGGCGGGCAAAAGAAAAAAAAAAAAAAAAAATTATACACTACACAATTATCTTGAGCTAGAGGTCAGTTCAGACGGTCGGTGAAGTCTCTGAGATACAAGTGGTTGCTGTGATCTCAATCAAATCCCTGTAACACGCTTTTACCTGCCCTGATTGGATCGAGGAGGAACGAGCAAATTTCGGACAACATTGAGTACACTGTTGGCCTTGACAATCAGATAATGCACGATTCGCGAATTTCGGGGTGTTTCGCGAAAAAAAAAGGAAAAAAAGAAAGACAAAAAGACAAAAAGGGTATCCCATCATGACTAAGCCGTTATATAATCGAGTAGAAAAATAGTGACTAATCAATTATATAATCTACAAATTTCAATGACTAAGTTATTACATAATCAGATGTGTCTGTCTATGTTTTGGCACCAAAAAAGGTAAAAAGCCAAAAAAAAAGAAAAGAGTTAGTTGGAGAAAATTTTTTGTTTCTGTGTTCTTGTTCTTGTTGTTGGTTGTTGCTACTGTTTATAAGCAAAACACCCTACCCTGTATAACGTATAAGCTCGGAGGAGTAGTATGTCTGATATAGAGTCTAAGAACAAAGGGGTGGCTTCTACTATGGAGGATCCTTTCTCTAACGCTCACTCCAGCAGCGGGCTAGGAGTTGCTGACTCAAAATGGCGAAGCTTCAAGGACTCTTTTAAGCCCCCAGAATCCCGGAACAGCGGTAGCGGCAAATCACAAGATGTATACAACAGCAGCCTTGAAGCAAGAGAGTACGGTGAACTGTCTGACATTGAGAAGGCAGCCTTGAACTCTTCCAAGACCAACATGAAGCAGAAGCTAAGTCTTAGACACCTCGTTATGATTGCGTTGGGCGGCAGTATAGGTACTGGTTTGTTTGTCAATTCTGGAGGTGCGTTGAGTGAAGCTGGTCCAGGTTCTCTGTTGATTAGTTATTTCATCATTTCGACTATGATGTTTGCCACTTCTACCGCTTTAGGTGAGTTGTGTGTCACCTTCCCTGTTACTGGTGGGTTCACCACCTTGTCCTCCAGATTTGTCGATCCATCTTTGGGGTTTGCCATGGGTTGGAACTATGGACTTCAGTGGTTGATTCTGTTGCCTCTGGAACTAGTTGCCGCTGCAATCATTATCAAATACTGGAGGGAAGACGTCAATTCTGATGTCTGGGTTGTGATTTTCTACGTCTTGATCTTTGTCTTGAACATGCTTGACGTGAAGTACTATGCTGAGTCTGAAGTGGTTTTTTCTATGGTGAAGATCCTTGCTGTCGTTGGTTTCTTCATCCTTGGAATTGTGCTTATCTGTGGTGGTGGGCCTAAGGGTGGATACATTGGTGCGCGCTACTGGCACGACCCAGGTTCTTTCAACAATGGTTTCAAAGGTTTATGTTCTGTCTTTGTCGTTGCTGCTTTCTCCTTTGCTGGTGTTGAGTTGATTGGTATGACTGCTGCAGAAACTGAGAACCCAAGAACAACCATTCCAAAAGCCTCCAAACAGACTTTCTGGATTGTCTCCTTGACATATATTGTCACCTTGACCTTGATTGGTTGTCTAGTTCCATATAACAATCCTGACTTGTTGAATGGTGACTCTTATGCTTCCATTTCTCCCTTTGTCATTGCTATTAAGAATGCAGGGATTGGTGGTTTGCCATCCGTGATGAACACTGTCATTTTACTCGCAGTCTTGTCTGTCGCAAACTCCTCTGTCTATGCATCCTCCAGAGTGCTGGCCTCTTTGGCTGACATTGGTGCGGCACCAGAGTTTCTAAGTTATGTCGACAGAACTGGTAGACCACTCTATGCGACGTTTATTACTTTGATTGTCGGGTTATTGTCCTTCATTGCTGCATCTGACAAGCAAGAGGAGGTGTTCTTATGGCTGTCTGCCCTTTCGGGCCTATCTACCCTCTTTGCTTGGATGAGTATCTGTCTCTCTCACATCAGATTCAGAAGAGCGTTGCAGGTCCAGGGAAGAACCACGGAAGAGCTTACATACACTGCCCAATTTGGTGTTTGGGGTTCAGTTTATGGCTTGGGTATGATCTTTCTTGTGATTGTTGGTCAATTCTGGGTCGCTTTGTTCCCTGATGGAACAGCTGACGCTAAAAGCTTTTTCTCTGTGTTCTTATCACTTGTTATTTTGGTTGTGTTTTATGTGGTTCACAAAACTTTGAAGGGAAACTGGATTCTTTTCATAAGAGCTGCTGACATGGATATTGATACTGGCAGAAAGCACTTTGACATGGACTTACTCAAACAGGAGATTATCTATGAGAAGCAGAGACTAGCCTCCAAACCTTTCTACTACAGATTGTTCAACAGTCTGTGTTAATTAGAGACCGTTGACATGCATCATTTCGGTCTAATATACCAGTGAGTGATCATCATCATCGTCATCATCATAATCATCATCATTTAAATAATAATTTTCATATATACACACCTGTCATAGAATAAATCTGTAACGTATATCTCTATCATCCTTAGGTCTTTCGTCCATATCGAATAACTCTCCGTTTTTTATCTTCTCTTGCATGAGCTTCTCTCTTTTCTTGTTGATTCGGTCATAATTCCACATGACAGTAACAATCATTGGGAAAGCAACACAGGTTAAACTGATTGCAACTTTAAAACCTTTGAAGAATCGTGGAGCTGTGTCAGCGGTGTAGATCTGACCCGCAAGCACACCTGCACAACTGCCAATAGTGGTGATCATTCCACCCATAGTTGCTCTCTTGTAGTGACCAGCATTGTTATTGTTTATCCACATTATACTCAGAGCAACACACACAAAGATACCAACTCCAATGAGCATACACCCAAAATATCTCACACCCAATGGGTCTGTTCCAATTAGCAATGCGTAACCAACGATCTCAAACACAAGACCAGCGAGTAAGAACCCACCTCTATGGTTTAATCTATCTGAAAAGTAGCCAACAATGATGAAACTGATCAGTGCAACTGCGTAGAACGGAATTGTTAAAAGTTGGGTTTCGTACTTGTTATAACCCATGCCCCTGATAATAGATGGCAAGAATGTGGAGATACCAAAGAGAGTCAAGTCGACGCAGAATTCATAGCAGCAGATCAATATGTTATTAATGTCGAGCAAAGATCTTTTGACTTCGGTCCATTGGAACTTCTCATCTTGGTAGAAGTCAGGGTATGTGGCCATTCTGATGCGCAGTACCTTTCTCTCATCTTCATTCAGCCACCAGACTTGATCCAACTCTTCATTTGGAAGCAGGATGACAAGTACTGGTGTTGAAACAATGGTCAGGGCGCCCTCAATGGCGAAAAGCCATCTCCAGCCTTCCCAGCCATGGGCATTGATCTTGATCAACCCGAATGCAAGTAAACCACCAAAGGCACCAGCAGCTGCAGACGCAGAGTAAACTGCAGAACAGCGCTTGGCCATCTCCTGTCTGGTATAAAGCATACCCAAGTAAACGTTGATTACTGGGATGATACCAGACTCAAATAGGCCAAGCAACATTCGGCAGGCCAGCAGGGATTGATAGCTCGTGACGAACGCTGTACCAAGGCATACAATTCCAAAGAGTAGCACCATTAAGGACAAACCAAGTTTGGCACCGATAAACTTCAAGCTTAAGGCAATGGGTGTTTCGAAGATCACGTATGTGACAAAGAGGAGGGATACCGCGTTACCATACTGGTTCCCAGTAAGTCCCAAGTCTTTCGACAAGCCAGCTGCTTCAGCGTTACCAATATTAGCCTTGTCCAGATTGGAGAACAGATAGGCAAGGCATAGACAAGGGATGATAATATAGTCAAACTTTTTAACGAGACTCTTCTCAACTCTCTTGAAGATCTCTTCATCTTCAATCAAAGTTGTTCCCTTATCATCTTGGACCGTGTGGATAGTCGAGCAGGTGGAGGACAGATTCTTCTTCTCTGCCTGTCCTTGGGGCGGCGGCGAAACAGATTCTGGAAGTCTCACCATATCCCCCCAACAATAAAAGAACAAAGAGTGTTAGTGGGGGTGGGGATGGCTTTCAAGTGGGATAGAAACACTAGAAAGTAGACCTCTTCTTAAACAAGACCGTGTGTGAATCATCAGTCCCAGTGTTTTTTTTTCCCTTCCGGCTCAAGTATGCTGACTAAGACTTAAACGAGAGATCCAGGAAGGCCGCCAGTTGTGTCCATTCTTTTCTGGACTCTACAAAACGATGATGATGATGATGATGATGATGGTTCTCTTTCCTTTAATTAAAGGGGAGGCCTGGCGGCTGTTTGGCCTCCCCGCCTTGTTGATTTTGCCGTTTTGGATTCTTTTTACAAAAGTGCGCCCTTGAAATGACGTCATTACTGTTTGAAACAAAAAAAACACACAACAAAAAAACAAACAAACAAACAAACAATAGAAAGTTACTTACCACAAAGAGAGGCAAAAAAAATAAGCCTGCTTGACTGGGCTCAGAGGAAGATAATAGAGACAGAATTGAATCCAACGTCAGGTATTTTCAATTCCTAACCATAGTTTCATCTGCCTTCTCCATTCTCCTCAGAGTGAGCAGATAGAATTTATCCGTTCTTTTTGTGTTTGGGGGAAAAAACAAACAATCAAACAACAACAACAAAACGCCTCAGAGACACCACACCACACCACTCCAAAACAACAACAACAACAACAACAACAACATCAGCTAGCCGCCATTGGCATGTCACAGAATCCCATTTTCAGTGCGGGTTTCTTTCGATCTCTGACGAGCCACTTCAAGATTCAGCATGGCACTACTACAAACGCAGACAGAGCGGCTGTTGACCTCTCCATAATTACGCCGGATCTCTTTCAGCAGGAGATGTTAAACAGACTAAGATCGGGATCGACTAGCTCCCGAAAGCAGGCAATTGATACTGAAATTATCTACATGTTATCCAGTCTAGATCCTAGTGCGATTGCCGATGTCTGGTACTTGGCAAAGGACTTGATTTCACCCAGTGCTGCAACTGATGTACGGGAATCTGCGTTCAACTTATTGCTCAATTGTGTCAGTATACAGAACCAGGATTCCAATGCCTTCTACGTCTACTTCAACGATCTCCTCACTAATTGCCTGCTATCCAATGATAAGGTTGATCTTAATCTTGAACAAATTTTCAGGATTCTGAAGTCGCTTACTGATGAGGGAAGGTTTATTCATCACTACCAGGAACCCTTTAAGGAGCCGTTGCTTGATTTCTTTGTTGGAACGTTCTCCAAAACAAATGATTTACTCAAGAACAAGGCGCTGGTGAACGAATTTCTTGATTTTGTGATTGAGTCTGTAAAATCGGGGATCTTGGACTCAGACTCATCAGACAAGGAGGAGATATTATCCAAATTGATCTCTGCTATCATCAAGGTATCCCTCAAAACATCCGAGAGAACAATCTTGGAGAAATGTTTGAACCTAATTGATACTATTGTCATATATAAGCACATCCCGAAGGATCTTTTACACGGGGTACTTGAAATTCTGAGTGGTTCCTCAATCTTGGATATGTATTATTTCGACCTGTCTACTGAGATTGTGTCGCATATCGCAGAATCATTTAAAGATGTGAATGTTGTTCTAGAGACTTTAAACGATATCCTAGTATGTGAAAAAAATCCGAAACCAAATGGGAGTGAGAAGAACATTAATTCATCTATTGGGTCACTCAAGATAATCAAACACTTGGCTACACAGTACGCAGTGAATATTGATTTTGAGAAATTATTGCATTCTTTTGACTCAATCGTTCAGTGGAACAAGAACAGTCTTAACTTGGCCATTTTGAACTTTATACAGGAGGTTTTGACAAACGGGGTTATTCTTTCACAAATCAACAAACTGCCTATATGGGATTCCAGCAGCAGCGGTGAAAATGAATCAAGAATAACCGTGTTATCCTTGTTAGAAAGCATCTCCTCAAAAATGAATGAAAATAGCGAGCTTACCCAGAGCCTCAAGTTGATCTTGATCCAGCTCAATTCTTTGGCAGAATCATCGCAGTATCCTGGAAGCCAGCCTAATTTGGTTCAATTCTTTGTTAGGATGTCTAATTACTTGTCCACTAAGAGCTCACTATTTATTTTGACGTTCTACAAAGTGGAAAACTTGTGCTCCCCAATCTATGAAGGCTGGTCCCAAAACATCAAAAAGTTGATTGACGTGTTTTATTTGGATCACTCGAAAGATTTGAATGTTCGTATAGGTGTGTTAAAACTGATAAAAGAAGTTTTTGATAACTTTTCAGGTACATTGAGCGATGACAAGGATCGGAAGGACGATGTATTGTTTGAGATTTTACATTCCATTTTTGACAACTTCAAGAGAGAAGAGAGTCTTGAAATCTTATCTGTTCTAGGGCAAATTCTAGTGGATGTGTCTTTATCAGTTTCCACAGACTTGTTTGAGAGAATAATGCTGAATGATATCATTCCAGGATTTGCAATCCCATCTAACAGTTCCTTTGCTGAGAGACGATCAAGTTTGCCTAACATATTGTCTTCTGGGAATGGAGGGTCAACTGAAACTAAGTTCAAACCTTTTAACCAAAGAACTTCAAAGGTCATCCTGAAGTCCTATGTAAAAGTTTTTGCAAGATGTTTGCAAACCGACGGGTTGAAATGCTCCAAGACTTATGATTTCTTGGTAAAAGTTGCGCATTCTTCGATTGCTACAAAGAATGTTGATTTGTTGTTGATTACATCAAGACTTTTGGTGCGAATCAGATCCACAATGGAGAACAGAGTCTTTTTAACAAATCCTACAGATATGGAAGGGTTATCGGCTGCATTTTCACGAAACTTGAATATGAGAAAGTTGGAAAGTTCAAGTATCAGCGTTCTCCCTTCAGATCCTTCATTCAACCCGAGTGCTACCACTCCAGGCACAAATACTGGGTTGTTGGATGAAAAGTGGACTTACCCGGAGGAGATTGGATACATACCTGATGATACTCTAGACCAGCCCTCTCAGTTTTTGTCAGTTTATCATGATAGACTTTCAGATAAGCTTTTGATAAACCGGAAAGAACGTTCTGTGATTCATATTGATAGATGGCTAAGCCTTGTAATTTCTATCATTGAACAGTGTCCTCACTGGGAGAATTACTCATTCATTTACACGCACTTCTGTCCGCAGTTATCTAATTTGAAGTTGTTTGAATCTGTGCATTGCTCTGAAGGTATACAGAAGTTCAGAATGTTGATCTGTGATCAGCTGATGCTGAAGTTACCTTCCAATCTAAAAATCCCTGCCAGCATGTCTTCATCTACCCCTTCTTTGGCAGCCACTAATGACCAGATCACTAAGCATGACCTACAAGTTGCAATTGTGCGAAATTTCACCCCATTGATCTCCTATCATGAGATCTTCTCCAAACAAGAGCAGGATCAGATAATTTCAGCATTATTGGTTGGTTTATCCTCTTCTTGGGAGAAAACAGCAATCCCCTGTGTCCACATATTGACAGTTTGCTGCTACGAGATTCCCTTATCCATCAAGAAGTTCTTAAATGTGATTCTTACCAAGTTGCAGACTAGGATCTCATCACCTTACGCTTCTTCACATATCTTAGAATTTTTGTTGGTTCTCTCTTATCAACCTCGTTTGACTTCAAACTTTACTGTTGACGAGTTCAAAAGAGCCTTTGGAATTTGTTTCAAGTTTATTCAGTACGCTCATGATATCAAAACTGTTAAAGAGAATAGTCATCAAGGTGTTCTGAGCCATGGTGAAGAACTGGAAGCTGAGAGCAAACCTTCCACTGAGTTTTTGGAGATATCACCTGTGATTTCTATCTACTTGTTGAACTTAGCCTATGATGTCATTGCCAATTGGTTTTTGAACATGAAGCTCAAAGACAGAAGAAAGTTGAGCAGTTTCATCGTTAAGAATTTGATTGTGTCTCAAAGTAAACATGGTGAGGACAGTATTAACCACCAGAACTTATCATTCATTGATCTAATTACGAGATTCACCTATTCTGACCTTGAGTTGAAATTCAACAAGATTAAGACATCGAATGAACACTTTAAAGAAGCAGACAAGGAGTCAATTTTGAGTTCTCGATGGGTTCATGGGAATGGCATTTTATCTATCGATACTCATCCTACTACTGGGGAGTCCTTAGTTTCTATCAGAAGAGCATCTGGGTCCTCTGTGTTTGTTGTTATGCCTGATGAATCCATGGTGCCGTACTACACTGACCAGCTCCATAATTCCAGACGTGATGATGACAATGATGAAGACATCTTCTCGGAGAATTACTTGTTGTTACAATTAGTTGTTCCATTGGATCAGAACTCTTCCAGCAATCCGATCCCCATTCCTAAAGAAACAAGTTTTGAACGATCATTGACCAACATTGACAGACTTCCAGTTGTTGAGTTCCATAAGATTGGTTTGTTGTACATTGGGCCAAACCAAAAGACTGAGACTGAGATCTTGGGTAATGATAAGGGTTCCGACGAATATGAGACCCTTTTGAACAAATTGGGAAGGTTGATAAGATTGAAGGGTTGTAGATCCTTTTATGTTGGTGGCCTAGATACTGAAAATGATGCAGACGGCGAGCATGCCCTTGGATGGAATGATAAGATCCTGCAACTAATTTTCCATACAACCACCTTGATGCCCAACAGGGTTGGAGACCACAAGGAAGGTGAAGGGGGCTGTATTGACGAAAAATTGTCTTTTAAGAAGAGACACATTGGCAACAACTATGTGAACATCTTCTTTGACGAGTCTGGGCATTCATTTGATTTCAATGTGATCAAAACCCAGTTCAACTTTTTGAACATTGTGATTCAGCCGCATTCTATTTCGTATGCATCAGATGATGTCGAAGATTCATGCAACAATGAGCCACGAAGAAAGTACAAAGTGAAGATTCACCGAAGATCTGGTGTCCCTGCCCTCTTTGCGGCGTGCCATTTCAAAATTATTTCTGAAGAAAAATTGCCAACTTTCATCAGATCGTTGTCAATCATTGCCAATCAATTTGCACATATCTGGCACTCCAATGGTAACTATGGTTCGAACTGGTCCCATCGAATGAAGTCAATAATTAATATCAAGGGGAAGTCGTTAAAATTCCAAGAGGATTTGAAGTCTAAGCAAAGGAAAACGACGGAGAAGGCTGATGGTGATGACCAAAAGACCTCTGGGACCGGGCAGTCGTTTTTGGACCAATTGAGCTCCGAGTCGAGCACAAATATTGGGAATATCAAGAATGACAGCGGAATTGGACTACTGTCAAGAGCACCGAGCTTGTCAAGAATGAAGAATACCAACCACTATGAATTTGCTGATACCGAAGAGAATGAATTTTTCAAGAACCTTGAGTTCACTTCATTCACAAAATAACGCTTGTGTGAATCTCCTTTAGAAATGAATGAAATGAAAATGTACGTTCCCAACTACAAATGTGCACATATAAATACCCGTCACTCGTATTATTCTATTATTAACAATGGTATGGTGGATGGTCTGGTGGATTCTATATATTACACACTAGGTTATTTGTTGCTAGTCAACCACCATATCGTTCAGACCAAGAGTTTCATTCTCCTCGAAAGATCTCTCGTAGTCAACAATGGTCATGTTTGGATCATCATCGGGAGCGTAGACATTCTGGATGTAAGAGCCAGCCAATGGGTCCTCCATTACAACGGTGAACTTGATCTTTCCGTCAATGGCATCCTTCAGATTATTGAAGAACACGGTCCAACGTTCCTTTGTCTTAGGCTCCATGGAGTCAGAAGTCTGGGTGAAGACTCTGCTCTCCAACTCTTCATAAACTTGTGCCAACAGACCCTCAATGGTGGTGAAACGACCACCGAGGGTTCCCTTGGTCAAGTCCAGGTTCAGTTCTGGAATAGTCAAGCCACAAGTTTCTGATTTCAGGATGTCTCTTGCCAGATCTTCTGGGTCATCAACCTTCAAGGTGATCTTTCTACCATTTGGAGGAATGGCACCACCGGTCTTGACCTCATTGGACTTGTAGCCACACTCGTGGCACACAGTCGACATGATGATCACATCTTTGAAATGGGGGATGTTCACAACCTTCATGTGAGTGTCACATGACTTGTAACAGGTCGGACATGTGGCGTTGAAGGTCTGAACCTCGTTAGTGAAGTTTTCAATTTCGGATTGGTCAGAGATGAAACCAGTTGCGGTTGGGTTTCTCTCCTTCTCAGCCAATTCCTCCGCTCTCTTGCTTCTAATGTCATCGAGCTGGTCTTGTGAGATGACACCAATCTGGACATTCTGCTCGTCAGTTCTCAAGTACTCAACATGCGACCACTTATGAGCAGGTTCGTTTGGGATGAACTCTATCCAGGAATTACCAGTCGGGTCGTCCAGCTCAAACGTTAGCGGGAGGGTTCCTTCTTCGCCATTGATCGTGTCTTGCACATTTTTAATGAACTCCTCAATCTTGTCATATGTCTCCTTGCTTATTAGCAGTCTCTGTGGCTGGGTAGACTTCAAGTCGTCAATCATCTCAGTAAGGAGGCCCTCGACGTTCGTCAAGACACCTCTCTTTGGTGGGATCTCAATACCCAGCTCAACGAACTTGCAGGACGCCGACTCTTGCTTGACAACCTGTCTGTTGAAGTCTTTCTTCTCTTCAAGCTTCAAGGTGTATTTCGAGCCCTTTTCTTGGATGGCACCAGCAGGCTGCAGCTCGGAGTTCTTGAATCCACAGTGCTCACATTCAAACGACATCAGGATGATCTGGCCAAAATATGGAATCGTGGTAAGGAGAAGCCGGGTAGTACCGTTCTCATGACAGTTCATACACAGCGACTCAACCTCTTGCACCGGGTGCCCCTCAGCATCGGCTGCGCCAGTATTACGGAGACCTTGGTCATCAACTTCTTGCGCAGCCTCGCCAACTGGAGCGAAATACTCTTCCTTCTTTTCGTTGTCGTTGTCGTGGGACATCAGATAGCTCTCCTGTATATGTGATTCGTTAGACGAAATGGTCAACTACCCTTCTTTTCTTTGTTTATCTACTCCGAGGTGGCGATGAGCTTATAAATCTTTCTGGAATTCTCCTAGAAAAAAAAAAACACTCCGGTCACGTGAAACTACTTCAAAAGCGGAAGTTTCCCAATTCGGGTAATATCACCATTTTCCTGATTTCCGACAGAAATGAAGCGCATTTTGTTGTTTATCAATTTTGTTGTTTTGTCAGTTTCGCTTCCTCCACATAAACTGCACGTTTGATAAGGCAAAATGAACACACGGAAAGCGATTGCTGAAGGGTTTCCATCGGATTCTCCCAAACTGCTCAGCGCGACGTTCAACCAAGACCAAAGCTGTTTTGCGATGGGCTGTGAGAACGGATTCAGGGTGTACAACACAGACCCTCTGGATCTCAAGGTGAAGCGAGAGTTTGAAGATGTTACTGGAATAGGCTTCGTGCGGATGCTGCACAGGACGAACTACTTGGCTTTAGTTGGAGGAGGGAAGAACCCCAAGTTCCCCTTGAACAAGGCCATCATCTGGGACGACTTGAAGGTGAAGGATGCGCTCAACCTCAACTTCTTCAGCCCAGTGCTCAACATCTTCCTGTCCAGGACAAGAATCGTCGTGGTGCTTAACAACAAGGTGTACGTCCACGGGTTTGGGCTTCCTCCAAAGAGCATTTCCAACTATGAGACCTGTGACAATCCGTTGGGAATCGCTGCCTTATCGCAGGGCACCACCGCCACGAGCACCACCGCCACGGGCACCACCACCACGGCATCACAGATACTAGCATTTCCCGCCCGTGTCCAGGGACAGATTCAGATTGTGGATATCTCGTCTGGTGGAAAGGAGCGCAACCTGGTGTCCATCATCAAGGCACACCAGTCCAGCATACGATGCCTCGCATTGAACAAGGCAGGGACTATGATTGCCTCCGCATCAGAAACCGGAACAATAGTGAGAGTCTACTCGACACAGACATGCGGGCTGCTGTATGAGTTCAGAAGAGGACTGGATAGGGCTATGATTTATTCGATGGAGTTTAGCCAGAATGGGTCCAAGCTCGCTGTCCTGTCTGACAAACAGACTCTACACGTTTACAACGTGAGTGGGAACCAGCAACACCAGCAGAACAAACACCATATCCTGAAAGGTTTACCACTCAAGCCAAACTACTTCAATTCCACCTGGAGTTTCACATCGATCCACCTGAAAGACGAGAACGAGACGATGGTGGACGACAGAGGCGTGCTTGGATGGTCCAATGAAAATTCCATCATCATTTTATGGAAAAGGAGAGCCAGATGGGAGAAATATGTGATTATTGAGCAGGACGATGAGAATGGAACCAAATTCGAGCTGATTAAAGAGGCCTGGAGGAGCCTTTCAGACGTGAACAACAACTGAATCTGTCCATTCCTTCCTTTTAATTCTTTCTTGTATAGCTGGTTATATACGCATCTCTTAAAATACACAACAGTCCTGTGGTTTCTACAAACAAGATCAATCAAATAATATGTACAGCAGGGAGAAAGAAAGAAAAAAAAACACACCACAGCAATTAAAGCCACCAAGACTCTGCCATTAAGACATGAACGAAATCAACAAACTGGCCCTGTCAAAATCAAAATTACTTGTTCTCATCGGCAAGTGCTGCTTCTGATATCTGAAGCAGCTTTTCGATGGAGGCCAAGTGCTTGCCATAAGAGGACTTGGAGATTTGGTTCAAGTACTGTCTAATTCTCTTAATCAAAACTCTTCTTTTTGGGCCCTTGGTTGTATCAACAAGCTTCTGAACGACATAGTTTGCAAACTGGTCTTTCATCATCAGACCAAGTGCAGACTTGTCGTCCACCGGGGAGCCATCGTCATTCTCATTACTGACAAGAACTTCATCAAGAATGAACGCCCTTTGCTGGTCAGAACCAAAAATGACAGTCTTTTCAACCACATTCGAGGCAAACTTGTGCTTTGAAAACTCCACAACAGAGCCAGAGACTGCCTCAAAGATGAGGTCTTTATCACTTTCCTTGCCAAACTCGAGAATATGCTGAATGACATAGTTACCGTACTGATCTTGAATCAAGAAAAAGGTGAATTTGCTCAACTCTGACAAGATAAACGAGTGGTCTTCGTCATTACAGTACTCCAAAAGCCGTTGAATAACTCTGCACCCATATGGATGAGTAGACAAATGGTAAATTTGGGTCTTGAGACTCTTCAAGATGAAATCAATCTTGTCAATAGGAATTTTCTCAATGGACTTTTGGATGACATGATTACCATTTTGGTCCTTAATACAGTTCAGAACAGAATCTTGCAATTCAGAAACAATCGAGACCTGGTCACTTTCTGGTACAAACTCAATGGCTCTTTGAACAACCCTGCAACCATACATTTGCATGGATAGAGACTTGATGTTGCCCTTCATCTCACCGAGTAGTACTTGCTTTTGGGTATCGGTACCAAATTCAAAGAATTTCTGAATGACATAGTTACCAAAAACATCAGTCATCAATTCAATTGCAACTTCTCTAATCTCATTGAAAATGACCTCCTTCTCTTCATTGGTGCTATGAACCAACTCGTGTTGAATAAATCTGGAACCATGTTGGTCCTTCGAAAACTCAATTGCATTCCCAAAAATGTCCTTCAACTTATACTCCTTCGAGGCATTGTTTCTGAATTCCTCTAATAGAGGGCTTCGGTAAATTTGATTCTTTGGACCTTTAGGACCCCTGCCTCCAGGCGACTGCGACTTTGGGGAACGGCCGTTTCTTCTACCAGCAGAAGATCCACCACCGCCGCCACCATTGCGACGACCACCGTTATTATGAGGGGATGGTCCATTACTGAACTGGTGAGGTGGCATTGGTTGGTTTGGATCCATATGACGGGGCATGAAGCCATAAGGAGAGAAAGGCTGTGGGTACATGAATGGTGGTGATCCCCCATTGAACCCTGGTTGTGGTTGCTGAGGCTGAACAGGAATGATCGAAGGATGGTTGTTTCCAGTCTTGTCATCCGATTCCTTCGCCTCACCATCCACAGCTGCAGCGGTGGTGGAAGTGGCGGAAGTGGCGGCGGCAGTAGCAGGGGTTGGTTCCTTAGGGTTTCCATCCTCGTCAAACTCCTGTGGAGGAGGTTGCATTGGTGGGAAGTTTTGGAAAGGTGGCATCATCGGCATCATTGGGTAACCTTGGTTGAAAGCCATGTATGGGAACATTTGTGGTGGATAGCCTTGAGGAGGGGACATGGCCATCTGAGGAGGAATCTGCCCATAAGGTGGCATATTATCCATAGGTACTCCTCCACCACTTGGAATATAAGGTGCACTCTTAGCATTAGGTTTGTTCCATATGTTTTGGTTGGATGTTGTTTCGTTTGGATCAAAGGCAGTAGTAGTACTGTTGCTTTCAGCAGAATGGTTCACTTCAGAGGACACTGACACCGTCCGACTCTTGTCATGAGTGGTGGTGTTGGTAGCAGGAAGCTTGAACTGTTGGGCTGGAGATGACGTGTTGGATAGGTAGCTATCAATTTTCTCAGACATTGACTGTTTGCCAGAGAGAGAGGAGCCGCCATTCAAGTTTTCATTTAGCGAGCCTGGGGAACTTTCCAAGAAGGGTCTGCCTGCACCAGAGGCTTCACCAGTTAGAAAACTAGTTCTTCGAGAACTTGGAATTCTCCCGCTTTTTGACCCGATGGATAAGGAGCCCAAACCGCCACCTAAAAGCTCAACTTCTCTCGTTGCATCGGCTACTGCAGAAAACTTGTCAAGAAATCTTCCTGAGCCGCTGCCGCCGCCAGTAGAGGAGCGATGGCCCAAGGAAACGTTAACTGAGGCAGATCCAATCAGTCTGTTGTTGATCTGGCCTTGACCTTGATTTTGATTCAATCCACCAAGTGAAAGGGTGGTACGTCTGATCCCAAAAGGACCCAGGTCAGTGCTCTCGACGTCAGAGCCTGCATAACTCGTAGAGTTTCTTCTGCTATCCGACAAGAAATCGCCAGAATGGTTAGTAGTAGTATTGTTGATCAGTTTACTAGCAGATATCCCTGTACCACCGCTGTTACTGGCACCACTCAAACTGGAGATGATACTTTCGATATCAGCATCTAGCTGTTCGAGCATGGATTTGTGACTGGCAGCAGCATCATCAGCGTTCATGATAGAATGGATGGATGATTGTATCTTTGTCTTGTGGGTGGTAAAAACAATCAAGAGATAAACAAGAAATCAAGTGTATATGCGTTTTGCTGCTTGCCGTATGTATGCGTGATGTGCTATATTAATATGAACAGGAGGAGGCAGTCTTGAAGTATGTACAGGAGACGAGGAGAAGGATACTTGGAAGGAGCGTCACAAAGTGATGTAGAGGCGTTCGATTTTGGTTGGAAGGCGTTTCAAGGGGGCGCCCGCGGTTCGTGCACAGGAAAAGAACAGAACACCAGGCAAAACACAAACAAAGAAGAGAGACTCTGTCGTGGATGACGTGAATACAACGACGGTGACGGTGACGGCGATTAGAAAGAGTGAATCGGAATCGATTTGAGTGAATGCAGAAGTAAAAACAAACAAACAGCGGTTAACTTTTTTTTTTATTCTTACTTTTTATTTGTGTTCGTGGTGCTTTTTTTTCTTCTTCCACAAAAACGAAAAATACCTAAAAGAGTATATTTCCAGATTTGGGACTGTTGTAGTAATTTTTAATAGATGAATAAATGAAAAATCGTTTGGTTTGGTTTGGTTCTTTCTTTGGTACAGGGAGACAAGCAGCCATGTCCAAGGTCACTTTGGCTGAAGCCTTGAGAATTATACGTGCTGTGACCCCGAGCAAACCTAGAACAGCTCCACAATTCACCTCGCAACTCCAGCTTCGACCACTTGATGAATCAAATAGCGAACTCAAACCTCAGCTCAAACCTCTGAACGAGGCACATAAGCTCCTACCCAAACAGAGCAGCTCCCAACACGTATCCAATACACTTCTATTCAAGACCCAAAACCAGTTGCTCACATCTTCAGACTTTGAAGATCTATGGAGAAGGAATCCGTCCTCATTTGATTTGGGGAGCAAAGCAGATCAGCAAATCACGGTTATTAGGTCACGAGATCCTCATACGCTAAAGCCACTCGCGGGTTACTACCTGCTGTTCAAATCACCAGATACTGCAGCTGCCTATTTACTGGATAACCTCGGATCAGAATTGCACGGTACCAATGCTTACCTTGAGGTAGTGACGGCAGCGTGTGACTCGCATCTACGCTATATGCACAGTCCCATTCTCAACGAAACAGTGTCCCTTGTTAATGATGGAACAGTCGTCTTGGTTGATAATAGGGCTACCCCGAGAAACCATTGTGTGATTGTCAAGGGATTCCCCACATTCATTACCAAGGACACCATTGAACAGATGTTGTGGAGCTATGACCTAGCATATAGAAGCAACACACCACCCATAAGGTCTCTCCACATTGATGATTTTGCCAAAGTCGGTATGTGGCTAATTATATTTGCTGATTCTGCCAATGCAGCTAGGTTTGTGGAATTCAATCATGGTGTGCACTTCAATGGCGAAGAGAGATTACCAAAAATGTACGCCACCGTACTAGATTAAAAATTGGTTCATTACCATTTCACGTGTTATCAAACTTTTGAGTGAGTGATTCACACCGTAAAGAGTCCTTCATAATTCAATCTATGTTTGGTTTGGTGTCTTGGTGCGATTTTTTTTTCGCTCCCCAACACTTGACTTGGCCAATGTGTGATAATTAGTCACTACTCTGCATTATCGAAATAACTGGTCCACTGCGGGCGGCGGCCTGCTGCAGCGGCCTGCGCAACCGATGAATGCCTCAATTCTATCAGGTTGCGTTAGTTTCAAAAACCTCCACCTTGGAATAATCATACCAAACCTGTTGGAATAAGCCTTGGACTGAATCCGCCTGTTTACCGTCCTGGAAATGACCAGTCTATCAAGGAAATCTGTCAGAACCAAACAATTGCTCTCGTCAAATCTGGCATAGAGTGCGATTTGGAGGATCAATCTCTTGAATGAAAGTCCTGGTTCATTGTACAACTCCATGTAGAAGTTTGCCTCCTCAACAAACCGCTCAAAAATGACCCTTCTTTGGACAATCTTTGAAACCTGGAGTCGATTCAACATTTTTTCCAATCCTTTAATATCAAGATGCACTTGATAAGGAGGATCACCTGAATTGGGTTTATTATCAGAGAGTTTCCACTTTGCAACCAGTGCAGAAATGGTCCACTTCCCATCAAACACTTTAAATGCAAAGTAACCATTCAAACTTCTCAGTAGTCCCGGTAACTGTTCTGGCTTGATATATCCAGAGCCAGATGGATCAAATATCTGCCAAACGGCCTTGAACTTTCTAATCTCATCCCTATTCAATGAGATGTTAGCACCAGCGTTTTTGGTGTAAACATAACTGAAACTTTCAAAGATCAACGAAACAAACATATTAACCAGGATGTACACAGATATGATGTTCCAAGCGATGAACAAGATATAGGCATAAGCCATGTTCCCACAATCATTCAATACGTACTTGTCAGATTCAACACACAGTGGTGATTCCACAGAGAAATCCTTCATTATGTAGTTCCAATTCTCTCCAAAACTAGTCCTGAACAACAGAATCATGGCTTTTGGAATACTCCTCAAGTTCAGGTTGTTGGTCGTGTTAGGCCCTAACTTGGTTAAACCAAAAATTTGATTCATGGTAATCGCAAATACCAACAAAAGTACACCCCAAGTGAAAATCAAGGATAAAAGTGATGGGATACAGGCAGACACAATCTTCATCAAATGGTTCAGCCTATTACTGATATGCACCAAGATAGTGAAGATTCCCACCATGAAAAGCTTGTTAATGGTTGAAAATGCACTGCTCCTTGAAACAAAAAAGGATGCCACGCATGTGGAGAATGCACCAAAGAAAACACAGAACTCATAGATATTCCATTTAGTTTGAAAGAAAAACTTTGGTCCAACTGCAATGATTTTCATAGTGGTGAAGAAAAAAAAGAATGTTGAAGTGACCAAGAAGACAACGTATCTAAAGTTGTCTAATGGGGTAGTGCTTGGGTATTTCTCTAGCAAAATGGCCAAGATAAGGACCCACAGAACAAAATTGAAAATAAATGCAACCACCCTGTTCTTCTGCACGGTGTACTTGAAACAGAGCGACCTGAACTTTCCTAAATTTGCCATGATTGGTTTTTTTCTTGGCCTTGTTTGACTCAATAGTTTCTTGATCTCCATCCAAGACCTTTGCTCCAAAGTGAGAAAAGCTGTACCTGTCAAACTTGTGTAGTTGTTGATAATAACAGAAACAAACATAGTTTTAATGAAGACCAGGGAGAAGAAGATGAACAGAACAATGAAGACAGCGTTGACAGGGGTGGCATAGACCTTGGGTGGAGTACCGATTCCTGTTGTGCTCGTAAGCGATGTGAGTAAATCGGTCCAGCCGTCCAGTGTAACCATTTCGAACAAGGTAAGTAGCGAAGCTGAAAAACTGTTGAATTTCAGTTGTGGCTGATTGAAGGTCCTCGGTGCCAAAATAGACCACTCAAACACAGAAGTTATATATTCATTGAAGCAGCTACTGACTCCCAGACTCCGGTCATTACAGGAACCCAGTCTGCCAATAAAAATATTCAGGCCCCAGATAGAGAATGGTAACAGGATTGTAAAGCAAAGGAATGCAGCTCCTATAATTTTTCGAAACCCTGCAACCATGACATTATGGAACACATCCTTTGAGGTCTCAGTAAGTGTCAAAAATCTTAAGGCTCTAAGTGCCTTTAGACCTCTCATGAGTCTGGATAGTTCCTGATTTCCTTTCAACATGGCAATGATGTTGATCCAAATGGAGAGCAAAACGACCAGATCAATTCTATTCCAGACACTTTTCAAGTACGCATTTGGAGTGAAGAGGACGCCATCAGCAATTGATTTAATCCCCAGCTCAACCAAAAACACCACACCGAATGCCAATTCAATATTGATTGTCCAATCCCACTCACGCTCAATACTCTTCTTAAAATAGAGAGGAGTATTGATGCAGGCGATCACAATCAACACGGCTGTACTGAGTGAGAGAAACACAGTGAATACAATGTTGGCGATGAAATTGGGTTCAGTCCCGTTGTATCTCTTGCCGCAACTGGAGGACGTAATCTTCTGGCATACCCATCTTACTGTCTGCTTAGGAGGAAAAATGTATAACGAAGTGTTGAAGCTGGGATACTTCTTCAGGTATTTTGTCTTTTCTAGTTCTAACTTCTGGGCTTCCAGGTAATGCCTCTCAGCTATCGTGCGGAAAGCTTCATCGCCCAGACTGTTCAGAGTTCCAACTCTCTTTTTGTAGAAGGGATTATTATCTGAATACCATATCAGACTGCCCATGGCAGACACTAACTTGGACTTTTTGAACCGCTTGTATTGTATTTGAAAAAGTTTAGATATTCTTGATCTCTGTAACTGGTGGATAGACTCATTATCCTCACCATTCTGATTGTCCAATTCTTTCTGCTGGGCTTCGAAACACTCAATCTCACCCCTTCGCAGGAATGCTTCAACAGCAACTCCATTCAATAACAATTTCTGGGTCTCCACATGTCGCTCTCCCTCACTATTCTTGTGGCCTAAAGTGAGCCGTGCTCTAAGGTCAATCAAAGTGTTATCATCAGTCAATGCCCTCATTCTTTTAGGGAAATCTACCAACACAAACTTCATCACTTGTTCTTTTCTCTTCTCCCTCTCAGGCACGTTCAAGCTATCTGCAATGACGGCAATGAAAACATTCAAAATCACAGAATTGGACAACAAGAACCAAATAATGAAGAATAGCACGGTGAAAAGAGTAGCTGTATTGTTGGGGGAGACAGATTCAAGATTGAATGCTATCTCACTCCAAGAACCAGAAGTAACAATGAACAAACCCAAGAAAACATTGGGGAATGTATGGAATGGGAATTTATTTGACCCCCACTCATAGATTTCCGTGCCAGTTGAGAAGTTCTCAAAGTATCTGGCAAAGATAACACTCACCAAGAAAAGGGTGAGAAAGAAGAACCCAGAAAGTTCCACAATTATAAACAGGTTCCTCCATACTTTTGCCCATAGTCGTCTGGTGAACTTAACCCATATGACCAATCTGTAGATTCTTAACAGGTACAGAAAACGAAGCCAATCATAGGCCTGTCCAAGGGCCTCAGATACTTGTGGGATAGCGATTATGGAAGTCGTGACTGCTAGGAACAAATCAAGTCTGTTTCTCTTCAGAGTGAAGAAAACCCTCCACTGTGGAAGGTAACATATGAATCGTACAACAATTTCAGCCAAGAGAATACAAGAGCAGATACCCTGGACCTTAAGTTCCCTTCTGATTTCATGCTGAGTGGTGTGTAGATCCTTCATAGCCATGAAAACAATTGAGGAGATGATAGCGAATTCAAAGAACATCTTCAAATCAAGGTAGATCCTGCTCAGGAAATTTCTAGGGAACTTCCAATCCAAGACAAAATCGTCATTGACAACATCCTTTGTATTTGGAGGCGTGTATTGTTTTCTCAGCAGCTTGAACGACTCAGAAATAACAGCAGTGAGCAGATTGATAAGCCATAGTAGAAGAAAGAAGATTCCAACAATGAAGAAAAGACAGGAAACCAACGACTCTGTATCCATGATGTTGTACATGATTTCACCAAAGGTAGTTCCAGACATGACGACAAATGTCATCTGCATTGAGGTAATAATGTTGTCAAAGGTGTATGTGTTTCCATAAGCCGCGTTATCTAGAGTGAGGCACTTGGAATTGATAGGGCAGATATATCCCTTCGCTCTGTTTCCAAAGTCATCATCACCAATGAGGTATGGCTGCTTTATCAAAACATCGTTCACCATTTCAAAATAACCCCCACAGTATTGTTGGCTGCTAAAACTCTCAACAGGATCATTTGGGTTTGTCCAAACACAGAACCTTCTCAACGAAGAATTGAAGCTCTGGACACCAATGATAGCGAATAAACACCAAAAGTAAACCAAGAATAGCAGCACATCAGCTAGTTGGGGAATCCCCAACTTGATGCTTTTCAAGATTAACGCCATACTGGGTATAAATGAGGTTATCCTAAGTATTCTCAAACAGGAAACGGCGCTGAACAGAGGGACTTTGGCGTTGGCATCAATTCGATGAATTGAGAGAATCGCACTAATCCAGAAGCTCACAGTGGAGCAGAATTCAACCCTATTCCAGCTCTTTCTGAGATACGCCCGGCAGCGGTGATGGCCAGAATCTGGTGTCACAGTTCTTCTCTTCTCTGTACTTGGGAAGAAAACCTTTGCGAACAGGCCCATTAGTCGTCCAGATAGCTCATAGAAGGACACGTAACCGAGACCATTCAGTTGAAACATCTCAGAGTCATCCCATAGGCCCCATGCTATGGAACTAATCAGAATCTCGACAGTATAAATCACGTTCATAGCAAACAGAACCCAGTCTGCCCAATTGGAGCCGTGCAAGACATAGCCTGTGGCAGCTCTCGGAGGACTCCATTGACGGTACGTGAGCAGAGCAGTCTGCGAAACCAAAAGGAGTTTCATACCCTGGATGTGGAAAGAGGTGGATACATATTTGGCGCATTTGACACGGAGGACATTAGTGGGCCCAAACAGGTGGAGCGACTTGCCATATAGTGGAAAGCCATCAGAATGATCTGGTGGTGTCGTTATAGATTGTGCCACATCCACATTGACAAATGCGCGTTGCTGTGACTTTGTAGAGGTTTCACCATGAAGGTTCCATCCAGGATCAGTAGCAGTAGAAGAGTGGACCTGCCGCCGTTCCTTGGACCTGCTTCCATCCTTCTCCAGCAGAGTTCCTCTGCCTTCAATTGCTGCTGCTTTTGTGGTTTCACAAATAGCCGCCACTGCCTCCACAATTTGAGACACTGTCACAGAAGACCGCGGCGCGTACTGCGGCTGTTGCGGCTGTTGCGGCTCTGGTGAGCGGCTGTGTATCTGGATCCCATCATCCTCATCTTCATTAAGATCTCTTCCACTCTCAGTGGACTGTCGAGTAGACCAGTTGATTATTTCTGGATCAATGCTGATGTTGCTGTTGTTGTTGTTGCTATCAAAAGTGTCAAAAGTGCCAAAAATGTCCTTTAGTGCCGGTTTCTCTGGTGATGATGACATTGATAGTGGCGGCGAGTGGAGGAGGCTCCACTGGCGGGGTGGGGCGAGAGAGGAGGAAGAGTCTGTGTGTACGCAAAACTATAGCAGTGATGGTGTTGGTTTCGTTGTTTATTTTCTCAAAATACTCCCAGCTAAGAACAGGCGGAGGGAACGACCAATTGGGCTTGAAGAGGGCCCTACGTGCGTACTAGCAGTGACTTTATGACCTATAAGAAGAAGGTACTAGTCGTTATTTAATCTATTCATAAACGAGTGTGCACTACTCTATAGCAGCCACTATCTTATGTCAACTTTCTTACATCCTCGAATGGGTTCTCGTCGTCGTCGTTGTCATCATCGTCATCGTCGTCACTCTGGTTCTCTTTACTTTCAACCTCATCACTATCGGCTTTGTCTTGTTTCATCAATCTTGATTTGATATTTCTCGACGTCTGAAGGAAGTCCTCGAACTCGAGATTGGTAGCCCTCAACTCGTTTCTCCACTGAGAGTTCCCAAAACTCTGGGAAATCTCATCAAGACTCAATGGTTCATCCAAACCGTCTTGGTCTTCCTGAAAGAATGAGCCTCTGGCCTTTGATGGCGACCAGTATCTGTCCTCTGGTGCTATCTTATCATTATTGAGAGACAGTGGATGCGGGTCATCATCGTTGGGTAGTGATGGCGGTGTTGAGTTATCGGCAAATGAAACCCTGTTGCTGCTGTTGAATATTGGTGTTTGGAAGACATGCTGTTGGTTAAAGCTGATATCTTGTGCCCTGCTCTGGGACGACAAATGCTGGTACTCTGATATTTTCTTAGGATGCATTGTCTTCAGGAACCGCCATCTGTGAATAATCATATTCAACGCGTTCAAGTGGTGACGGGATTGGATCCTCTTGTTCAGCTTTCTAGTCACCACCAGCCTATCCAGAAAGTCAGTCAAATTCAAGCAGTTACTCTCGTCGAATCTGGCATATAATGGGATCTGAACAATCAATCTGTGGAAGGAGATACCAGGTTCGCCAAACAGCTCCATGTTTAGTTTAGCCTCTTCAATGAATCTCTCATAAGCCAATTTTCTCTCCCGGACCTTAACCGGATCAAGATTGTTCAGCATTCTTTCCAATCCTCTCATATTCAAACTGATCTCGTAAGGACTAGGTGAGTTAAAGCTGTCATCAGCAATTCGCCATTTCCTTACCAACTCAGAAATGGTCCATTTGCCATCAAACACCTTGAAGGCAAAGTAACCGTTCAAACTTCTTAAAAATTTTGGTAGTTGTTCAGGTTCGATGTAGCCCTCACCCAATGGATCAAACATCTGCCAAACAGTCTTGAACTTTCTGATTTCTTCCCGGTTAAGGGAAATAGAGCCAGCGTTGTTTGCATACACATAGCTGAAACTCTCAAAGATCAATGAAATGAACATATTCACAAAAATGTACATCGACAGGATATTCCATGTAATGAAAAGAATGTAGGAGTAACTTTCGCTTCCACAATCGGTAAATTTGAGCGAATCGCCCTTTACACAGAAGGGTGGACTCACGGCAAGATCCTTCATGGTGTAATTCCAACCCTCACCAAAACTGTTTCTGAACAAGAGGATCATCGCCTTGGGCACTGTTCTCAAGTTAAGGTTATTTGTGGTGTTAGGTCCTAGCCTGGTCACTCCAAAAACTTGATTCATGGCAATTGCAAACACCAGAAACATAACCCCCCATGTGAAGATCAATGACAGCAGCAATGGAATAGAAGCTGAAACAATCTTTAGCAGGTGACTCAGGCGGTTACTAACATGAATTAGAATTGTGTATATCCCAACCAGAAACAACCCGTTAATGTTAGCGAGTATTGTGTTTCTAGAGACAAACAGAGAGGCAACTGAAGTTGAAAACGCACCGAAAAAGACAACAAACTCATAGACATTCCATTTGATCCGAAAGAAGATCTTTGGACCAACTGCAATAATCTTCATGGACGTAATAACCAAAAAGAAAGTAGAAGATAACAAGTAGATGGAATATCGCAAATCATTCAAGGTATTGGAGCTTGGGTACTGTTCCAACAAAAGAGCCAGAATATGAATCCACAGGAACGCATGGAAGGCACCACTGGTGTACTTGTTTTTCTCAATGGTGTACTTGAAGCACAGAGTTCTGAATTTCCCCAAGTTGGACATCAAAGGTCTCGTCCGGGGGTTGATTTGACACAGGAGCTTCTTAACTTCCATCCAAGACGTCTGCTGCAAGGTGAGAAAGGCACTCCCAGTTAAACTGGAATAGTTGTTGATGATCACTGAAACAAATAATGTCATTATGAAAATCAAACCAGTAAAGATAAACATCACAAGGAAGATAGCATTCTCTGGAGAAGCATAACGTCTAGCAGGGGTTCCGACTCCAGTTGAGCTAGTCAAGTTCCATAACAGATCAGTCCAGCCTTCCAAAGAGATAATTTCAAATAAAGTTAACAGTGATGACGCAAACCTATTGAATTCCAATTGGGGCTGGTCATATGTTCGTGGGGCAAGTATATCCCAACCAAACGCAGTAGTGGAGAACTCATTAATACAGCCATCAAAACCCAAATCCCCATCATTACAAACCCCCAGTCTTCCAGTGAATAGATTTAAGCCCCATACAGAAAAAGGCAGTAACAACGTAAATGAAAGAAAGGCTGCTCCAAGAATCTTGCCAATACCAGCAATCATAACTTTTTGGAAGATATCCTTCGATTGTTCAGTCAATGTGAGAAGTCTCAGAGCTCTCAAAGCCTTTAATCCCCTCTCAATTCGGGAAAGACCTTGATCGCCCTTGATCATGGCAATGATATTGAGCCAAATGGAATCTAATACAATGAGGTCAATGCAGTTCCAAACATTCTTGAGATAACCATTCGGGGTGAAAACAAATCCATCAGCAATAATTTTAATCAAGAACTCTATCAAAAATAAAACTCCAAATGCAAACTCAATGCTCAAAGTCCAGCCCCATCCAGAGAAGGCTTCACTTTTTTGATACAGAGGCGTGTTGTAACATGTGACCACAATTAATAGTAATGTACCAAGAGAAACAAGCACAGTAAAGATCAAATTTGCAACTCTATTAGGATCAACGCCGTCATAGCGTGGTCCATAACTTGAAGAAGTAATCCGTTGACATAAACGGCGCAACGGTTGTCGAGGACGCAGGAAGTACAGTGCCATGTTGAAGCTCGGATTTTCTTTCAGATACTTCATCTTTTGTTGATCAGTCTTCTCTGTCTCAAAGCGGTACATTTCTGCCAGAGAACTGAAGTTATCATTTCCTAATCCTTTCCAGAGTTTATTATTCTTCTTGAGGAATGGGTTCGCCTTGAACTTGGAATCCCAAAGTACAAGTCCAATGAATCCAGAAACAATCTTACTTTTGAGAAAGCGTCTGAATTGGATTTGGAAGAATCTAGAAACCTTGGAATTTTGTAACTCATAGATAGATTCGTTATCATTATCATTATCATCATCATCATTATCACGTCGGTTTTCTTGAATCTGCTCGAGTTCATGCAATTCATCCTTTAAAAATGCTTGAACAGCAGCACCATTCAGCAAAAGTTTTTGAATCTCTTTATCCTGAGCATTTCTGTCCTTGGCGGCCTTATTTAAGAACAGTCGAGACCTGAGATCAATTAGGGCATAGTCTTCAGTGAGGGCTTTCAGTCTCCTAGGGAAATCAACAAGGACAAATTTCTTGACTTGCTCCTTTCTTTTTTCACTTTCAGAGCCACTCAAGCTATCAGCGATAATGGCAATGAAAACGTTCAAGATGACAGAGTTAGAGAGTAGGAACCACAGAATGAAAAGCACCACAGTGAAAAATGTTGCACTTTTATTTGGAGAAACTTCTTCAAGAGCATACATGACACTGGTCCAATTCTCAGTTGAGGTCACAGTGAACAAACCAAGGAAGACATTAGGAAGGGTATGGAATGGAAATGCCCCCATGGTCTCTATATCAGATTCACTTGCGAAATCCTCAAAATATCTTGCAAAAATGATACTAACAAGGAACAGGATAAAGAAGAAGAAAGAGGATAAAGTCAGAATGATAATAATGTTCTTCCAGACTTTTGCCCATAGCTTTCTGGTGAACTTAACCATAATAATCAGTCTGTAAATTCTAATGAGGTAGAAAACTCTTAGCCACTGGTACGTTCTATCAAAACTACCCCGGTCTCCTGGAATACATATCAAAGATGTAACGATGGCTAGCAACAGATCCAGGTTGTTTCTCTTGAGGGTAAAGAAGATCCTCCATTTAGGGAAGTAGCCTGAAAACCTAACGAATATTTCAGTGAGAAGGATATACGAGCAAATGCGCTGCACTTTCAGCTCACGCCTAATCACCCGTGGTGTAGTGTCCATGCCTATCATAGACATCATGACAACGGAAGCAACAATGGAAAAATCAAAAAACATCTTCAAGTCCATATAAATCCTACCCACTATATTCTGAAAGTTCCAGTCCAGCTGAAAATCTCCATCCACCACATCTTTAGTTTCAGCTGGTGCATACTTCTCTCGCACAAGTTTGAAAGATTCAGAAATGACAGCAATCAGCAAATTGATCAGCCATACCAGGAGAAAAAAGATGCCAGCAATGAAGAACAGACATGCCACCATCGTTTCAGCGTCCATAACGTCATACATGATGTTACTAAAGGTATTCCCTGACATGATAACGAAAGTCAACTGCATTGAAGTTAGAATGTTGTCAAATCCATACGTGTTCCCGTTTGCATTCTCCAAAGTTTCACATTTTGAGTTCAGAGGGCATGAATATCCTTTAGCTCTGTATCCAGGGGTGTCACCAATCCAGTAGGGTTGCCGCTTCAGAACACCATCAACCATCTCAAGCTGACCTCCACAGTACTGACTTGTTACAAATGTATCAGTAGGATCATTTGGATTGGTCCACACGCAAAATCTGCGAAGTGATGACTTAAAACTCTGGACACCAAGTATTGCAAATAGACACCAAAAGTACGACAAGAAAAGAAGAACGTCAGTGAGCTGAAGCCGGCCCATCTTGATACTTTTCAAAATTAGAGCCATCCTAGGAATGAACGTTGTGACTTTGATGATTCTCAGACTTGAGAGGGCTCTGAAAAGTGGAATCCTACTATTGGCATCAATTCTGTTTATCGAAAGGATGGCACTGATCCAGAAGCACACAGTGGAAAAAAACTCAACTCTATTCCAACTATTCCGTAGATAGGCACGATGAAGTTCATTGCTGTAATCTTCATTGATTGATGTTCTTGTTAAAACCCTCTCTGTTTTCTTTTCAACTTTTGGTTCATCAATAGGCTGCTCCTCCCCAAGAAAGAAACTCTTCAAACTGTCCAACCCTGATAGTTCATAGAAGGACTTGTAACTGAAACCATTCGCACTGAACATCTGAGAGTCATCCCAGAGCCCCCAGGCAATGGCATTCATCATAATTTCAGCCGTGTAAAGCATATTCATAACAAACAAAACCCAGTCAGCCCAGTTAGCACCAAACATAACGTATCCATGAAGCACCCTAGGATTCCACTGACGGTACGCCAGTAGTGCAGTTTGTGAAATCAACAGGATCTTCATACCCTGTAAGTGGAAGAGAGTTACTAGATACCTTGCGCATCTATTGCGATGGATATTGTGAGGACCAAAAAGTCTCAGCGATTTGCCATAGAGGCTAATTCTCTTTGGAGAAGGCGTGCTGCTCTCCTGGACTTCTTCAATGGTGACTTGCTGCTGTACTTTCTCTATAGAAGACACCTCAACGCTGTGCCGTGTGAACTGTGAACTTTGAAATTGGGGTTGGCTAAATCTATTACTACCCATCGGGTGGCCAAGGCATTGGACTTTACTAGAGATTTTCTTCATAATCGAGGATCCCCGCTTTGATGGTGATGGTGATTCTTCAGGAAGTGTCGGGACCGGTGTTAAGGTAGCTGTGCCTTCAGCAGCTGGAGAGTTGGGGCTAGCGGCGAGATGACCAAGTTCAATATCATTACTATCGATGATGACACTGCTGCTGCTATTGCTGCTATTGCTGCGGTTCTGAGAAAGTGCTGTCCGATGAGGCTTTAGCCACAACCCTTCAGAACCTTTACTTCCAATTGCTCCTCTTATATCATCTTTCAGAGAACGGAGACCGTCTTCATCATCCTGTGCAAGGACATCAAATATGGCATTATCATCCCCAGACACCATTGACGGGGACCTTGAATAGGATCGTGAGCGTCTGAATTTAGGAAAACTCCCATTATCTGAATAGGCGGACGGCCACAGCGACGAAGAATCTTCATCGTTATTGTTACCCGATGTGAACCGCAGTAGCTTCCTTCCTCGTTCCTCCACTTCTTCAGTACCGCTACCGCCGCCTTCTGAGGTAGCGGAGGGGCAGTCTTCAGCTGCCACCTCTTGCTGGCGCTGGTGCTGCTGGTGTTGAGACGAGTCGCCTTCCAGCGAGATTACCGGAATCTCACCGTACTTCGAAGTACGTCGTGACATTGTGTTACAGGTGGCGGTGGCGGGTCGGATCACAGACACAGGCAGTCAATGGCTTTTAACAATGCAAAGTGTTGATGATAGACTAAAAAAAAAAGATAAAAATATTAAAAATATATATATAGAACACAAAATCGCCACAACCAGGTTTTCTTTTTTTTTTTTTTTTGATCTATAGATTGAGTTGATGGATGGTTCACAAGTATTCTGGCCACGGGACTTGCTGGACACTCAGAAATGGAAGAAGTGTGACACTATGATTGTATGGGGTCAGAGGTGCTGCTCAGATAAGATCTCCATGGTCATCAATGTGGTTCCTTCTGGAGACATATCGATGATCGGGTTGAACAAGAAGGGAAAAATCACCAAGGAGATAAAAGATCACGAAGGACTAGAAGTGATTGGCGTGGTGGGAGACACCAAGTTCCAAAATACCACAATCACTCAGTTTGAGATCATTGAAGGAATCATTACATCCAAAACTGCCACGATAATTGTGTTTGAGCCACCACTTCCACATATGATGCAGTTCTACTCTCTGTCAGCGATTCCGATCTCATTGGTTGAGAACAATGGTGGTAATAACAATAAAAGTTCGTTGTTGTGTTCTGATAACTATACACGGTTGGCCAGGAGTCTACAGGATTCATTCCGAGACGATTCTTCTTCTTCTCCTCCTCCTCCACCTCGTGTTGCCTATGAATCGGTTCTGGATAAACTCAACAACTGTTGGAATCAACGGTTTCTCATGGTTAAAGAATACCCTGATATGCCAACTACTTGGCATCAGCCCTCCTTCGTCAATTATCTTGTCTCCAATGCCTCTGAGTTGATCAGCTTCAATACGCTACGGTATCAGAAGATGATCTTAAAACCAATGGTTTGGTTAGTGATTTATGTTATTCTTGGAATACGGCACTTGTTCCTCATTGTCATACAGGTTCTCAATACCAAAGTCTACAATCTCCCCAGCTTGGTCGAGGTTTCAGCAATTGCGCAACAGATTGACCTTCGATTACAACAGTTTGCGTATTTCCCAATCCAGTACGTCAAGACCACCAAGATTTCGCTGAACGAGGAAAAGTTGATCAATAGAACCCTGCCTAGGGATCAGTACCCAGAGTACATTAGGTTTTACAACACACTCTGGCTTATGCTCAACGATATCATTCTTGGCCTCTCTTTGAGCGCACTGTTGGTAGAAAACCAGGCAAAGATCACCCAGTTTTTTAACGATGTTGTGGTTTCCAGAGTCCTTATCCAAAACCTCAACTACCTGACTTTCTGGCTAATGAATTCACCGGGAGGCATCAAGCTCAACAATGAGCTGGCTCGTTTCTTGGGCGACTTATTCCGCTGGATCGTTGAGTTTTCCAGAATTGCTTTAATTGACCCATTTGTCCCCTACTATAAACACATTGTTTGGATCATAGCCATCAGCTCCAGTACGTTTGGAGCCACTTTGGCCATATCCATATTTGTGGACTTCTTTTCTGTGATTACGTTCCACATTTACTGCTTCTATTACAGCTCTGCCAAAATCTTCAACTGGCTGCTGAACGTTATGTTGAGTTTGTTCTATCTATTCTGCGGGAAGAAGAGAAACGTCTTGAGGAAAAGAATTGATTCAAACGATTACGACCTTGATCAGCTATTGCTGGGAACATTACTATTTACCGTTGTGACATTCCTACTACCAACAGTGGTAGCATTTTACGTCACGTTTGCCATTACAGAGCTTTCAATCATGATGATTCTTGGAGCTTTGGAGATCGCCACTGCTTTACTCAACCATTTCCCTATATTTGTCCTTCTTCTTCGAATCAAGGATCCTAAAAGAATCCCCGGTGGTATTCAAATTTCGCATAGTGGCAAGGGGCACCGCTACTATTATTACACATGGATCCATAGCGTCCCTATCAGCCTCACCGAGATTTTTGCACACTTTAACAACTTCCTGGCCAAACTCAAGTGCATCTATCTTTCCAAAAAGACAGCTATGGATATCATCAAGGGGAAGCCAGTCCGTGCCGAAAGAACAAAGTTTCATAGACTTTTGTACTCTGCATTGCCTTCAACACCTTGCTCCACACTTGAACTCTATGAGGAATTCAAATTGTGTGCTACTTAATGCTGATAATTAATTAGATCGGGGGAGAGGGAATGGTGCGTCCATTAAAATTGAACGATGCTATATACATAAAATATCTCTGGTGGCAGTCCGCCTATTTCTTCTTTTTCTTGTCCGAGGATCCCTCTTTGGTCTTTGCTGGAGCACCTTTGCCTCTTCTCTTACGCGATTTCAAGATATCAAGTCTGTACTCTTCCACTGGATCAACAAAATCATATAGAGGGAACATTCTTCTAAGATCCTTCATCTTCATGAAGTCTGTTGGGCCATAGTAGTCTTTGACAGCATCACCTTTGAGCTTTTGGGTAAGGTACTTGGAACCTGTCCGGGTTTTGGCTGGGTTGTAAGTCTGCTGGAAGATTTTAGACTGGAGTTTGAGAACTTCCTGGAGTCTGGCCTTGGCTGGAGCTGACATTGGCGGCGGCTTTAGCTGTGTGTGTGTGTGTATGTGTGTGTAAAGACAAACGTGACGACGACGACGACGGCTTGGGGACGGCGACTACAGCGACTGAGTATAAAAGATTGAATGTTTTTTTTTTCTTGTTGATCGATCAACTCGCGAAAAATTTCACCTCCGCCAAACGAACAAGCCAGTACAACAAATAAAGATTCAGCCATATATATATATATATGTATATATATACAGATCGATGGCTGGCTCCCTGACGTTTGCATACTTCAATATAAAACAAATAAAACTTTACATTACAGATCTCTTCTTTTTTTTATGAATTTATTTACCAATTTTTTTTAAATTAAGCAGAAGCAGCCCAGTCAGCAGAAGCCTCCTGCGATTCAGCAGCCCAGTCAGCAGCGGCTTCGTGGGACTCAGCGGCCCAGTCACCATCAGCTGGGGCGGCATCCCAGTCTTGGGCTTCTTCAGCAGCCTCCTCGACAACTTCCTCCTCAGCCTCCTCTGGGGAAACTTCAGCCTCTTCTGGGTCTCTGTAGAAGTACAAATCTGGCATGACACTCCATGGCTCAGATCTGTTTGGCAAGGAACCACGCAATCTCAAGACTTCTCTGGACAACAAGTACCAGATCAAACCGATAGAGTGCTTACCTCTGTTGTTGGCTGGGATAGCAACATCAACGTATTCGGATGGAGAGTCCAAGTCAGACAAAGCAATAACTGGAATATTGACGTAAGAAGACTCCTTGATAGCTTGGGCATCGGTTCTTGGGTCAGTGACAATGATCAATCTTGGCTCCTTGAAAGAACGGGTGATGTAGTTGGTGAAGTTACCTGGGGTGAAACGACCGGCAATTGGGGTAGCACCAGTGTGGGCAGCGAACTTCAAAACAGCTCTTTGGCCAAAAGTTCTGGAAGAAACAGCAACGACATCAGCTGGGTTTGGGATAGCAGCAATAACTCTGGCAGCTAGAACAATCTTCTCCCAGGTCTTACCAACGTTGATAACGTTGACACCATCTGGTCTAGTCTTGTAAACATATGGCTCGTTGTGGACCTGTAAAATAACACTTGTTAGTAAACCTGTTTCATTAGAAGTTGAGTGTGAGAAATGTGCACATATATAGTGTTTGGCTCTCTGAATATCGATAGATCAACGTGTGTGTTCCAAAATACTTGGTTTGGAGACTTGGTGTTGCAACGAATAAAAAAAAAAGCAATAGTTGAATTGATATTGATATGGCGTTGAGAGCCCATCTTCTTTTGGTCTTGGTTATCCTTTGATAGCGATTTATAACCTTGAGCGGTTCATATGTCCTTTCATTGCTTGATAATTGATTTAACCTTGCACTTCCAATAAAACATTCTCTCTCTCTAAAAAAAATTCACCGCTACATACTTGAACGTTCTTAGAACCCAAGTGAACGTTGGCTGCCAACAAAAGTTGAGCATCCTCTGGAGTAAGATCAAAACTGGCTGGCAAAGACATCTTGTGTGTTTTGGAGTAACCTTGGATTTTCCTTCTGTTGTTGTATTGTGAAAATGGTGGTAATTTAAAATTTCCAAAGGAGTTTATTGTGAAAAAAAAATCAAAATTCCCCCGTCCGCCGTGTGAGACTGCTGAAATATTTTTCCTCCTCCTCTAGGGCCATTTTTCGTAGGGCCACGCACAGGGAGAATTGAAATCAGGCAGAGAGAATACTGTTCGCGAAAAACACGGCCATACAAATGTTTGAGTGGCGCGAACCATCAAAATTGCTTTATCCGAGTTTTTTTTTCGGGTTGTTGTTGATGTAAGGATTAATAAAGCCCTATTCTACACCACGTGATTATATCAAACAGGGCATCTCGGCTGATCAAAAAGATAACGAAAAGCCCGACAACACCGCGAAAAAGGAGAGAAGAAAAAAAGAAAGAAAGATTTTTTTTGCCTGGGGTGGGCGGATCAACACACACAAAACCAAAACTCCTTTTTGTACACCCCAGTTTGACTGCATTTTATATTTTGTATTTTTGTATCTTAGCAGCGGTTGCCAGGAACCGCCCACCCATACAAAACACAGATACAGACACAGCGGTCACGTCCAACGTTCTATGCTTTGATCCCGATCTAGACTAAACCTCCTGGTCTTTGCCGCCGCGCTGTACCGTAGGAGCCTACTATCACATTACATTACATCATATCATATCATATCATATCATATCATATAAAGGATTTTGGGACACAAAAGCGCACCGCCACCACCAGCATATATTTATTTACAAACCATGATGATGAAGAAGTTTCACTACCATCCACAGAACCTCACGTCTTACTTTCACCTACCTGTCTGGGTTGATTATGTATCACCAGAAACCAAGCGCCTCAGGACGTTTGTGGGTGAGAGGTATGGGAACTGGAGTTTTTATGGAACGCTATTTGCTATCATGCTGATACCTGTCCTTTCAGCAATACAGACGTCCAGAGGTCAACCAAGAATTCCAGAGTCACGATTTAAGACACTGCACCATATCATTTATCACTCCACCACAGTGAAGATCATTTTATTCTGGGGAACATTACACTTTGCATGGAACTACATTGATACTTACAACGATCTGCTCTTCATTACGAAAAGGTTGGGAAGGGTGTCAGCGGCATCACTTCCTGGCTTACTATTTCTTACTTTGAGACCGTCACCACTACCCAGGGTCCTCTACTTGTCGCTCTTACCTGCGCACAAATGGATCTCCAGAATTGTTGTTTTGGAAGGAACCATCCACACAGTGATGTATATCACCTATTACGAGAGGGTGGGCAGTTTAAAGAAACTTTGGAAGTATGAGAACGTTATGGGCTTTGTGGCAATGTTTGCCTTCCTCGCTATTGGTATCACATCGCTTCCAAGGGTCAGACGAGCCGCTTTCAAGACGTTTTACGTGACTCACTATGTCATGACTTGGGCCTCTGTGATTGCTCTCCATATTCATGCAAGACCCGGAATTGGACTTTACACGGTGTTCAATGTTGTGATACTCCTGTTCCAGATAATCTATAGGGTCAAGCATACTCAAACGTCACAGATTTCAGTGGTGCCGATTTCACCAACGTTGGCTTTGGTTGAGTTCCCCACATGGAAGATATCTCATTCATGCGCTCTTCCTGGCGGTCATGTACGCATCAACAATAAATCAGGCTTTCTGAAGAACTTATTCTTTCAGATTGTGCCCTTAGCACATCCATTCACCATTGCCTCATTGCCAAATGACCATACAACCAAACTCATTGTTCGAAGAGGAGCTTTCCCGCTACAGACCAACAAACATTATTACATAACTGGGGCTTTTGAACCAGAGCTCGACTTTATCCAGGAACAGTCATCCATATTCCAAAAGCTAATGGAACCAAGGCGCACCACTACTGGGGGCTTTGCTGGTGGTGGAGGGGGCGGACCTCTTTTGAATATCCACCCTATGAAGTACAACGTTAGTGCACAGAGAGTTTTGATCGTTGTCGGGGGTAGTGGAATTTCCTTTGGTATTCCGTTGATGAGAGTGTTGAACTACAATGGTGTTGGCACAAGGTTGATTTGGGTCTGTCGTGACATTAAAGATTTGAATCTTTTGAACCACTTCCACGGTATCCAGGGCATTGAATGTTACATCACTAGCGATGTTCAAGAAGACGACATTGTTATTGACTACTATGAAGATAATTCTCTGGAGAATACTATCCAGAGGATTCCAGCAAACTATGGTTCAACTACTAATCCAGATGAGGAACAAGAAGAAGAGGATGAGGTTGATTTCACCACACTTGGAAAGTCTTACAAAGAGGCGCATACAAAATCAGCTTCGTTCAGTGACTCTAGTGTCCATCATGATTATGAGGATGTCAATATTGATATTTCTGGTACTTGCAAGTTTAAAGAGGGTACATCCTCCGCCACCACCACCACCACTACTACTAATGGTGATAATCTACTATCATCACCGATTCCACCAGATGATTTTGATCTTGAAGCCTTTAGAAGTGTCAAGATTCCAAAAAGTGTCAACATCTTTTATGGGCGACCAAATTTGGGGTCTGAGCACTACAACTGGTGTCTACAGTCACAGTGTGTTGGTCCAACATTCTCAAAGAATGGGAAGACGATGTGCTGCAGAGATATCGAACAGGAGCATCAAATTGACAGAAACAAGGTGTGGGTTGTTGCAGCTGGCCCTACAGGATTAGTAGATCATGCCAAACAGTGGGCGACGGATGGCGGGCTTCAATGTCATGTCGAGAATTTTTCCGTTTAAGAGCGAGCCTTTTTTGTAACTTTGATTCATATCTACACAGACACACACAAACATTACACAAGTTTTACCACTTTTTTTTTCGTTCCTTCCAGATCTTCTTCTTGTCATCTATTAATTACTCTTGTTATATTAATTCCAAGTCGTCGTGTCGTTTACGTACGCGTTGGTTCCCACGCAAAAAAAAAAATTCCCAAAAGAACCAACTAAGATTTGCTACATTAGACAAATTGCTCCTTTCATTGCTTTCTAACGTTTGATCTTGCTTTTCTGTCATATCTACACAGAAGCAGTTTCCGACTTGAACCCCATAAATTTTTTTTTGACACAATCTGAAAAAAAAAAAAAACCAAACCAAACCAAGACAAAACAGAACAAACAAACAATAAGAAAAACAAAAAAACACAACAACAATTCTTTTTTTAATCATGTTGAGCAACAGCTTCAAGAAATTTGTACCAAACCGAGACGAGTTGGTGATGGACAGATTTATCCCTTCCAATGCTTCACACCAGGCTTACAGAGCTAGATCCAATCCAGTATTCCCAGTCTTTTCCGCTGACCACCACCACCACCACCCCCCATCTGACAATTTAGCCGCCGCCACTGGCGTTGTTCAAGACACCTCCCTCTTTACTATCAGCGGAGCAGAAACTGTGGATGGACTCGCTTCAGTGGCACAGTCTACACCAACAAATGAGCATTGTAACAGCATTGCCCAAGCTTTGAACTATCAGCGCCAGAACCGGGTTCTCACCTTCAGTCCACACAAAAGTGCCAACAGTTCCACATCCAACAGCAATCCCAATGAAACAGACCACACTAGCTGTAATGATACAAACTCGCCCACCTCATCCTCCTCTGTGAACAGTCCTGCTACTTCAATGCACTCTTTTGCCGATTCTTCGGGAATTATTGGAAGGGTCTCTATGGATTCAGACACCTCATTCGGATCATCTCCAGGGCTGAAACCGAGAAAGGGAAGGAGACTAGTCAAATGTACCTGGCCATTTAGGATCCTAGATGCTCCATGTCTCAGAAATGACTTTTATGCCAATTTAATCTCATGGTCTAAGCAGACTGAAAACGTTGCAGTCGGTTTAGGATCGAATGTCTTCATTTGGTCAGAGCTGGAAGGCCATACTCCTTTAAATGTACCTCAGGCCCAGACTGTCTCATGTGTTTCCTTCTCTGAGGGTGATCTCATAGTTGTTGCATCAAGGGAGGGACACATTGGTCTTTATTCTCAGCAAGCATGTTTGTTACTCCATGAGGAGAGGCCTTCAGAGAAGGCTATATGTTGCATCACTTGGGTACCTGGATCAGCATCAAAGTTTTTTGCAGGAGATGAAGCAGGCCACGTCCTCTATTTTGAAATCCAAAATGGTACGAGCTTGCACTTGGTGAAAATGATCAAATGCCACCAACAACAGGTATGTGGCATTGCCATAAACAATGATCTCAATGAGATTACTGTTGGTGGTAACGACAACTGCTGTACCATTTGGGATATTACCAACATTCAGATACCAGTGATGAAGTTCTATTTAAGTCACCATGCTGCAGTGAAAGCAGTTGCATACTGCCCTTGGGCCAAATCATTGTTGGCTACTGGTGGTGGTAGTAAGGACAGGACCATACGGTTCTGGCACACAGCGACAGGAACATTGTTGGGATCATACAAGACTAGAGGCCAAATCACTTCATTGATATGGTCTAAGAAGAAAAGGCAGATTCTTGCAACATTTGGATTTGGTGACAGTGATAAACCAGTCTTTATCTCTATTCTTTCATACCCTGACTTGAAAGTGCTGGAAGAGGTGAAGGCTGCTCCAAACTATAGAGCCTTGTCTGCAGTTCTCTCTCCTGATGCATCATCCATCTGTGTCGCATCGAATGATGAGACAGTTCGTTTCTACCAGTTTTGGGATAGTAAGGACCCTGATATCGTTGATTCAAAAGAAACTGGAGTTCTTGGGAGCGAAATAATTGAACTTCACGAAGGTATAACCAATCGATGTGGTTTCATAAGATGACCCAGCTCAAAACTATGTGTTCTAAAAAGAAACTGTGCAGGGGGTAGGTTTCAAATTAGATCTTTGAATCTCTTTCCCTCCTCCTCGCTTGTAGAGACTCCAAGTTTTTTCTTCTCTTTCCTCAAGATGGAACACCTTCCTTCTCACTCTCAGTGTACTGATTGATTAGCTTCTTCCAGTGCTTTCTGTTGTCTTGTACTGGAACTTGTTTCACTTTGAGTAATATAATTCCAATCATAATCACAACGAAAACAGCAGCAGCAGGTGCAATCATTCTGACAAAATTTCTTCTCGTAGAGAGCTTCTGGTAAGGACAACTGGAAAATGGCCCACCAGAAACCCAACAATCTTCCACTGCAATAGAGTTTATGTCAATCCAAACTCCATCTCCTTTACCAAAGCCCTTAGATATAAGAAACTGAGTCAATGATAGTTGCTGCGTTGCAGTTTTAGGAACTGTAAAGATCCACTCTCCTTGACATCTCATCTGGAATGCATCAAAATAAGTGCTTGGAGTGTTGACTAATGTCCATCTGAATTCATCAGACACATGTCGACAGGCAACAGGTATCTCTGCAAAGCAATTGGATACTGTCCATAATCCATCTGAATTTGAAACAGCACAACGGTATGCTTCCTGCCGGACGTCCCAATTCTGGGGGATTGTGGATGTTTTTGTCAGTTCCTTGATTATATCGTTGTTTATAGCTGCGGTGCTCGAATTAGAAGGTTCGTGTGGTGCCCATGACCACATAGAGTAGTTGAACATGCGGCTAATTTCTTGACTATCTGAAAGTGAGTGGTTCACAATGGGTAGGTAACCACGATCAACAAGCATGTGAAGTGACATGTCAGTAAATGGTGTTTCATTAGTGTCATAGGAGAACCGCCAACCTTGGGTTCTAGAGTTCATATAGTTTTGCTCTAAAGTCGTCGCCATTGATGGAGTGAACGCTTCAAACTGTGCCCCGAGTGAGTCTCTTGTGAAAACAACTGTGTCATTGATCTGAAGTGTATAGTAGGTGGAGTTAGGACTCAAGTAATTATTCCACACTAGCGGTGTGATTCTAAGTCTTTCATCAAAGAGAAAGTGGAAAAGCATTGGGAAACGCTCCTCTGAAGAAGTATTAAACTGCCCTGATGTGTCAATCTTCGACAGGGTTAAAGGTGTGAGCATCCCATTTGAAAAGTAGGTACCCAACAAAGCCGACAGTGTGTTATTATTACCACCAATAAGCTCTGAGCTATATCTGACTGTGTCATTTTTGCCAACGATGTTGATTGGGTGGATGTTGAAAATTAATGTGAGTGGGTTGGCAGCAAGGTTGGTGTTTGTATGATGCACATATGAGGCAATCACTGAGAGCAAATTTTCCAATGTAAGACCAGTCTGACAGGTAATACCATCAATTTCAAAAGTATTCAAGCTTTCAAAGTCATCTATGCTATTGTTGAAGACAAACGGACACAGCTGGAAGTTCAAAAGCGCCTCATTCCAATAAACATCAGTGACCAAGTTGTAGATACCAGAGTTCAACAAGCCGTGGACATACTGGAGAGAATCAGTTGTGAAACCATGGGGTTCAAAAATAACCTTGGACAGTCCAACCCCTACAGCAGACACTTTATCAATGGTAACATTAGCACTCACATCTCTTTGACTCCTCAGAGCCAGAACTCGGTTGTGCCCAATCGTCTCCATGCTAAAGTTTCGTGGTGAGTGCACTGAAGCACTACTACTAGCAGTAGCATTAGTTAAACATAGCAGCGCCAGCACTGCTAATAGCTGGACAAGAAACATCAAGTTGGAAACGTCACTGTACAATGAAACCTTTTATCCATATGCCCTTGTTTCTCTGTTAAAAGAGATGGCGGCAAAAGCTTTCTTTGTTTTTATGCTGTTTTGATTTCTCTGTTTTTTCCTTTTTGTGTAACCAAAAAAGAACAACAGACAGACAAAAAAGAAAAAATTATATAAGCATTACCTAATATATTTCTTTTGTATCGAACTTTGGGTTTCCTAATCTCCTCCTTCCAAAATTCCACTCCACAGACATCCATCACGATCCTGATAGATCTAAATCCGCACTAAGAGGAGGCGTAAGCATGAGTGAGAAACGTGATGAAGATACTCAAACTGTGTATCCTGATACGGTGATTCGTGATCTGGAACATGAGATCACGACTTCTCTCATCTTCAACTGGTTCATTGCAGCGCCATTGACCTTCATTGCATTCATGTTGATCACATACAGACTTTCCACAAAATATGCCACCGAGCAGTTCATTGATGAGGTATTTCACGTACCGATGACCTTGCAGTACCTTGATGGGGACTTCTTCACATGGGATCCAAAAATCACGACCCCACCAGGGCTCTACTACATTGGGTGGTTCTGGTGTAAAGTGCTCCAGGTTGCAAGAGTCTCCAAGCTGGTTAATATCAGAAGTCTAACGATATTGAGAATGCTGAATACGATAGGTGGTACACTGGTTCTGCCACTAAGTTTGTCACTGCTTTTCGTATTGAATCCAATTGGATTCTGGCCTGGCAGTATTTGTCTTTTCCCAGTTCTGTCAAACTTCTATTACCTCTACTACACTGATGTCTGGTCCACAGTTCTGATTGTGTCCTCGTTAAGTCTTGCTTTGGGTTTACCCTACGGTGATAAAAGAAGTGTGTGGATCTCTGCATTTCTTGGTGGTGCCAGTGTGTGGTTGAGGCAGACAAACATCATATGGAACTTGTTCATCTTGGTCTTGGTCATTGAGAGACGCGCCATGATCCAAAAGGATTTCACAGACTCCTTCTTGAATAACTGCATCAAGTGGATCATCCAGTTTGTGGAAGATTTCTACGACTACGCTCTTCCCTATGTAATCAACTTGTGCTTCTTCTTTATGTTTTTGATTTGGAACAGAGGGATTACACTCGGGGACAAGGATAATCACTCAGTGGGATTACACTTGGTCCAGATGTTTTATTGTTTTACCTTTTTGACCTTGTTCACTTGGCCAATGTGGCTTTCCTATGATATCCTGGCGGATTATTTCATTCGTTTTAGAGAAGGTCCAATCTTTGTCTTGTTTGAAGTTGTTCTAATCTTGATCACTATCAGGTTTTTCACAGTGATTCATCCGTTCCTTCTTGCTGATAACAGACACTTCACCTTCTATATCTTCAAGGACATCATCAACCGATGGCAGTACTCCAAATACCTGATGGCCCCAGTCTATCACTTTTCATTCTGGGTTGTCACAAACTTGCTGAATTCAAATGCGTTCTATTTCGACTCAACACACGAGGTTCCGTTCAAACTCCCAAGAGATCTGCCCCTAAAACCAACAGGGATATCTATATTGACTTTCATTGGTTGTGTGATTCTCACGCTCATACCGTCTCCACTGTTTGAACCGAGGTATTTTATTATTCCTTTCGTATTCTTTAGACTATTGGTTGCTACATCATACGAGGCTTTCCTACCAGGCAGCTCTTTGCAAGGGATTATCCTAAAGAGGTTGAGTCTTGAATTCGCTTGGAACGTGAGTGTGAACTTGATCTTGATTTACATCTTCTGCTCATATGAGTTCACATGGGAAAGCGAAAAGTCTCTTCAAAGAATTATTTGGTGAAATCCTACATGGAAATATTTATAAATATCCTGTTTTAAGTGATCATAGAAAAGAGTCAACAACCAACTGTATAATCAACAAGAAAGGAATAGAACAACAAAACCAAAACCAAGGGGTGTATCAGATTGTAACTTCCTTGAAATCATTATTTAGAGTCTCTTCAACAATGTCTTGGGAACCATCTGCGTCAACATCGTCATCATCTTGCGTGGCTTTGTCAGATTTCACCTTGACGACAGGATCAACTTCACTCTTCTCCTTTGAGAGGTCCTTGTCCTCCTCCAAGTCTTGTTCTATAGTAGTGGTAATATCGTGGGAAATGACCCTCTCTTCGGGAGAAGTCTTCTTCTCAATTGACGACGCCTTAGATTCTGGTTGGGACTGTGGCTTAGGTTGAGATCTTGGTTGTTGTTGTGGTGGTGGATGCTGCGCTCTCCAGTAAGCAAGGACTTTATGTGTCAAGTAACTCAGATATGGAACCTCTCTGTTGATCTGTTTGTCAAAGAACACTAGTTCACCCTCACCACCAAAAACGTCGTCAACGTCCTGGTGAATTAGGTAGTTCTCAGTTTCCAACTCATTAACAAAACTCAGCAGGAAATCACCCCATGTTGGCGCAAGAACAAACTTGGTATCAAACTCACGACCAAAGATAATCACCTGGCCCTGAACACCTTGTGAATCGGGATCAAGATCAACACCAATGTGGTTGCCAGACTCGTCCGAGATCAATGGGATCCAGTTAGGGTTCGCATAGACTGTCTTGACAGCACCAATAGGAATCGATCTTTGTTTTGGCAAGTGTTGGGTTCCTTGCGCCGCACCTGCTGCCGTCGTCGTCGTCTTGGTTGCGAGCTTTCCTTCAAGTTCAGGGTCAATGGCGTTTTCCTCGCTTGCAACATGGCCGTAACCCTTCTTTGTCTCATTGAGAGAGATAGAAGAAGACTTGGTCGCCTTGTCCAGCGATAGAGAAGACCCTGTAGGGGAAATCAACGATTCTCTAGCGATTTTGTTCTCTCTGATCTTGGCATCAAGCTCCATTCTCTCGGCAACCAATCTCCAGTGTTTAGTGGAGGAAACCACATCGTTCAAGTCCATCAATCTCATACCAAAAAACAAGCCACCCGTTCCAGGAAGACTATCCAGTCCCTCTTGACCATCATGCACGCGGAAGGAGGCTCTCACGGATGCAGGTAGTTGAACCCCCAAGTCCTCCTCGGCCTTCTGGATATCAATCCTGGTCACCGGGTCCGATAGCGTGGCATTCAAGTCCATATGGTTCTCCTGGGTCCATGTCTCGATATGTCTCCAGGCTAGCAAAATCTCAGAGACACCGGCATTGGAATTGGGATCATCAAAGGTATTGGATTCGTTGAGTTCAATGTGGCGCGACTGATGGTGAGAATGATGGTTCTGGGGATTGTGAGACGAATACTCGGCGTAGCGATCCTCAGTCGAGAAAGCATAGACTATCTGGTTAACAAAGTTTTTGAATCCCATCTCACTCGCTGTTAAATAAGTTCAAAACGCTGCTTGTGTGTGTTGTTTCTCTGTTTGTTTGTTTGTTTGTTTGTTTGTTTATTGGCGGCGTGGTCGTGATCTTTTCTCTCTCCGTCTCTGGCCAAAGAATGAACAAACAAAAAAAAGGTTACGGAGCGATGGTGTTATGTCTGGATGTCTCATAACCGTGGGCTCTGTGTTTTTACTTTTTTATTAATAGGATGGTGGATGCATTTGATGGATGGAACGGGAACGGGAGTGGTGGTGGTATGACGGTGTCTAGTTGCATGATATAAAGTTATGAAATGGATCAAAAACAATACACGCTCCCATTCTCAAACAGTGAAAGTTTGTTCCAGCAGTTTTCAAATAATATATTTTAGACTATGTACATACAAAAAAAGAGCACTGACGGTGGCCAGAACCCTACCCTACTTCTTCATTCTAGCATCAGAGACCGTGTTCAATAGCAAAGCCTCGTTATCCAACACAATTCTGTTTGGAGAGTTTGAAAGAATCTTGGCGATTTCTCTGGCAGTGTCCAGTCTCTTCAACTCGACATAATCCTTAGATTTCTTGATCGCATCACCAATCAACTCAGCAGATTTGGCCTCACCTTGGGCCTTCAAAATAGTACCCTGCTTCTCCTGTCTGGCCTTGTCGACAACAAATGCAGCTCTTTGCGCCTCTTGTTGAGCAATCTGTTTGGCTTCAACCGCTTGTGTAAACTCAGGGGAGAAAGTCATGTATGTGATCGACACGTCATCCATCAAGATGTTGAACTTGGAGGCACGACGAATCAAGTTCTCTCTAATAAGCTTAGAAACCTTTTCTCTCTGGGTGATCAGCTGGGAAGCGTTGAATTGGGCCACAACGGACTTCAAAACTTCGTTAACAATGGAAGGCAGAACCCTCTCATCGTAGTCAGTGCCCAATGTTCTGTAAACAAAAGGCAGAGCTGAAACCTCTGGTCTTGACAAAACACGGCAAGTGATATTCACCATCTGCAAATCCTTTGTGCCGGTCAAACTGGCAACGTTGCGTGGTCTGGCACGAACATCGTAAATATACGGTGTCTGGAACCAAGGAATGGCAAAATGAGTACCTTCATTGTAAATCTGTGGTTGAATACCACCGATACGGTTGTACATGATGGCTCTGTGACCACCGTCAACGTTGAAAAGCGAAGAATTCACTAGAATGGCACCACCACCCAACAGGAGGAGACCAGCGCTGCTAGCAATAAACTTGAGTGGGCCACCCTTTGGACCACCACCACCGGAAGCAGCCTGGTACTGCACCTTTCTGGCTCTATTCTGGATATCGCGTGCAAATTTCTGCCAGTCCTGTGACATTGTATCTTTTTAACTTTGGTTTAACTTTGGTTTGAGTGGTTGTTTGTCTTGGTTTGTGGTTTGGTTTAGTGTATTTTTGAAATTTCCCGTGGTGGCAAACCCCATTCGAATGCAAAAGTAAAAACCGGAGATCACACACGTGATGACAAAATATCCACGTGATAAATGAAGTGGTTGTCCCCGGTTTACCTTTTGCTGCTATAAAAGATGATTGGATTTCTTTTATCCACTTCCCCAGACACCACCAAGTAGACTCTTTCTATTTTCAAAAACCTACATCCATCACATTGAAAACAATGAGCAGCTTCCCACTTCATGAAGCAGCTAGAGACGGTAAAGCACTTTTAGTAAAGGGAATTTTACAGCAATCCCCGAAAGATGCACTGATTAAGGACGATGATGGGCGTGTTCCCTTGCACTGGGCGACATCCTTTCAACATGTTGAAATTGTGTCTTTGCTGCTACACCCATGGATCCAGAATGGCTCCAGTCCGTTTGAAATCGACATTGATGAATTGACTGATGACTCGGGCTGGACGCCTCTTCACATCGCTTCGTCTGTTGGGTCAACTGAGATAATTGAGTTGCTAATGGCCACCAGTCCACACCCAGACGTGGATTTGACCACTGGGACAGGATTAACAAGCATACACCTAGCCACAGCCAAGAAACACTTGGAGGTTGTGCAGTTGTTGGTTGAGAAGTACAATGCATCTGTGAGAGTTAAGGACAAGAAGGGGCAATACCCATTGCATAGAGCAGCAAGTGTTGGCTCGTTGCCACTGGTTTCGTTTCTAGCACCTAAATCAAACATGAACGCAAGGGATAGCGAAGGGTGGACTGCCCTGCACCACGCCCTAGCTGAAGGTTTTGGTGACCTGGCTGTGGCCTTGGTTCACCAGTACGGCGCAGATGCCTCGGTTGAAGATGCCAACAGAAAGCTGCCAGCTGATGTAAGTGTTGACTTGGAGGTGAAACGCTTCTTCGAAAGAGCAACGAAGCAGTAAATGGACGCCTGCTTTCCCTCCCTCTCGCCTTTTATTTTTTGTTCATGTGTAGAATCCTCTCACCTTGGTTAGCACAAGCCCACCATCCTGGTCACTACAAGCCACCAAAACCTGGCTGGCATAAAAAAAAAATAAAAAAAAAATAATAATAATACTCCCCAAATCAATTTTTCCAGAGGTTTTTTTTTCCTTCTTCTTCTTTGCCCACCGATAGCAGATTAGCACGCACACAGACAAGCAGACAGACAGATTACTTTCAACCGCTCAAGCTCGCAACATAGAGAGAGGTCATAATGATCCTCATACGAAACGTGTTCCTGGACCTTGAGGCTCTGAAGCCTACGGTTCCCGGTGCTCGGGAGCCCAGCCACTTCATGTCTGTTGCAGTGGGTCTTTTTGCAGCCACTGGCGGGTTCATATTTGGCTATGATACTGGCCTCATCAACTCACTTTCAGAGATGGATTACTTCCGTCAGATATTTGCATCTTCGCCAGGAACATTCAGCACAGTCGAAATGGCCATTATGACATCGATACTGTCGCTTGGGACCTTTTCTGGTGCCATTTTGGCCCCACTGCTGAGTGATACCATTGGAAGAAGACTTGCCATCATAGTTGCCACATTCGTCGTGTTCATGGTGGGAAATATCTGCCAGATTGCATCTGCAGAGCTGCTACTCTTTTGCATCGGACGCTTCATCACAGGCATGTCGGTTGGTATCATCTCTGCTGTTGTTCCGTTGTACCAAGCGGAAGCTTCTCCAAAATATGCCCGTGGTGCAATTATCTCCACTTACCAATGGACAATCACTTGGGGTTTGTTGGTATCGAGTGCTGTATCACAAGGTACGCGCAGTTTCCCATCGAGTGTGAGCTATCGCTTACCCATTGGTCTGCAGTTTGTATGGTCCTTGATCCTGGGGATTGGCATGATTTTCCTCCCAGAGACACCACGGTTCTATGTGAAAAAGGACGACCTGTTCAAGGCCGCGATATCGCTATCGGTACTGCGGCGAGTGCCGCCTGATGATCCTGGTTTGATCGAAGAGCTTGTTGAGATTAAAGCCTCTCATGATTATGAGCTTTCTTGTGCCAGAGGCCGTAATTCCATTATTGATTTCTTCAGCTCAGACGACGCCAGACCTCACCATTTGAAAAGGATCCTCACTGCTGTCATGCTCCAAACATTCCAACAATGCAGTGGTATCAACTTTATATTTTACTACGGAGTGAACTTCTTCTCCCGAACAGGCGTCGAGAAGTCTTACCTCATCTCCTTCGTCACGTATGCCGTCAATGTCGTCTTCACCATTCCTGGAATCATGTTTGTGGAGACAGTTGGTAGAAGGAAAGTCCTGATGGTTGGAGGAACCATCATGGGATTTGCGAATTTGATCATCGCCATTGTTGGTGTCACGACCAATTCTGTGATTGCGAATAAGGTGATGATTGCATTTGTGTGTCTCTTTATTGCATCGTTCGCTGCGAGCTGGGCCCCGGTTGTGTGGGTTGTATGCGGTGAGATTTTCTCACTGAGCTGTCGTGGTAAAGCTGTGGCATTATCTGCAGCCACCAACTGGTTGGTGAATTTTGTGTTTGCATTTTCGACTCCTTATCTCGTCGATCAAGGCAACCATACCGCTGCACTTGGAACAAGGATCTTCTTTATTTGGGGAGGCCTGAACTTGATTGGATCTGTGTTTGTCTACTTTATCGTTTTTGAGACGAGAGGTCTCTCACTGGAACAAATTGATGATCTGTACAGAAAATGCCCCAATGCGAGGGTTTCGAGTTCATTCCAAGTTCCCTTGAAGTTTAATTCGGGAGGGGGGGTTGAAACGAACCATACAGATGACTATAGCAACGAAATGGCAGCAACAAACACAGAGGGAGGTGAAGGTGAAACTGATGGTTATAAATCACCACCACCAGGGATGATTGAGATGAAACAGCAGATCTCCGTGGCAAATAATAATAATGATGATAGTAATGAAAACAATAATGAAACTAATGACAATTTTAATGAATACTTGACTGGAGATTATGAGGGTTTTGGAGATGGTAACTACGCCATCAATCTAGGTTATGGAATGGGACTGGCTGCGAAGAGAGGTCCTCCTAGTTTGTTAACAATGAGCAGCACGAGTGAATCATCTGAGATGAGAGGAGATGAAGACTTGAGTTTCAGTCAGTATGTTGAGAAACTATCTGGTGGTAATAGCAATAGCTCAGACCAAAGACCTGAATGATTATCATGAATAATAAAATCAATCTATTACGACGCATTCCCGTACTCACATCACGAGGGTGGTGTCAGGCAGACAGATTGAGTCTAACCCTCTTCTCTAAAAAAGGCAAAAGCACTGATAACAAAAAAGGCAGCTTCAGACTAGAAGGGCATCATTTAATGATTGTTAGATACTTTGACGGCGCTCTCAATAGCGGCTCCTTCAAAGATTGCACAGGGAGAAGGCAGGCGAGGTTCCCCAACAGGAGAAGTAGGAGATGTCCCAAGAGAAAGAGAGTTCCCAAAGCAAGTCTCTAGCAAGCCGACGGTTGTTTCAAAACTGAGTACAGGAACTAGGAGCAAAATATTTGATGAGGTGTATTACGAAGATCTTCCTTGCTTCCCCCACGATGGCGCAACAGAGGAGAAGAGAAACACAGAAGCATATAATGACTTGATGTTCTTCAAAGAGTTGCTCAATCCTTATGTGAGTATGGTTGATCGCATTGTTGGCTATAATCCAGAGGTTGACAACAACAGTGAGATACCTATCATAAGAAAACAAACTGCACTTTGCAAGAATGTACTAAAAAGGACTGTGGGAACCCTCAATCACGTACTTGCCGGGGTTGAGTTCTTGTTTGATGCAACATACGAATGGGCTGAAGACGAATATTCTGAGTGGGTAGTGGAAAGAAACGCAGATTTAATCTATACTAGGATATTGTTAAAGTGGTGGGCCCTTCTTTCCATGGATCTAGACCCTGATACCAATATTGAGCAAGAGGAAAGACTAAAGACGATGTTAAACTCACGCCACCCAGATTCGGTTGTTATTTCTCATATTCGAAGTGGTTTCTGTGAAACAATAAGGGATACTTCCTGTCACATACCAGCTTTGGAGGTTGTTACTCCTGTCATTTGGTTCAAGGAAACGTTTCAGCTGTGGAACCCTAAAGAATATTTCTCCATCAGCGCCTTACACAGAATACCAAGACAAACTAGTGAATATGAGCATCACGGTATTTCCGATTGAAGCTAAGAAGGAGATGTTCAATACAACTGAGCCTGGCTTTGGTGTCTGCCTAGAAAACGAGATGATTGAGAAAGTCGACCTTGATATGAAAGAGGGATTGACCGTTGATCAAATGTGTCAGCACACGAGCTTTTTAACCATTCAGCAACAAGGCTTACGTTACTTGAATGGATCAGTCGAAGTGATGTTCAACCATGTGGTGTATGTTTTTGTGCACCATGGAGTTATACACTTTGCGCATGTCAAAATTGATGTGGAGTCCCTTGAGTTCAGGATGGATCCTGTAAACAAGAAGGTGTATTTGACTCTAAATAGAAGAAATGGTGATGAAAGCGATGATGCTGAAATTGAAGAGATGATTAGACCGGTGAGATTTAAGCGTATCCATTGGAAGCTATCCCTGGAAAGACCAAAATTCCATTTTTGAGTGGGATAATGGCGTTGACTGTAGCCTGATGCAGAAACTTGTTCAGATATTGAAAGATGCTAACCAGATTGAAGAGATCAGAATCCAAATGATGGCACTGAGAGCAGTATTGGAAAAGAGTTCCCCCGGTGCTCTGAGGTCTGCAAATAGACCCTATGATGAGTACGGGAAGAAGGAGGATGAGGATAGTACGGCTGGGAAGAGCTTACCAGTGAGCAAAAATGCAAAGAAGTCTGATAAGGATTTGACATGTGAGAAGAGAAATGGATAGATTGGCAAGAGGTCATCACAATAGACCTCTGCTCAGAATCATTACAGTAAGCAACAAAGAGGACATGGTAGGTTGATTTTAAGGCCATTTAGTTTTCTCGTTGGTGCATTCGCACCCATATAGGATGGATATGATGAGAGAAGTGGCTATATAGCATGTTGACAGTTGCGTTGATGTGTGGTAGTGATGTGAAGGGTTTTTAATCTAAAGGATTCTTTTATGAAGTGTATGAGTGATTGAGTACCACGTAACGTGGTTGGTGGATGTGTTACTGTTTCAAATGAAGAGAGATACAGCAATGAACTATTGGGTTGTAAAGTGTAGAGACTTGTGGGGAACAATGTCTTTCTTGTATAGTATTGTTCAATGAAGAGACCCTTTTAAACAATTTAAACAATCTGCCTGATATACGAACATGTAACAGGACCCTGTTCCATCGGTTAGTTTTTCAGCTCACAAATAAGTGTTGTCTATATCACACTCATGATTACAGAACCCACTTTAAGCTTTTTAGAGAATATTCACTTGAGTAGGGTAACTCTAAGCAAATCTTCCCTACAATAAAAAGGCAAAATCACTGATAACAAATTCCTCTCTCCTTTTTGCCTTCCAAAACCAACTTGGGCGGCAAGCAAAGCTTTATAACAGAAGGACAAAGAATGGCATCATTCAGTGGTACTATCCTTAGTGGTTTTTTCAATGCAGGTCGTTACAAAGATGAGTACTCTGATAGTCTCAATGTCCTGACTGAAGCTTACCTGTCGTGCGCACATCAACAACCGCCTGCCGCTGAAACCACCAAAGCACTGGAAAACCTGCACTCAAATGGTTCTGAGTACCTCAGAATGATAAAAGATGGTATCGTCAACCTAAAACAAGATCTGGAGACATTCATTGAAAAAATGGCCGAGCAAACAGGTTCAGAGTTTGCTTTTGAGGACCTGTACTTCAGCAAATTCCTCAGTGTAATGGTATCAGCTGAGAACCACCACAAAGTGAGAAATCTACTGAGATTCGCTCTTACATTATCGGTAGCACTTTCCTATCCACCACCTCCTGAAATCAGAGCATACAGGGAGAAGACAGGCCAGGTTCCCCAACAGGAAGGCGTGCACAGCGATCCCCAAAACAACGCCAAAAAGAAAAGTGATTCTTCAATAGTTAGTGCAGGATCTGACATCAAAGGATATGGGATGAGGTATTACGAACTGCTTCCTGAATTTCCACACGAGGGTGCAACAGAGGAGAAGAGAAATGAGGAATCACACAACGACTTGGTGATCTTCAAAGAGTTGCTCAATCGTTATGTGGGTATGGTTGATCACATTGTTGGCTATAATCCAGACGCCGACAACACTGACATGTCTTTTGCTAGAAAGCAAAGTGCACACTGCAAGAATGTCTTAACTACTGTGAATGCTCTCTATAACATGTTCAACAGTGACTTTTTGTTTCCTAAAGGCCCTGCTCCATCTGATAAATATTCTGAGGATACAGTAAATATACCTGCACAGAAGCTCTACTTGATGACACTGACAACGTGGTGGGAACTTATTCTCTTCAACTTAGACCCTGATACGAGCATTGGGAATGAAGAAAGACTAAGGACCATGTCAAACTCACCCCACTCAGATTCGGTTGTTATTTCAGGTATTAAAGGTATCTCTGAACGATTAAGGGGTTCTTGCAGTCTCAAACCGGATGGGAAGGTTGTTACTTCTGTCACTGGTTCACGGGAACGTTTCAGCTGCGAAACGCTGAAGAACATTGCTACACCAGAGCCTCACCCAGATTACCAAGACAAATTAGTGAAGATTGATATCACGACACTTCCGATTGAAGTTAAGAAGGAGATCTTCTTCACTCAAAAGTCATGTCTAAAAGATCGGGTTTGGATTGACGGTTGTTTTGATTTTTTTCACCACGGCCATGCCAATGCGATCTTGCAGTCCAAGCAGCATGGCTCTTACCTTGTTGCTGGTGTTCATTCAGACGAGGAAATAGCCCTTAACAAAGGCCCTACTGTCATGAAGCTCAACGAGCGCTCTCTTGCCATCCAGTTCAATAAATGGGTGGACTCAGTTGTGGAGAATGCACCGTATGTGACTGATCCAGAATGGATGGATCGTGCGGGCTGTTGGTGGGTGGTTCATGGTGATGATATCACCACTGATGCTAATGGGAATGACTGTTACGATATCGTCAGAAAGGCAGGGAGATTGAGACTTGTGAAGAGAACTGAGGGTGTTAGCACAACTGATCTGATTAACATTATTATGACAAGAAGCAAGGACCACTACTTGCAAGTTGAAGACGTTTGGAAAAACAGACAACTGATCGAGGGCTTTGCCTCTGGCAAGGATGGAAAGACTCCCTACTGCAATGTTTGGGTTAACGAAGGTGAGTATTTGAAGCCACTCCAAATTGTTGATCTTGAGTCAGTTGATTTCGAGAACGATTTGCTAGTGTATGGCACTTTTGACCTGTTCAACCCGTTCCACATTGTTGCCTTGAAGGAAATCAGGGCTTCGAATAAGGATAAAAACATCATTGTGGGAACCTTGAGAGATGGGTTCTATCATGATGACACCAATATCATGAATTTAACACAGAGATCACTCTCTGTTTTACAGTCCAGTTTTGTGAAGAACGTCATTATCGGCCTTGATGAGATTGCACTAAGCAAGTTCCAGAACAAGGTTGATATCGTGGGTGAAGATAACGATTTCAGCTATTTGAAACACGGTGGGATCAAAGACCGGATCTTGCACAACTTTGAAACCTATCAGAGGAGACAGGAGAGAAAAGGTGTAAAGATGGAGCTGGAAGACGAACTAAGAAACAATATCTAGATATATATATATATACTACATACTACAAAAAAATACCATAATAAAAACGTTAAATCATCATTCATTCCCTCTAGTATCATAAACATCGTTATGGCAATCTCATTTTCAAACTATATGCAATCATCAGTCAAATCATCAAAATCATCATTCTAAACTTCGTACTCTTGTATCTTCTTGTACTTCATCTCGTGGTCTTGTGCATTGATACCACGGTTCATACCCTTGTAGTTGAAAACCTCGTCGATGTCAGCGAGCTCATCGCCATATTGACCCCAGTTACCTCTGCCGGCACCATTCTTCTTGGTGCTTCTAGGGTCAGCATTCAAATAACCATTGCGGGAAAAGTAGTGTGGGGCAGCACGGGCTTCGTGGATAGTCCATTTGTGAGTTCTAGTCATCTTTGAAGTTATATGTGTAGTAGTAAGTGTAGTAGCTTTTGTTTGGTCTTCAATTAGCTATGCTAATCTGTTATAGTAGAGGAAGAAGAATAGGAGAATGAAATATTCAGGTGTGGGCAAAGCCTCCTTTTATACCCTTTTTGTATTTTTTTCCTGGGTGTTCTCTTCCCTTCCACTGGTTCCGGGTTTGGATAGATAAGCCGTAAAGTGGCGCTATTTTGGGTTGAAAGTAGTGTGACGTAAAGAGCCCATCGTCTCTAACCTTTCCCAAAAAGGTATAAATCGTGGGGAAAGCGAAAAATGACGTTTAATCAATGACCCCCGAAATTCGCAACCAGCTCCTGGTGTGAGTCATATAGGGAGGAGTGAGCCATAAATTTGTAGGGACTGGACCCAGACTTTGGGGGGACTACGAGACCGGGGGACTGAGAGGGGTTCAAGGAGGGGGTGTACATCCAGTCTGATTAACCCAACAGAATGAATTAGTCCACCACCCTCTACAGAGACAGACAAGACTGTAGAGACGAGACAGAAGAGAAGGATAACAAATACGACAATGTGCATTCCGCAATGTTTTCGAATCTAAATGGCCATCACCATTTCATCTATAAGATCTAGACCAATCATTCTAATCATGTTGACAGCCAGTGTCTTAAAGTGTGGAGATAGCTCTTCCAGCTTCAATTCTAGAACATTCCCATTCGTTAGAAACCTCACAACAATCTCCCCTTTCTTTTCCAAAACACTCTCGATCCGACTTGTTTCTATTAAAACAAGGGGGAATTCATGCCTTTCTAATTCATCAATATCGAACAAATCCTGAGGAGTATCGAATTCCAACTCGTTATCATCTACCAACTGTATCAGTTTATCGCCAACCACAGATGATGAGTTCTCCTTCTTCCCATACTTGTGCTCGAATTCAGAGTCAATCTCAACGTGCATTTGTTCTGTGAATGGGACCCATTCAAATGACAATGGGTGAAGCAATTGACCGCCAAACTTGGCCTTGTACTTCATCTTCACACAGTCTCTGATATAATAGCCCAAGTACAGGTACTCCAGCCCAAGTTTCTTCATCATCAAGAGCTCAAGCATGATGGAAATCTTCCCCATTGACAGCTTTGCTCCTGACATCACCTCATGATCATAAATAAAGTAGATTGAAGAAAGTCCAGTTGGTAGCACGTCAAGAAAACTGACACCAACAAGCTTGTCCTTATAATAGTAGCACAATTGAGTGGCACCAAACTGTTTCACTTTAAACTCCTGTTCATGGTTGTGGTTGGTGGATTTTTCAATGATTGCCTCTTCTGGGAAAGGTGTATCGATCAAAAAGGACTTGAACGCTGACTTGGTCTCTTCATCATTATGAACTGTTTTCTGGTATGACTCGAACAGCATGAACTTCTCGTCGAAGTTGTCATTCACATTTTCAAATCTCATCTTGAAATCATTGGACTGGAAGACTTTCCCAAGCTCATTTCCCAAATCAAACTGTTTTGCTTGATTCTTGCCCACTCCAATCCAGTCGTTGAACTTGTTGAGATCGTTCTTCAACTCCTTGTTGATCTTGAAGTAGTTGAAATTGGTTCTGATTGTATCGTAGAAACAGCAGTTCCTCAAGTTGTCAGACTTGTACAGGAAGGTACCCGACCGCCTGTAGTTCAAATTTACCAGCTTCTCATACTGTGCAATTGACATTCTATCAACTTCAAATCCTATAGTCTTGGAGATTTCGAAGGTCTTGTTGTCTGGGATCCAGGATTTGATGGTTGTGGCCTCTTCAACCGGCTTCTCGTTATGGCAATAGCCGCATGAGTCTCTTGCAATGTATAGAGGTCTAGATAGGACTAGACTCTCATTCAAGTTCATCTATCAAATACTAATGTGCGCCCCCCTTGTCCGGTGGTGTCTGTCTTGTATAAATCTCTATCTAAGAAATTGGACACACCTCCATTTAAGTTTTTCGCCTCCTTCCAAGAATTCTGTTAATTGTTCCGAGCAGCAACACACTACAGCAAAGGACAAAAGACAAAAACACCCATCCCCTCCAAGACTAATTACTCAAAGACTTTAGTCCTTTGTGATCTACATTGTACAATGTTCAGTCTCAAGCTCTTGTCCCGGAGACTGTATTGTACTAAGCCAGCAGTGACTCCCACTTTTTACCAGCTTTTCCCAAAAGCCACTGGCGGCGACAGTAGCCCGACATTCCAAGTAGACCTTCGTCAACTGAGAAAGGAGTACCGTGCGCTCCAGCAGATCCATCATCCAGACCTCTCAGCAGAAATCAATGTCGATAAAGGTGGCTCTGAAGCTGCAGATGATATCGACTCACAGCTTTTGAATAAGGCTTACAACACCCTTAAGTCTCCGTTGCTAAGGGCCCAGTATCTCTTGGAGCTAAACGGTATTGATGTCTCAAGTGAGGCTCTAAAGACTCATGACAATATGTTCCTAATGGAAGTTCTGGAGACACACGACGCTCTTGAAAACGCTGTGGAGAAGGACGAGGTTGCGATCATTGGGGAGGACAACGAGTCAAAGATCAATGAAACCCTTGAGGGGTTGACAGAGTTGTTCAGAGAGAAGCAGTACGAAAAGGCCAAGGAACTTGTCATCAGACTGAGATACTATAACAATATTGAACATGCTGTTGCCAATTGGGAGCCTGGTAAGCCAATATCTCTGTCGCATTAAAAGCAACAACAGCAACCACAACATTAATATACATACACATATACACAAAGAGAGAGCTTGCTAACCAGCTTGGGCCATTTCTTCGTCGTTAATCATTCTATACTCGCAATCATTGTACTCCGTCACCTCCTCGTCGGACTGCGGCACCTGTCTCAGCCACTTCATTCTGCTTCCAGCAGCACTTTGTTCGTTGAGTCTAAATCCAAATACCTTGAGGTCATACTGCGCGCTGCTCAAGTTGCCAGCCCGCAGTTTGCACTTCTTTTCAATCTCTGGGAACATCTTCATAAACAAGCCAGGAAACGTCGTGCCAAAGAAGGCACCGTCAATGTTGAGGTAACGGGAGGAGTTTGGCAAGTACAGATCTAGACAGCTTGGGCAAAACAGTCTCACTGCTTCAAAGCCAGGAAGATCTTGCCTGCCCACTGGTAGCAAGGGCATTCCGTCACAGTAGTAACGCGGACACGCTCCAAACTGCTTCTTCTCATACTTCTCCTTCATCGCTGCCTGTCCCTGCTTGGTAATGATGTAGCGCTGATGAATCAAGCCATAGAGCAGCTCGGCAGAGTGCTGTATCAATGGCATATCGCTCACCTTGACGGGCTGGTCAGGCTCAAAGTCCAGAATCATGTCTAGCGCCTCTCTGTAAAAGGGCACAATGGAACTGAGACCCGTCAGGTTGAAGTCGTCTTCAATAAACTCTGGCGCAACTTCAACAAGGTAGTCCCGGCCGTAGAGAGCACAGAAATCTGAAATCCAGCTCGCGTACTCGTCAGTAGTGTCGGACATTGTCGGATGCCAGCAGCTCAAGTCGTTCAACCGGTTTTTGTGTTTGTGTACACCAAATTCTTTTTTTTTTACTCTATTTTTTTTTCCTTATAAAAGAACAAAATTGCCGCTGAACTAAACAAAACAAACAAACTGTCTACAACAACACTAACCGCCACCAAAACAAACAGACAACCAATGAACTTATTCTTCCTGATAACAGCATTGATTGTATTCAAGTTCTTCTCTTCATCGATCACAGCGAAAATCACCAATCTTTTACCAGTTTTCCAACCGCAGCTGTTTAAGAAACAGAGCAACCTGAAGAAACAGATCAACGACAACATCAAGCAAAAGAATGCAGTCTCACCACAGGATCAATACGCCAAATGGACCAAGCTGAACCGAACGATTGAAAAACTGGAGAAGGAGCTCGTTAGTTTGCAGCAGGAGATTGGTGTTCGTTCAAGCTTTTTCAAGAGCGTTGCCAGCAAGCTCAATGTTTTGATCACCATTTCATTCTTTGTGTTGCGATTCTACTACAGAAATGAAAAGATGTTCTTTTTGCCAAACAGTGCGTTTCCCTCACTGCTGGAGATTCTGGTGTCCTTTAACGTTGTTCAGTTTGCAAAGAATGCGCTATTCTTCAAGTTTGACTTTACGGATCGTGGATTTCTGACCATCAACAATTGGTCCTTGTTGTTCGACGTGTTTTTGGGTCAGCTATGGTTTGTCTACAGCACTCTCAGACAACCAGCCCTTGTCAAACCATACAAGATCCCAGCATCTGATCCATCCAAAACATAGAGTGATACAGGCCACCAGGCAGAAAGTTTAGATTGTTCATGTTTATTATAAATAAAGAAAAGGGACATCACATCAATCCACAGACCTCGCCTAGTCTCAAGACATCCAAGAGATCATCAAAGTCGGCAAAGTAGTAACTGCCCCATTTCTTATCTCCGCTCTTGAAGGCCGGAGCTCCTGCTCCTGCTCCAAGCGCTGTTTCCACATCGTTACCACCACCACTTGTCTTCTTTCTCTTTGGATCCAAGCACTTGGCTAGAAATTCCAACTTCTTGAAGCTCGTGTTCTTGGACTTCTTTTTGATTGATTTCTCGTTGATCAACTTCAACAGTGTGTAGTGTAACCAGTACAAATTTGTTTTCGGTGTGAAGACAGACCAATCGATTTCTTTCCCATCACACTGTGATTCAATCTCATTCCTCATGTATCTGTAAATGTCAAACTGATAGTCTCCTCTGCCTTTGAAGAAGTCAGGATGATCCAGCCCTGTGAATATCACATCATATCCATCGTTTAGCCTGGAGAGTGTGTAGTCGATCAACTTCACTGAAAGCTTTGACTTTGTGTTGAAACATGTGGTTGTGGATTCTTCTTCGATAGATATGTTGGATAGATCACCGTCAATTCCATCGATGTCAGCCCTATCAATGACAATGTTCCCCCAGTGTAAATCTCTGTGCTCAAAGCTTAGCTGTCTCTCGACATTGGATAAGTGGTGCACAATTTGCCAAAATATATCAAGGGCTTCGGCCCATGAATCGATTCTGAATCTCTCCAAATCTAATCCACCATACTCTAAATCCAAAATCAGGTACTTCTGACTGGCATTATACTCCGTTGGTCTGATATTCTTGGTTCCCTTCAGTTCACTAAAGTCATCCCACAGCTTCAACAAGAACTTTGGGTAAGTGCCTTCGACAATGATAGAGTCATTAATTTTGATGAAACCAGGGTAATTGTTCAACTTGTAATTGATGGTGAGTTCTTGGAGAACGTTGGCCACTGTTGGTTGATCAATCTCGTCATTACCAAATGGAATGATCTTGAAGATCTTCTCAATCTTCCCAGTACGGAAATTCTTCACCAGGTAAACTTCACTGTACGAAGCTTCATTGAACTTGATTAAAATCTCATCATCTGAAAGGTTCAGCCCATCATTCAAGAACGCAGTGAATGAATAGACTTGATTCTTCCCTGCCAATTTAAGCAAGCTCTCAAGTTGTGAACTGTTGTGATCAGCAAGGGTGGTGGTGGTTTGAAGTGGACTATTATTTGTCTGCTGTTGTCTAGACACAACAGAGTTAATTGACATAACCGATGTGGAATGTCTCAACCTGTCATTCAACTTCGCCCTTGAAGCATTGTCTGGCTTTGGTAACGAGATCATATTTCTGCTGATATCACTGATGGATTCCTTCTTACTCAGCCTGAGCACCGATCTTCTGATATCGTTGAACGAACTCTTTCCCTTTAGAGATCTGAGCGATTCTGTGTCATTATCCTTCTTGTGAGAGGAAGAAGATGATGAGAAGATTGAGGACAGTCTGAACTTAGATCTAGACGATCTCAAACTTGAGGTGGTGGTATTAGTGCTCATTAAACTGATGGTATCATCGTCAACTTTCAAGTATCGACTTGAGTTAGCTGCATGTGGAATTGCATGGGGTGGTTGTGTCCTGGCACTCTTGGTGGAAGATGCAGGTTGGTGGCGGGGAGCTACTGGGCTTAATTCGGCATTAGCACTTGATCTCTTTTGACTGCCAGCAGTTTCGCCAACGACGCCTGGCTGAGGGTTTTTGTAAGGAGTCGATTCGTTGGAGTTGTCAAAGGAGTTGACAGAGACCGAAGACAGAATATTTCCCACCTTATTCAGGGCCATTTTGAACGAGTTGACGGAGGAGTTTGAGGACGAGTGTTGTGATGTAATGGAGAATCGCTTGTTCTTGGAGGAATTGGTGGAGTGGATAGAAGAGCTGATGGAAAATCGCTTTGAAATGGTTGAAATGCTGGTATTCTCCTTCTCAGCCTCGCTGTTAAAAGACAAGAGAGACCACCTTTTTGAACTGTTGGATGTCAATGAAGATCTCTTTCTGAGATGACTTAGGCCAGCAGAACTGTTTCTTTGAAAATTCGGTGCAGTGGTATTCAATGGGATTCTCTTGTCGTTGATACCATTTGCAAGGACACTTGATGTGTTGTGGATAGACGGTGATAGGTCCTGTAAGATAGATAGTCTCTTTGGAGTGTATTCCTCATGATGACGTCTCTGTTGCTGCTGCTGCCCAGTATTTTTACTCTTTTTATCTGGACTGGCAGTCACCATATCTGAATCGTTTTCGTTTTCATTCACAACAATGCTAATTAACTGTGAGTATGGGATATCAGACGCAAAGACATCACCGCTCTTTTCCGCCTCATCTGAGTCGTCGTAGTGATCACCACCGCCACACTCATCGTCACTCAACTTGATAGTATCGGATGAAATGTTGAAGTTGCTGTTGCTGTTGTTGCTAGTATCATTGTCCATATTGAGGATGATATCGTTCAGGCTATATCTAGCCTTTCTTCTGTTGTTGAACTTGCCGTAAGTAGCAGCACCACCACCACCAGCAGTAGCTGGCGCTGTTGTTGAGGGAAGGATCATCCCTTTACGTCTCTCTCTGTCTCTATACATATCTGCTGAGCTCTAGTTCTTAGATTATTGGATAGCAATAGCTGTGTTCAAGCAAGCAAAATCAAAGTATAATGAAACTCGATCTGGAAAATAAATAAATAGTATGCAGAAGTAAATACAAGCAATGAATTAAGTCAAATTCCAAACAAAAGGGGGAGAACAAGAGTAGAGGTGATAGTGATGAGGTATTTTCGTGTGTGTGTGTGTTTGTTTGTTTTTGATAACAATGAAGGTGAAACTCGGATCGCCACTTTTTTTTTTTGTTGTTGGTTTTGTTTTTGTTTTTGTTGCCCGGTTTGTTTTTTGTTTACTTTTCGGCTCCTTTTTTTTGTTCTTTTGTTTACTTTTTTGTTTGATTTGGCGAAAAGCGCGAAATATTTGTAACCAGAGCAATGGATTACATACATAGTTATAATGCATGCATTGTTGTAGTCAATGTCCTTCCTAAATGAAACATACAGGATACAACCAGTATGGTTGGCGGAGGCTTCAATCAATCATGTGATATACGAGGGAGTGGGAAACTAGGTTTTTTATAAGGAAAAAAATTAATGGCGTCACAGACAGGATTCGAACCTGCGCAAGTAAAACTCAATGCCTAACAGCTACTTTATATAGCAGGGCATCGCCTTAACCACTCGGCCACTGTAACCGGATGAATTGAAGGGGTTTGAAGTGAGTAGATACGACCTTATCGGCATAGAAACCCATTCCTCTGCCAACAGACTTTGCACTAGTAGCAAAAAGGAGGTGGGGAGAATTCTATTCTACTCTACCCCTAGCTTTGGATTAAATTGAATAGAGACTATTTCCAGTTGTCCTTCTTCGCGCTCGTTGTGCTCTTCCTTTCATCCACTGTTGATGATGACTCAGTGAAAGAGAAAAGAGAGAACAATGCAAACCACAGATACAGAGAGAAAAACTATATTCCGCCGAATCCAACTCTGTGCCGTTCAAAATGATTCATTTGTATTTATAAGCATAAAGAGAGTATAATCTTACTTATTGCCATTCTTACGCACTCTCTTCTCTTAAACCACATACACACACACACAGATACGGAGGACTGTGGAATGACAGATCCCAACAAAGAACAAGAGGAGGATCTTGAAGCGAACTCGCGGACCAAAGATGATGATGATAATGATGGTGACGCTCTTGAAGTCCCTGACGGCGGCTACGGTTGGGTTGTTGTTGCTGGCTGTGTTTGTCTTAACACGGCTGCAGCGGCGACGTCAGCCTATTCGATCTACCTTGCCCACTATCTTGAGTACTCCATTTTCCCAGGCGCCACCAAACTGGACTATGCGACTATTGGAGGTGTGCAGCTCGGTGGTGGGTTTGCCCTTGCCCCGTTCATTGGGATGGTGAATCAGTTTCTGGGTGTCAAGCTGACTATCGTCATTGGAGCGACGTTCACTTTCCTGGGGTATTTCCTCAGTGGGTTTGTGAAACGGCTGTGGCAGTTGGCCCTCACCCAAGGTCTTCTCGTTGGGCTTGGGTATGGATTCATCTTTGTGTCTGCTTACACGCTTGTGCCCCAGTGGTTTCGTAAGAAGAGATCCTGGGCTGTCTCAATCACCACCGCTGCGGCTGGACTGAGTTCAATCATGTTCAACTTGTCGATACAGGCACTTATCAAGAACAAGTCTCTACGTTGGGCTTGTATTGTCCAGTCCATCATTTGTGCCACTCTTTGTGCCGTCGGTGTCATATTGGTGAGGACCAGAGATGCACATATCAAACCAGTGCCAGCAAAGATCTTTGACTTGACTATTGCAAGACATCCAATCTTTGCCCTGATGACTTTTAACGTCTTTATGGTCCTCCAGGCTTACTCGGTTCTCCTATTGAGCATTGCTGACTTCACCAAGACGTTGGGATTCAGCTCGACGCAGGGAGCAGTTGCCTCGTGTATGATTGGTATTGGTTTCCTGGTTGGGAGACCCGCAGTGGGGAAAGTGGCAGACCATCGTGGGATCGTTACAACAAGCCTGTTGGTCTACGCCTTTGTCGCTATATTGTGCTTTGCGATGTGGATACCGATCCGCAACTACGCCAGTGTGCTGGTTTTCGCCCTGCTCCAAGGACTCTTCTCGGGCTCCATCTGGGTGGGACTCTCTCCAATGACTTCGAGACTGTTTGGCCTCCGGAAGTTGAAGAACGCCCTCAACATGCTGTGGTTCACTGTGGGCGCATCCTCAATCACTGCACCCATCATTGGCCTGAAGCTGAGGGGCACACCAACGAATGGAGAACTCTACGACGTGACGCAATATGTTCACACGGCGATTTACTGCGGTGTGTGTTACCTTTGTGCAGTTGTTAGTCTCTGGGTGATCAGGGCCTACCTGATTGCCAGAGACGAAGTACTCTTCAGGACTGTTACTGTTGATGATGATGATGATGATGATGAAGATAATAATAATAATAATGGCACCGCTGCTGGAAAAGATGCAGGACATGCTGATGGTGACGAGTTGCATACACAGGTGGGCGTAGCCCAGGTTTGTGCTTCATTGTTCAAAAGCTCCAAGAAAAGACTAGTTTGATAAAGATTCTATAAACACATTGCTTCACTCTCATTAAACCTCATCACAAGTCTTTCCATCTCTCTAATTGCCACCAAATCATCACGCGTCGTCTTCGCTGGAGGAGGGACATTGTCAAAGTATTCGAGGTTATCAAACACAGGGTCGACCTTTTTGTCGCTTTTCCGTTTTTTTACAATATACATCTGTCTGCTTTCAACAAATCTGATCATATTCTTCAGTATCATTGAATCGATATCAGTCTTTTTTTTGTCTTCGGAGCTGCTAAGGGCCCTCTGTACAAATGCCAAAGTCTTGGGCACACGCTCATGTATCAGTTGCTCCAAAGACAACGGCTCTATAGTGTCAAAGTTTTCCAGCGAAGCAGTACGCTTGTTCAAGAATTCAGTAGATGACTGCATATGCTTCTTCACGTACTGTTTGTACACTGTTTGATTCTTGAGTTTAGGGATGTATTGTGCCAGACGCATGAACCCACGATACTTTCGAATCAGCTCTCGCTGGTCCTCTGTGTATTGCAAAACTTCTCGGGAGAATGTTTCTGTCCGTACTGCTGGTATGACAACATTCTCTAAAGCACATTTCAGTGATGCGTTCTTAGCTCTCCTGAGCATTGTATTGATTTGAGGATCTTGTAGATGAGATCGATTGCAACTTGATACACCTATATAAAAATGGAAATAAACGGGGAAAAAACATGATCTATCACGTGATAAATAGCCGCCAGCCCTCGGTCAAGTCGGAACTCAAAACGGAAAGTAAGACCTCCCCACATCTTTGTGTCGAATTTTTTCTTTTTTTTTTGATTTTGATTTACGATAAGGCCACAAACAAAGAAACAAAGAAACAAGGTGGCGGCGACTTGACCGTATTGTCTATTTGGCTTGACGATGTTAGGACCGACCGAACTTCTCCGACCTTCTCCTATCTTGTCCGTCCATCCATCGATCCATCCAGATCTGGTTCGGATTCCCAAATTTATTTCCGGTTTTCATTTTTATTTTTCCCGCCAGCTCGCTCTTGGTTTCCTGATTTTATCGTTATCGGCGGTTCATCATCCACTTATTTAAATAAGAGTCACAGCTTCCCAGCTTCTTCGGTAGACCAACTAACTCTGTCTTTAACTGCGCCTATGCTCTCGACTCTGGTGACTCGTTTCCCTGGTGAGACCTCGCTCGCACAGTTCCTTCTTTCAAAGAACATCACCTTTCCATTGCTCATTGGAGTGCTCTACAAGTTGTACACAGATGATAGTACTACAGCTTCAGCTACTGCTGCGGAGAAGTCAAAGTCAAAGTCAAAGTCAAAGTTAAAGTCGACCGAGAAGCCTGAGTCCAAGATTGTCGAGATGTTTGGTTATGAAATTCCAGCAGACACTTCTTTCTCCTTTTACGCTGACCGTCCCCCGATCCCTTACAGACCGTTCAAAAAGGGTGAGTACAGACTCGTGATGGGTGTTCACAATCTGCCAGCTGAAGAATGGTTTCTCATCGAGGACACCTACATGGACTACACCAATCTCAGAAGGTCGTACGCGGACAATCCAGACATTTGTGACCGTATCATCTTGTATGACGAGCAAGCTAGGGCTGCGACAGTGGAGTTTTATGAAATGGCCACTCAGTTCATGATCACCAGATATCCACAGTTCTTTGAAATCGTCGCTGATCAGATTCACAACAAGATCAGAGATGAATACCTCCCAGTAGAGCCGTCTACAGTTCAGGACTCTAGACAGCTCATTAAGTACCTCAACACTGTTCTTGAAGAGGATTTCATAATCATGCTTCAAACTGAGGGAACAGATGAGTACGTCTTCAAATCAGGAGCCTTTGACTTTGCCTCTGGGTTTGATCCAACCACCAAATTCAACAAACCATTGACTGCGATCCACGAGCCTGTGCCAGAATACAGAACCAAACTACAGGCCCAGATGAACAAGTTCTTTCAAAAGCTGAAGCCCCACACGTTTGTACGCAGAAATAACTGGACTGTGCAAACCCACAACAAAATACTCGTGATGGATCACAACAAGAGTCAAGAGGATGATGAATTAGTTCCTCTAGACCCGGACACACTTGATTTCGAAAGACAAGTGTTTTTCAGATCTGAAAGGCAAACCTTGACAAGGCTTCCAAAGAGCAATGCCATTGTGTTCACCATTAGAACTTACCTGACCCCACTAAGCAAGATTAGAGAGGAGGAGATAAAGAGAGATGACCTGGTGGATTCCATTGAAGGCATGCAGTGGGCTATTGGCCAGTATAAGAGAAAACCGGAATGGGGTGACGCTGTTGTTGCCTATCTCAAGGGAGAGAGCAATGGGTGTTCAAAGCCAGAAGTGTTCCAGGGCTTGATCTAGAACAAAACAAAAAAGATCAATAAATATATATATTCATAATTCACTTCTTCTTCTTCTCCTTCTTCTTCTTGAATTCTTCAATGTTGTGTTCAACTCTCTTGTCGATACTGAGTTTCAAGTCCCCCCGATACCCCACAAGGAACAATCCTTCAAACAAAACAAAGAACGGAGCCAAGACTAATGCCTGAACTATATTGTCCAGCAATGCAGGAGCACGCTTCTCAAACACACCATGACCAATGAACTGCACAATCCACCCGAGGGCAAACAAGCCCCATAGCACCTTGTTGAACTCGCCATTAGACTCCTCAATCAAGGAAGCAGTCTTCAAGGACATCCCGAGCAGAAACGGTACTGAGATCAACCCGGCTTTGAACTCCAGAAGTAGATAGAAAGCAGCGTAACCAATGGATCCCAAGACGCCCATTGGTACGCCTGCTAGGTGAATGTTGTTAAACAGGCCAAGTGTGGCAAAAAGAATCGTTGGGACAAAGACGGCGTGGATAAGCACATTGATGGTGTTGTAGTGGTAGGAGCGGTAGAACACCAATTGGTCCTCGAGATTCAAGACACCCATGTTGTTGAACTGGTACCGTCTGCTTTGTGTGTTTGTATCCTTCACATTCCAGTGAATGTGTCATGTGGGTTTTTTTTTAGCGTGTTGTGGTATTGAGGAGAAAGGTCACGTGAACTACTCCCCGCCGCCACTGCCGCGCCGGCAGAAATATTTTGCCGAAAAAGAAAGAAAGAACCAAGATTACCAAGAAAAAAAGATGGTTTTCGGATTAATTGTTGTTTTTCCTTGGGGTTGACGGTCTTATCTGTGTATATTTTTTATTGTTTTCTGTCTGGATCCCAGTTTCTGTTCGTCAAACCCTGCACTATAAAGATGGGACTCAATGCTCAGTTTTCTTTTCCTTCATCCTCATTTTCTCCTGTCAAACATATACACACAAATATGTCAAACAGGTTCTTCAAAGGTATTCTCAAGGCTTTCCCACATCGGGCAACGTTGGAAGATCTTAAGCTCACTTCCAATATCACCCTCACCCCTCTCCTCCATAAGTACTTGTCCAAGCGTATCCTTGACATCCCTCACACCTATCACCTCACTTCCTATGACATTTCTTATGTCAAGCTCAACATTCAGGACAAGGTCTCGGGGAAGGTGTACAAGACGAGTTTCACCATCACAAAGCTTCATAACCACAAGAATATGGACTACACCTGTCTCCAAGATGCCCTCGTCAAAGCTTCCTGGGAGTCCGCACGCAAAGGGGATGAGAAGTTCAAGGGCACTCGATTGCAAAGTGAGACGAGCACTATGTACATTGAAACGGAGGATGTCTTAAGTCAGGAGACTTGGGTCACCCTCTTGGATGCCCTTCCAAAGGCACTCAACATTGTCTTTGATAAAGTCACCAGGGTTGATGTCCCTGCTGCATTTTGCAAACCTGACGAGGTGACTGGCCAACACAAGACTGGGTACATTGAAGTCAAGGGCCATAAAAAGAGAAGACACGTTCTCAGTAAGTTGGCTGAAGTCGTTCATAGCTATAACGAGTATTGGGAAACTGTAGAAACTCCCGTTGAAGACAGAGTTGATCCATTCTGGGGCTAGATATCATATACATATACATGAAATATGAATTTTATTATGTAATATAATATTTTGACGTCGGATATCCGACGGATAATGTATTTTTCTATAGTCATCAAATTTCATAATGACAATGGTATGGTGTCTACGGAATTAACTAAGAGACTGATATTGTATATCTCAATCAAATAAATTACTATATATTGATACACAAGTTATCCTTTTTGGACTCTGACAACGTGTGAAGATCTTGTAGGTGGTTAATTCCCTTGCAAGTGGGTGTCCAAGGAAGTAATTCTTGACGGGCTGAAGCAAAAAAAAAAATGGTGGCTGGGTCTACAGAAAGACAAGTTTTATCAAACATTCAGCCCCTTTATGTATTCAATATAATAAATATATGTATATATATACATATTAATAAACTCAATGATAAATGGTATTCTTGTGGGTTTTTTTCTCTTCTGTTTGATACAAAACAACTTTGGCGGTGGTGGTGGTGCGGGACCCTGAAACAGGAGTGAAACCCGCATGGAAAAACCTGATGGTACCTATTGAAAACACAGATTTAATCAGTAGTCTCTCTCACTACATTGAAACTTCTTCCTGGTTCCACACAAGCTGTGTGAACTCTGTGTCGTCATTTCAATTGGAAGATCGACTAAGATCAGGCCCAAACAGGAAAAAAAAAAAAGAATGCCTCCCTAAAAAGTAGGAAACTTAGCTAAACAAACCACTGAATCAAACCACCAGCACATATCAACCAAAAATAACAAGAAAAAACATGCCATCAGTACAACTGATTGAATTCCTCGCCAGGAACCACGATATTATCACGTCACAGCCTATTTCTGGCTGTGTCAAGACTATCCATCAGCTCTTTGTCTCTCCAGACGCCTTTTCATCTCATATCGCTTTAGAACAGTTCAAAGTCCAGCTCGACCAGATCGCAAAACTGGACAAGTTCAGCGTCGTGTTCAAAGATCCTCAGACGATCGACTTTATCAATCCTTTAAACCTGAATGTGATGCTGAGCCGCAACAAAAATGGAAAACAAAGACAAAGACAACAACAACGGCAGCAGCAGCAACAACAACTCAAAGAGACAAACCGTAAGGGCAAAGCCCAGCCTGTACGCGGACCAGCCCCAAAAGTATCATCACTATTATCCCTTGCGCACCTTGAGGAGCTGTTGGAGCCAACCCAAGAGCCAGAGGGATCTCTGAGTTACTCTGACTTGGAACATCTCCTAAAGTTTGAAACAGCCTGTCACAAGCTATCAAAGTTCCAGATCGCACAGACAACACCAATGGTTCCGTTTATTGAAACATGCAATGATTCTTCACATTCAGATATTCTTTCCAAGCAGCAACATCAGCAACATCAGCAGCAGCAAGGCAAGATTCCAAAAGATCTCCAGAGTTGTCTCCAAGCCAAGATCCACTATATCCCAATGATCAAACCTCATACAGACAGCTCATTGGGGGATTGTTCATATCTTGACACTTGTCACAAACTGGATTCATGCAGATACATCCACTATGTGAAGCATGTTCCGCAACAACAATGGATGAAACAGATCGAAGAGGCAAACCAGTTCAACGAGCAGATTCCATTCTTTGAAAAGATCAATGGATGGGATCGCAATGGATCCGTGTCGAACCTCACAAGAACAACGTTGGAGGGTCAGTGGATCAACTGTGATATCAGGAAATTCAACTTCAACATTCTAGGCAAGTTTGCAGCAGTGGTTGCCGATCCTCCTTGGAACATCCATATGAATTTGCCATATGGCACATGTAATGATAACGAGTTGCTCAACCTGCCATTGAACAACATTCAGGACGAAGGGATAATCTTGCTCTGGGTCACTGGCCGTGCCATAGAGATTGGCAAGGAATCATTGACCAAATGGGGGTATAAGATCAAAAACGAACTGATCTGGATCAAAAGTAACCAGCTGTCGAGAACCATCTGCACCGGCAGGACAGGCCACTGGCTGAACCATTCCAAGGAACACTTGATCGTTGGTGTCAAGGGAAACCCTGAATGGCTAAACAAACTTATTGACGTGGACTATATTGTGAGCCAGACCAGAGAGACTTCACGTAAACCAGACGAGCTGTATGGTATGGTGGAAAGATTAGTTGGTCCTCATGCAAGAAAGCTGGAGATATTTGGACGCGACCACAACGTCAGACCAGGATGGTTCAGTAAGTTCAGTCCCACTCCCAGACCAGAGTATTGTTACTAACATCGCACGCACACACAGCTATTGGAAACCAGCTCTCCGGCAACAAGATCGTGGAAATCGATGTCCAAGAGAGATACAAAAAGTTGAATATGATGTGATTTTGTAATTGCCAAATTCATCATCAACACTTTTTAATATAGATTATATCCCATTACATAATCAATTATATTACATAATCAATGATGTGTTGAGGAAACAGAAGAATTCTGAGGAGAGTGGTGGTGGTGGTGTTTGTGGTGGGTGGTGGGTGGTTGCATGATTTTTTCCATTGAATGGTGATTTGATTATAATACGCGTCTGCTTCTTGAAACTTGTTATTGCTGGGAAAATGCACATTGCTCTTTTGCTATTGTACCAATCACTGGGTGAGTAAGAGAGAGTGTGGCCACATTTTAATTACCGGATTAGGCAGTCGAGCCAACCAATCACGTTTCATTTTTTCTTCGTTTTCTTTTTTTGCATGATTAAAGGGAGGAAGAAAAAAAAAAAGTGAGCCAACAACGAACAAAGATCTATACACATACTATTATTTAAACAACGACTACGACATGTTCAGAGCCGGTTTGAGAAACGCTGCCAGAGCCACCAGAAACGCCTCCACCAAGGCCCACGGTGAATTGCCACCATGGGCCAACAAGCCAGCCTTCCCAGAGGGTAACAAGGCTGCTGGTGATGCATTCAAGCAAAGCATTGAAGCTGAGAAGCACCACGCTGAGGGTACCTCCAACTTGTGGAGAAAGATCACCTACTTTGTTGCTGCCCCAGCAGTCCTAGCCACTGCTGTCAACACCTATTTGATCGAGGCTGAGCACGCTAAGCACAGAGAACACTTGGCACACGTTACAGATGAGGAATGGCCAGTTCAATACGAGTACATGAACATTAGAACCAAGAACTTCTTCTGGGGTGACGGTGACAAGACCTTGTTCTGGAACCCAGTCATCAACAGACACATTAAGGATTAAACTTTCTGGCCTGACTGCTGTGTTGATTTTTTATTCTTTCTTTCTTTTTTAAAGAGGTTATATTTCCCAGAGATGCATGTTGATTTTATGATTAAAGAGGTGTAGTAGTAGAAGTAGAAGTAGTTTTTGTTTTTATAAAGGATACAAAGGAGAGATTTTCGTTGGAAGATTCATAAAGTGGAAAAGATGTAGAGGTTACTTGCTGTGGCAATTGCAACAGAGTTCTCATGTGGATGCCATGACAGGTGCAAGATGCCTTTTTGGAAGTCCACAGTATCAAACTCCAAATCATGTGTAGGCTTGAGCATAGACGGCACTCCGTTCTTGCGTCTGCTGTTCTGGAACTGTTGATGTTTCTTAGACTTGAAGGCTGATCTGTCAGCCTGCAACACGATTTCGTCTGCTGGTGATGATGGTTCAGGATTCTTCAAGTCTGGGAAGATCATGAAATTGCTATTGTAGGATCCAGTAACGACAGAGTTGGCATCGCCACTCAGACTGCACTCAAACTTGTCGAAGATGGAGTCGTTTTCATACGTCTGGGACAGTCTCTCTCTCAAGTGCTCGTGCACCTTGATCGTTTTGATCGGCTCTCTCTCCATGTTGATATCCCAAATCTTGACAGTCATGTAGTCTCGGCTCGCAATGTAACGGCCACACGCGCTGAATTTGACATCGGAGATGCTCGATGTGATTTCAGTGAAGAAGTTGTGGTTTGAAGGGTCGAGTGTTTCCTCAAACACCTTTGAGTGGGAGTCGCACAGAGCATTTTCCCTCATGTCTGCAAGCTTGATGATACCCTTTGAGGACGAGTACATGAACAGGTTACAACTTTGTGGGTTGAACTGGGCACTGGTGATGACTTCGGTCAGCTCCTCCATGTTGGCAGGCTTGATGTCGACAATGTTGAAGCTCTGGTCAGGGATTTGCAAGTTCCACAAGTTGATTCTCAAATCATCAGCACTGATAAAGGTCTCGCCGTCAGTGTTGATGGATATCGAGTTGATGTGGTATGCGTGTGCGTTGGAGTATATCTTCTTCGGGGAAGCTGCCACAATCTTGTCGTGCAGCGTTAATCTAGGCAGCTTCAACTGGTTTAAATTGAGTCTAGTGTTCAAAGTCTGAGGTTTGAAGTGGTAGTCCGTGAGGTTGTTCTCGGAAACCATGCGGATCTGCTTCTCATATATCTTCCACAGCTTGATTGTCTTGTCGTTCGTAGAGAGCATGAACTGCGCCTGTGCCGTGCGCTTGCACCACTTGATCTTGTTGATCTTTTCCTCAATGCTCAGCGACTTCAGGTAGTCAAACTCGGCATCGTGGGACTGGAACTCCATGTGGAAACGGTACTCGCAGGACTGCTTCTTCGCCTGGTTGCGCTCAAAAAGCACCACACGGCCACCACGGTCCCCCGTGGCCAGGTAGTCCCCCGTGTGGTCAAACTCAACCGTCGTGATGATGTCTGCATTCTCAAGCGAAGTGATGTCTCCCTTGTCGCCAAAGCACTGGGAGAACTTGAAGTTGTGTGGATCGTCTGCCGCCATATGAACGAAAGAGCACAAAATAGAATATATAAAAAAGAATCCAGATTCGCAATTGAGGTTTGATTCAGCTGTTTGTCTCTGTTTGTCTGTTTGTCTCTGTCTGATTTCTTTGTTTGTTTCTGTGTCTGCTGCTGCTCTTTTTTTTTTTTGCCTGGCGGCTTTTTTCCCTTTTTTCGTTTTGGTGTTTTTTTTTTAGAGAGGAAAGCCGAAGTTACCCGGAGTTCTCTCTGCTTGCCTTTTTAACCAGGAGCCCCCGCCGACAGAGAACTTTTTTTTGTTGTTTTTAGAGCAGATAGTCAGCTGAAGCAAACGGTGAGATTCTTTGTATCGGGCTATGTGACGATGGGATAACCAAGAGGCAGCAGCAGCACTTTTTTTGGCCTCTACACAAGACTAAATGTGATAGATACGGGATGATTATGTGATGATTACATAACAAAAAGGGACCGTCGATGTGGTGAATATGAATCATACAAAAAAGTTTTTAACTTGATAAACAAAGAGATCAACAGTGTCGCTGTCTCCAAAGTTTGAAGAAGACGCAGACACAGACGAGACAGGATGGCTCCAACCCAGCCTTCGATCGAAACCCTTCTCTCGATAGTCCACAGCGACAGAGAGTCTGAGGATGGTGCTCCAAACCTGTATCCTATTTACTCTCTTTTCAACAATGACTCCATCACTGCGCTTTCTGCTTATCTCAAACTGACCAAGATTGGTGATCCCGATGCGGAGAAGTCGCAGAGTTTCTTCTTTGAAAGTGCGCATAATGGTGACACCGTTGACCGTTACTCCTTTCTCGGTTTCAAGCCAAAGAAGATCATCAACACGGGTCCGACTTTTGGGCAAGAGGTTGATCCCTTGGTTGTGCTCGAGCAGGAGATGAGCCAGTACAGACAGGCACAGCTTCCTGGTGTTCCCAAGCTGAGTGGTGGTGCGATTGGCTACATTTCCTACGACTGCGTGCAGTACTTTGAGCCGAAGACGAAGAGACCGCTCGAGGATGTGCTGAAGTTGCCAGAGGCCAGCTTGATGATGTTTGATAGCGTGGTGGCCTTTGACAATGTGTTTCAGAAATTCCAGATCATTTGCAACATTGGCATCGCCCTCGAGGACTCCGATGAGACCATTGCGCTGAAGTACCAGGAGGCATCCGATGCCATCAAGGCCATTGAGGAGACCCTGCTCGACGAGTCCGCACCAGTCGTATACCCTGAGCAGAGCGCCATTGACCTCAGCCAAACATTCACCTCCAACGTTGGCCAGGACGGCTACGAGGGCCATGTGCGCAAGCTCAAGGAGCACATCTTGAAAGGTGATATCATCCAGGCTGTTCCATCGCAACGTGTTGCGAGACCAACCTCGCTGCACCCATTCAACATTTACAGACACCTGAGATCCGTCAACCCATCGCCGTACATGTTCTACATTGACTACCTCGACTTCCAGATTGTTGGTGCATCTCCAGAGCTGCTGGTGAAGTCTGATGCCAAGGACAAGGTTATCACACATCCAATCGCCGGTACGATTCGCCGTGGTAAAACCTCAGAGGAAGACGACGAGCTTGCCACCGAGCTGAGAAACTCGCTGAAGGACAGATCGGAACATGTTATGCTCGTTGATCTGGCCAGAAACGACGTGAATAGAGTCTGCGATCCAACCACCACCAACGTTGACAGACTGCTGACCGTTGAGCGATTCTCCCATGTCATGCACTTGACGTCCCAGGTCAGCGGCACCCTGAGACCAGAGAAGACCCGTTTTGACGCGTTCAGATCGATTTTCCCAGCTGGAACAGTCTCTGGGGCTCCAAAGATTAGAGCCATGGAGCTCATTGGAGAGCTCGAGAAGGAGAAAAGAGGCGTCTATGCCGGTGCTGTTGGCTCCTGGTCCTACGACGGCAAGACCATGGACACGTGCATTGCCTTGAGAACAATGGTGTGCAAGGATGGCGTCGCATTCTTGCAGGCGGGTGGTGGCATTGTGTTTGATAGTGACCCATATGACGAGTACATTGAGACTATGAACAAGATGAAGGCCAACAACAGAACTATCGTCGAGGCTGAAGAACTTTGGGCCGAGAAGTTGAAGATATAAGGAGCCCATAAGCTCTTTTAAGCTCTTGTAAGCTCTTTCATTACTAAACTCTTTATAAACGCTTTATAAACTCTTCTATATTAGTAAACATTCTGCTCACGTGACCAGCTAGCATAACACAAAAAGAAAAAAAAAACAAAACAAAAAAAAAAAAATCAACGAAAAGGAAAAAACCAAAAAAAAAAAACAAATCGGAAAAAAACCCCCCAAAACCAACCAAAAGGTAAAGCTTTTCCTTCGCATCAAAGTCTTCTTCCTGCCTTCCTGCCGCCTCAAACTCCCTGTCTCTGCGTCTCTGCATCTCCTTCTGTTCACCTTACAGGAAGATATCGCACAGTTTCCTGAGACCGTTTGTTGTTGTTCTTCAAACCAATAACAATAACAAATAACAACAACAACAATAACAACCAACCAACCAGCCAACCAACCCAATCAATAACAACAACAACACTATTTTGAAGAACGATGGGTCAGATTCTTTCCCAACCAGTCACTGAGAAGCACTCTGCCAGCTCGCAGAACAAGCAATGGGCCTACGGTCTCTCTTCCATGCAAGGCTGGAGAGTCAACATGGAGGACGCGCACACCACTGTGCTGAACCTTGGTGAAGAAGCCGACGGCGACGACGAGTCCCAGCAGCCAGTTGCCTTTTTTGGTGTTTATGATGGCCATGGCGGTGAGGCCGTTGCCAAGTTCACCGGTGACAATCTGTTTAGAATCGTCAAGGAGCAAGCTGAGTTCAAGAAGGGCAATTATGCCCAGGCACTGCAGAATGCGTTTCTCCAAGCCGATATTGAGATTCTGGAGGATGAGGTGTTGAAGAATGATCATTCTGGGTGTACTGCGACCACTATTTTGATTGATGGCAAGACGGTTGTCTGTGCCAACGCTGGTGACTCGCGTACCGTTTTGTCTGTAAATGGTACTGCAAAGCCATTGTCATATGACCACAAGCCAACCAATGAAGGCGAGAGAGCACGTATCTGCGCTGCCGGTGGGTTCGTCGACATGGGCCGTGTCAATGGTAACCTGGCCTTGTCCCGTGCCATTGGTGATTTTGAGTTCAAGAAGTCTGACAACTTGCCTGCCGAGGAGCAGATTGTCACCGCATTGCCTGACATCATCGAGCACGAACTGACTGAGAATGATGAGTTTGTGGTGCTTGCCTGTGATGGTATCTGGGACTGTTTAACCTCTCAGCAGTGTGTTGAGGCGGTGAGACGTGGCATCCATGACGGCGAGACCCTCGAGCAGATTTCTGAGGGCTTGATTGACGTTTGTTTGGCTCCTACCTCTACTGGCTCCGGTATTGGCTGCGACAACATGTCTATTGTGATTGTGGCCATCCTGAACGGCAAGACTTTAGAGGAGTGGTATGAGTCTGTCAAGAGTAAGGTTGACACACCTGTCTCGGACGATTATGAAACCGTACACAATGAGATTTACAAGAATGACAACTTGGGTGGTGGTGCCGGCGGTCACGAGGATTCTGGATTGGCTCTCTCATCCCAGGATGCTGGTTTGGACCAGGACGAGGAGAACGATCCAAACGCTGAGGGACTCAAGACAAGCTTCTCTATCCAGCAGTTGCTCGAGCACAATGTGTTGACTAACCAGAATGGTGTGTTTTATCTAGACTCTGCCAACTTGTTGTCCTCATTGGGTGCTTTGTCCTCGCAAGGCAGCGTTACCTCAGAAGCCACTGTAGTGGAGGAGGAGGGTGAAGAAGAAGAAGAAGAGGAAGAAGGCAGCATAAGCGAAGTGACGGAAGAATCTGAGACTAAAGAGGAAGAGGGTAAGTAATCTCTTGTTAAGTAATCTCTTGTTCTTCCTCTGTTTTGTTTTGTTTTGTTTTGTTTTGTTTTGTTTCATGTCATTATTGTTTCCTCTGTTCATTGTCACGTTAATGTTTTCATTTCATGCTAAAATTCATTATATCACCTGCTTTACTTGTGTTCTGTGCTCTGTGTTGCTGCCCCCCTTATTATTACTATTATCCTTGTTTTTTCTTCTTCTATTATTATCCTTTTGATTAGTGTGTTTATATACTGGATGTTTTTTTTTTTTGATTACAGATTTATTGCCACTTGTTTTACTATTATTCAGTTCACTTTTCCATCCATCCATCCATCCATCCATCCTCTTCCTGTTTGGCTGTCTTAGCTCATCCATCTTGGGTTTGTCGTTGTACATTATGGTTCCCTCTTTTATTGACTTGGTTCCCTCTTTTTTTGCTTGGTTCCCTCTTTTTTTTTTTTTTGACTTGACTTGACTTGACTTGATTTGACTTGATTTGACTTGATCTGATTTGATTTGAGTTTTCTAGATTTATTTATTACTATATACCACATCATTGTTCCAACCAACCAACCACCTATCTCTCTTTGCCTGGGCTGAGCTTTATGTCTCTCATATTTTTTTGCACGTGATCATATTTGAAGATATATGTATTTAATACCCAAAGTACTCATCAATGTTCTCCAAGTTTTCTTCGTGGTGTTCATCGATACCAAACAGTTTGATGCTGTTGTTCCAGGCTGCGTCCACGAGCTCGAGCACTGGAACCTCTTTGACCTTGGACAGGATCTCCACCACCTGTCCGATATGCACAGGCTCGTTTCTGGACTTGATCAAGGGAGCTGCATACTCACCAATTAGCCTGGAGTTCATCGCATCGTACCGATCGTTGTAGTGTTCCTTCTTCAAGAGCGGGAAGGGCAACATATCGTCCATCTTGACCGGCTCCTTGCGCTGTTCCGCTGCTGCGCTAAAGTCGATGGCTGACGACTGTCTGGTCAAGACTGGTGGGTAAGTCTCGTTGGGGTACGGGGTCAGGTGCTTATAGCCAGCATGAGTCTTTCTGATCTCGCACCATGGAGCATCTGTTTCAACCATTATCCTGTCCAATGGCACTGCCTTGACCACTTCAAGATTCTCCTCCGTTTTCAAAGAGCACCCGTTCAGGCCAATGTACAAGCCCATGTCCAACAGCTTCTGGAGCTCGGCCAAGGTACCGGTGAAAGAGTGCACAACACCTCCCTTTGGTAGCCTGTCCCAGAATTGGGACAGCACCTTGATAAAGTCGTCGTTCGCAGCCCTCATGTGCAGGAAAAGAGGCAGCTGCACCTCGACTGCAATCTCGAGCTGCCTCTCAAAGAAGCGCAGCTGGTCCTCTTTTGTAGAGTAGTGCAGTCTGTCGTAGTCCAAACCAATCTCACCAAACGACTTCACCAGCCCCGTGTTTCTCCCACTGATGGCCAGAGCCTTGAGCTCAGCAAGGTACCTCTCCTCTCCGTATTCGTACCCCTTGATCTCGTTCACAGCACAAGGGTGCACACCAACAGTCCCGTACAGCAGACCAGGGAATCTGTCCACAAGCTCCAGTAGGGCACGGCACTCATTGAGCGAGGAGCCAGTCACAAGCATCTTTCTCACATTGAACGTCTTCGCTCTAAGGATAACGTCCTCGAGATCGGAGTGATGGTGCTGCTTGCCATGGTATGAGCCATGGAACATCGGCTCAGTGAAGTTGACACCAATGTCAAAGTAGCGCAGGCTTTCGTTGTATTCAAGCGGATGAGTCATTGTCGAGTACAGAAGACGGCGAAGACGAGTTGATGGTGCCCGTCTGAATTGGTTTCTGATATGAAGAAGAATCTTGATATTTTTATTTATGTCCACCGCCGCCGTTGACAAAGGAGGAGCAAAAAGTGGGGCCAGAGGTTTTTTTTTCTTCCTCCGGACCAATACTCTTTTTCTGGTGGGGATTAATACAGATTATACAAACAGATTCATAGATATGTTTTTATATATATATATATACACTCCAGATGAGTCAGAAACAAGTAGCAATTCTCGTCCCTGTGTTCTTTTTAGACACTCTGAGCTTGACTCTATGTTGCATTAATATCTCATCACACAAACCCGGAGCAATATATACATATATATATAAATAACAAATCTGGCATATACGACTATGCAAGAGGACAAAGACAAGAGCTTTCAGCTCTTGCAACTTCCTCCAGATTTCAAAGAAATAGAGAAAAAAAAAGGGGGGGGGGTAAGTGGGAAACTCGTGGAACAAGAGTAAGCTCCATTGGGTTAACCCCCGAGAAATACCAGGGGTCAATTGTTATATCTATCGTCTAGGCCAACGATTTGAGCCCCAAACACCGAAGTATTCAAACCCAATGCAGAATGGAAAGGGTTGACGACAAGAACAAGAACAAGAAGCGTGAGCTCGGCCATCGGCCATCGCCAGCGCAAGCGCAAGCAACCATACACACGAGAATCAGCCAGCCAAGTCAACCGCATGCGATCTCTTTTCCCTTCCGAACCAAGTTCAACAAGCCAACAGAGAGAGAGAGAGAGCAAGGGAGAGAAGTTCACCAATTTATACACAAAGAAACCGAGAATCGACACAGGGGTCGCACTCAAAAAAGGGCTCAATAGGAGCATCTCAGGCTTTCTTTGAGATCAATGGGATCTCTCTCTCTCTCTCTCTCTCTCTCTCTATCATATGATTGCTGATCTCAGGGAGGGAGGGATAGAGGGGCACACGCACACGGAAGGGAAGACTGACAAAACTCAATGGTGCACATCGATGCGGAGGACCGGACTCATTTTTCCCAAACTAGTTCTTAGCGAGTGGTGAGAACTTCACTAACCTCGCTGCGATTTCCGCGTGGATGGTGGGAGACTTTCCCCGAAACATATTAAACATTGACTCTAAAAGAAGAGCCCTTTTGTGAGTTTCGACAAACAATTCTTCGTCCACGAGTTTCCAAAGAGATGGGAAAAAAAGAATGAAGAGGGAAGAGAGAAAATTTTTTTTATATATATAAATTTTTTCTTTTACTAGTGCTTTCGCGCGGGGGCGGGCCGGGAGAGGAAAAACTATTCACGTGATCCAAACCTCCCAGTCTTTAGGGCTATACCCTTTGTTGTATTATTAAATTATAAGAATTATAGACCAAGGTTATCCAGATTGACATCGAGGTAGATCTCATTGCTCATAAACAGACTGTCATACACGATTTGGTCGTTACCAAAATTCAAAGTGTCAAACTTCAGGTCATCCTGGATCTCCACCAGTTTCAGATCGTTCCTGATACCTTCGCTCACCTCGAGGATACGCTTCATTGTAGCGTCAAGCTTGCAGTCATGGAAGTAGTCAATGATATTGGAGATGTGGTCTAGTGTCAGTGTCTTGTCCGCCCGCTCCTCGATCCCGTCTGTCTCATACACAAGGGTCAAGTCAAGCATATCGTTGGAGGAGTTTGACAAGTAGATGAAGAACAACGACAATACCAGGATGGAGGAGTAACCATACATGCAATCAGTGGACAGGGCACCATAGTTGAACCCTCTTTGTAGTGATAATTTCATTAGTTTTGACACCATGACTGCCGATTGGATTCCCGTCTTCATGATGGAGAGTAAAGTCTCATCTTCACGGACTTTGAAGTTTGTGGTTGTTATATACAAGAGAAACGGTAATGTTAGGGCAACTGTGTAGTAGTTGTAACGCAGTGATAGTTTGAAGTCAAAAATGTTGTTTATATGGTTCAGTGGCTTGATCTGGAGGTCGATGCTAATTTGGTTCAGTTGATTCTTCATGCTCAAAGTTCTCTCAATGTTTATCAAGCTGATCGGGACATCACCAAGAATCTTTCGGTCCTTCACAATTTTGTTCAGGAACCGTGACAGTTTCAAACTCGAAACAAAGTATCTTTTGAACACCTCGCTCACTTGATCATTCTTGGACAGATCTGGATAGTCTATGCCAATCTCATCCTCGTTGATATTGCTTGGCCTTCCAAATGTTGAGCACAGCGTCTGTTCATATTGGTACAACGACCAGAACACCTGTGTTTGCAAATCAGCCTCCTTAGACCTTTTGATCATTCTTCTATGCAGTCCCAGCGAGACAGACTGTCTGATTGCCAAACCAATCAAGTTCCATGATGCATCCCTGTTCTTATTGGCATGAAGGTAGATCGCATAGCAAAATAAGAACTGGATCGAACTCACCGATGAGCCAAGGGAGACACCAGTGAGGATGAATCTGAGTGTCTCATCCATCTGAGGAGATTCCAGATTGCTGCTGTTGCTGTTGATTCTATTAGACCCTCTTTGATCACTGAGACGAGAGCCAAGGATCCACACAAGGTAAATACATCCAACATCCGCAATGGGGAGCTCTTCTTGAAATTCATCCTCATCCTCATCAATGTCATTGTCATTGTCATTGACATTGTCCATATGGCCACCATTGCTTTCCAGACTCTTCCAGTACTGATCATGTGTCATGCGGAATTGGAACTCATCAAAGATAAAGTAGAATGGGTGAAAGAACTTAAAAAACTGTTCCAAATAGAAGAAAGATTCCTGTTTGGAGATAAATCGTAAGATGGGGAACTTGGGCTCCCTGAATAAGGACTCGTACACTAATCTGTTAGTCACATATTGGTGATCTTTTCTATTCTGAAACAACTCCACATCTTTGTCAAAGGACAGTGTAGTTCTGAAAGATCTTTTCAAGAGGAGGTTACATAGGACACTGAACAAAACAGGTGTACCACCCGACCCGACATAATGTGAACCACCTTTCGAGTCGTAAAAGAGAGTCTCTGACAATGGGAACTGTGGTTGTTGTTGCTGTTGCTGTTGTTGCTGCTGTTGTTGTTGTTGTTGCTGTTGCTGCTGCTGCGGTAGTGTTTGTGGTAGTGGTAGTGGTAGTGGGAGTGGAAGTGGTCCAGCTAATGAGGTACCCAGCTTGGAAGCACTCGAGCTCACAACTCCTTGTGCCGTGATAAAAGAGTTTGGAGAAGCGGTTCTTGTTGTATCCTCACTGTCAGCTATTTGCTTTGTCACTGATGAGGAGAGTAGGAGGAGGCTGTTATTACTGCTGCTATTGTTACTGCTATTGCTCGCATTCCTGGTGGTGGTGGAGGAGGAGGTGTTGTTGGTGATGCCAGGAACTTTGGGGATGAACGGCCTTAGAATCCTGCTTTCGAGTTCAATATTCTTGAGATCATCGTTATCACTGTTGGCGTTCATATTGATACCCAAACGTTCACCCAGCTTGATGAGCTCGCCAACGTTGTTGATGTCCATGTCCGGGTAAAGCCCTTGGATCAATGAGAGGATAGTTTGATAGTGGATACCCAGATTTTCGATGGAGCCGTACACACGGCGACGCCGTGAGAAAGACGTGATGCAGGGTAGCTTCGCGCGCAGACATCCATCACAGGGAACGTTCTTGTCGTGCACTTTGAGTGTATGGTCCTGTGGGCTTGACCTGATGCAACGGGTCTTCTTCGTCTTGCAGCGGTCACAGGAAAAGACGGCTCGCTGGCGCTTTTCAGGCGCCACAGTTCGTGGTTTGCGAACTTTGTGGTGCTCCATCGTAGTCATCACACACACACATACAGCCAGCCAGTCAGTCAGGTCTACGGCCCAGTTCAGCTCGTTGCTATTGGGGGTTTAAAATCTATTTCGGTTAGTTGGAGCCGGCGGCAAGGACCAAAACGAGGGTTGTTTTTCTCATTTATATAGTGGCGGGAAAAGTAAACAAAACAACAAAAAAAACACCACAAAGCCGCCCAGGCTGTTTACACAAGAACAAACACAAAAACACCGCAGCGGGCCAGTTGGTGCTTTTAGATGGCTGCAACTTTCGGCTCGTCCACTGCAAATCTCACAAAGACCATTGTCGGTGCTGGGTTGCTGGCAATCCCGTTTGCGTTCAGGGCTGATGGAATTGCTCTCGGTCTTTTCATGGTTGTGTTTGCTGGGGTGGCGTCAGCAGCAGGGCTCAACATTGTCACCCGTTGTTCTATTGAACACCTGTTCCCAAAGGGCAAAGAGACGTCATTCTTTGCACTCTGTGGTATCACATACCCTCGCCTGACACTACTTTTTGACTTTAGTATATTCATGCAGTGCTTTGGTGTGGCGTTGTCGTATCTTATCCTGGTGGGAGACATTGTCCCCAGTATGATTGGCAACGTGCTGGCCCGTCATGAGGTGATTCTGCTGTCGTTGGTGGTTATCATACCTCTAGTCAGTCTGAGAAAGTTGGATTCACTAAAGGCGGGGTCGTTGGTTGGGCTTTTGGCCATCCTTTACCTCACTCTTCTCGTGATTGCTCATGCTCTAACTGATAGTCATGATTTATCACAGGGACCTGTCAAAGTCTGGACAACAGGAACGTGGCCAGAGATCTTGTCCAGTTTCAGCATTATAGTCTTTGCGTTCACTGCTGCTCAGAACATCTGCACGATCACCAACGAGATGGGCGATAAGACTCAGTTGGATAAAGTGGTCTACTCTTCGATTGGGATATCATCGATCCTCTTCATTACCGTTGGACTGTCTGGATACATTCAGTTTGGTGACAACATATTAGGAAATGTTGTTCTTAACTACAATCCTGACCTTCTATCCACCAAGATCAGCAAGGCTGCACTGGTGCTTATGGTGATCCTGTCTTTTCCGCTAATGATCCATCCTTGCCGGATTTCCTTCAACAACATGGTTTACTGGTTGGAGTTGGAGTACAAGGATGCCACACATGAGGAATCACAAGTTTTATTGCCCGGTGCATTTCCTCAGGCCCAGGTTCCGCCTCAGGCTCAACTCGAGCAGGTTATTCCGTTCCCAACACACAGGTTCATCATATTAACAGTACTGCTCATTATTGCTGTGTATGGTTTGGCTTTAAGCATTACATCCTTTGAACTAGTGTTGGCGTTAGTTGGTGCGACGGGCTCTACCTTGATTTGTTTTATTTTGCCTGGGTTGTTTGGCTTTAAACTCTTCCCATCGAGGAAAGAACGGCTCTGGAGCCTTGCTTTAAGCATCTGGGGAACAGCTGTGATGGTTGTCTCTGTGTATGCCTCACTAGCCTACTAGAACCAGGTTTGTGTGTGTATGTGTGGTGAGATAGAAAAACAAACATTAGAATGTGTAGATTAATATAAAACTAAAGCCTTTCAATCTCCTTTCTTTCTTCCTTCAGCTAAAAAGCAAGCATCAAAGAAGGTAGCGCAAAGCTTCAATCCTCATCGTCACTTCTTACATCATCCGCGCCATCGCCAGTGACAACTTTGACAGCCACCTTGGCAATCAAATACATCCAAACGAACATCAGAATTTGTAAACCTCCCAGCAATAAGACAAAGACTTCAATTATGCGGTCTGTGAAACATCTCTTCATCACAACACCTTCAACACATCTGCTGACTTCCATTAGCGGCCGACCCTGTGTCGCTGTAAAATAAAGAATGTAGTTGTAAACACCGTGTCTCAGCACGACCCAGGATACCAGAAATATACCAAAGAGCACATCACAGATCCTTTGAAACCCGCAGTACTTCAGCACCTTTGCTAATGAGAGCCAAATGTCAACCAGATCCATGAGAACCATGATAACGTTCCCAATCCTTGTAAAGTAGTAGTAGTATGACCCAGAAACAAGGAAACAAGTAATGATGTGATGAGTAAACATTTGGGTGTAGTCTTTCCTCTTGTCCTCAATATTCAGGATAAAAATCTGTTGTAGCCAACACGCCAGTTCAATTAAATAATAGCTCTTGTCAATGCCCTTCATCTCATAGTGAGGCCAATCCATGAATAGTTTCTCTGCACTCAGAAAGTATTCAGAGTTGTAATAAATGCAGAAACCAAAGATGAAGGAGACTGTGTAATAAATTAGATACCATCCTTGCTCCTTGAATCTCTGAACAGACTTGTGTGAGCTCACCTCCATCCTTATCGCAATTGGTCTCAGGATGTAGGTCATGCAAACCGCACGCACAAATGTGACAACAAATATCCAGGTAAAAATGTAGTAAACGTCGTCAAGAGAGATATCATACAACTTGCTTGGGTATGGGTTCTGCAAAGTGATGAACTTGGCAAAGTATGGATTAGTCTGTGGGAGCCTCGCTAGCACAATGATGGAGATGATCACTCCAAGGGAAACCTTGATTTGGAGTCTGTCAAGTTGGTTTATTTCTTCTCCAAGGTGATTTGAAGCAGGAGCTTGGTGGGTTTTAGCCTTCTTCCCCTCAATTGGTGACATGATAGGGCTGCTTTTTTCATCCTCATCAAACACTGTAGAAGAGGAAGATGTGTTGGCAAAATCAATGCCTGTGCTTTCATTTTCGCTTTCGCTTTCACTTGCAGTGGTGGTACTGCTGTTATTGCTAGAATCGCTGCCAGATCTCTGCGTTTTAGATAATAGCACTCCAGGAGGCTTTCTGAGAATTGCCATTTGTTGGGAATGTGGATTGGCGTGATGGGATCAAAAAGGAAAAAACCAGAAAAGAAAAGGAAACAAGCGTCTCGTGCACGATCTATGCTAAAGATGCCGGTTTGACCAACGTGTTAAGTTCAGATCAGTTCACAGCTCACAGTTCCAATCAGTTCACAGTTCAGTTCAGTTTAAGATCTCTCCTTGAAATGCCAAAGAAACAAAAAAAAAAAACACACACACACACAAACGACCAAAAGCAAAATGAATTGCTAGAAAAGTTCGTGCGAATCAAGAGCAGTCAGATTGATTCAGGTTCAAACCAAAGAGAGAGGAAACAACTTTCTCTTTAATTAAAAAAAAACAAAGGATTTCGCCACACAAAAGATCTGGAAGGATGGGCTGCGGATTCTTTGTTTTTTATTTTTTTATTTTTTCCTTGTTTCCAAAAAAAAAAAAAAAAAAAATGTCATGTGACAATTGTACCTGAGATTAGAAGTGAACTCATAGATTTCGTTGGATTCTTAGCACGACAAGGGGGCTGTTCTGTGTGAAGAAGGCAAACGACAACAAAGGATGGAGTAAAGAGAATGTGTGTTTCTGGTTTTCATTGCCTGTTCAACAAGAGTGCTTCAAGAGGTCTTTTGCAACTGTTCTCATCATATACTTCCCAAACTTCGTAGAGAGTAATCATTTCTTGCACTGCTTCAATGACTTCAGCTAGATCAATATTTGAGAGACCCAAGAAGGTATTGAATGATTTCACCAATGCCTCATTGGCCAATGATTGAGCATTTCGTTGTGTTGTAGATGATGGAACAGCCGAAGGCAGCACGTTAGGTGTGGGTGTGGATGTGGATGATGACATTGAGGAGTTTTTATGATGTGGGTTTAGTTGCTGGATTCGGTTGTTCTTGAGCACGATGGTCAGATAGATCGCTGCAGTGGCGAGGACATGTGGCGGGAAGAGCAGAGGTAAGTCGGTGACATAACTGTCGTTGATGATGGACCAACTGGACTGTAATTCTTCGGAAGTGAGTGCTGTCGGGGTCGTATTGCTGCTTGTTGATGACATGAACTGATGTTGCTTCTGATTGTATGTGGTTAGGGCCTCGTTGATGAGAAGCAGAGAGCGGTAAGGATGGTGCACAATCAAATAGGTATCCATTTCCTCAATCAGGTAAAACTCAAACTCGGCCAACTTGGTGGCGTCATGAGGAATGTATTCCGGCCACAGGTTTCTTGCCTCAGAGACAATCGTTCTTATGTGTTGTGGACATTCTTCGATCTTGCAGGCCAGGTAGATGCAGGTGGTGATCAACAGGTAGAGATTTACCTCTCTTAGCGAAACCCTTGTGAGAAATCGTATCAGGTACACCTCAGCAGTCGATAATGCCAGCTGTCTGATACTTAACCGTCTTCCCAGCTTGTTAATCAACGAATGGATGTAAATGCGCATGAAACTGTCGTACTGGACTGGCACTTTCGAGATGTGTCCGTTCTCCTCCAGGGACTGTTCCATTTTACGCAGTTTAAGTCTGGTAGATGCAAGCGATTCACGAGTGAACTGCCAGTATTTCCGTTGGGTGGATGTCCAGTAATCGGCAGACATTTTCTTGTGAGTGGATGTTTCTTTATTGTAGCTGTTGTTTGCCAGGAGGAAGAACCACCTAACTACCGCTTGCCGCCGTGATTTGGTTTGGTTTGGTTTGATTTGGTTTGATTTGGTTCGATTTGGGTGGTTTTTGATGTTGTTGATTAGCAAAGATTCACGTGAATGTGGTTTGATTTGCACGTGCACAATAATTTCCTATTTAGAATCTCGACCCTCCGGAGAAGGAGAAGAAGGAAAAAAAAAAGGTCAGTCAGCTTGTCAACAAAGCGACCACCAAATTAGCCATAGTTTGCCTTCCTTGAGAACAACTAACGACATCTGAGTGTGGCTACATACCCCATCTTTTTTGTTTTTGTTTCTGTTTGATAGGAATTGTTTTCTTTACACTTTTCTATCTTGTTTTTTCGTTTTGTGTTGTTTTGTTTTGTTTGCCACAGTCCGCCAGCCATGTTCTAGAAAGGTTGGTCTTTCATATTCGACAAATTGGTTGCTACAGAAAGCACCCAACAGAGAATCAAGCAAACTAGAAGACTAAGAGAGTGAGATAGGAGTCCTAAAGCGTCAGCAGCTCTTTCGACTAGTCTCACTTTCTTTTCAATTACAATTTTTTTTTTGGAGGGGTTTCTTTAGAGTGGTTGTTAGTCCCAGATGGAGCAAGAATTCCAGATGGATATGGATGACGGTGACGTCGTCCCTCCCATCCAAGACGAGCCTTTCAACAATCAGTTCACCTCATATCTAACAAATGGTACACCGAGTCTGAGTAATACTGGCTATAGCAGCAGGTACCATTCTGACGACGAGATATTGGATGAGCCAGAGAATGTTAATGGTGAGACTGATGATGGGGACAAGAATGGATACACTGACGAGACAACAAAATTTTTTGACACACGACATTCACGACGGACCGGAGGAGGAGGTGATGGGGGTGTAACACTGAAGAAAGTGTTGAAGAATCCTGATGACGGGTTTTTCCGATATGAAGATTACAACAAGAGCCCATTTGAAGAGTTGTTCCCACCAGAGAACTTTTCTCCTGTTGTTAACAAGATTTATAGATCGTCTTTCCCAAGGCCAGAGAATTTCACCTACTTGAAGAAGTTGAAGCTCAAGACGATATTGTTCCTCGTACCAGAGGATTACCCTGAAGAAAACACACAGTTTTGCAAAGAGAACAAGATCACTGTTTTCCAAGTGAGCATGTCTGGCAATAAAGAGCCGTTTGTCAAGATCCCTGATGATACGTTGACAAGGGCCCTGGAAATCGCAATCAACCCCGCCAATCACCCATTGCTAATCCATTGCAACCGTGGCAAGCACCGAACAGGCTGCCTGGTGGGATGCATACGAAGATTACAAAAATGGAGTTTGACCATGATTTTTGATGAGTATAGAAGGTTTGCTGCCCCCAAGATCAGACCTTTAGACCAACAGTTTATTGACCTGTACAATGACGAGGAGATCACCAACACTGCAAACAACAAGGGCTGGCTACCTATTGAATGGTGAGACGAAACTCTGCGCGTCACTATTATAACTTTTAATGGAAATTGAAGATCACACACTACTTTGGCTCAAGGGGTTAAAAGAAGAATCTCTTTCCATGATTGTAGGCGTTGACACCAGCAACACCACTCAACAAGAGTGGCCACATTTTACCGTATCTGATACCGTTCAGACTTGACTTTGCATTGACTATCAAGTACAATGTCGACCAAGCAGTGATGAAACCGCTACCACTCTCGACATCACCATCACGAATAATCCAACCACCTAGGGCCATCGCACCACCAAACAAGAGAGAGGAAGCTGGAGAAGGACCAACTCTCTTGGACTTGGAGACATTCTTGAAAAAAGATGCACTTGTGCCTCCTGTTGTCGTCTGGTGGATTGCTGCTGCTGCCCCTGGTTGCTTGTAAACCAGTGGCGTTGCGAACAGCAGTCCTGACATCACCCAGGCAGGGTACGGTGTCTTGGTGTACTGGTACAGCTGCACTGAAACTGGTGAATTCGGGTTAATGTCTGCCTGGACCTCGTCCTTGACCTCAGTTATTTCACCCATTAGTTTATAGTAGGTCCTCGAATGGCGGAGAGTGGGTTTACTTGGTTTGGTTGTGCTGAGCTTTTTTTTTGAGGGGCCCACCGGGGATTTGCTTGCTACCCACACAGCAGGCAAAAAAACAGAGGTAGTGTGCACTCGTGTATAAATTATAACCCTTGGTGCAGAAGAACTGCGACGGGCGAGAATAAAATACAGAAGGAAAGTAGACTAGTGTACCGTTAAACTATTTAAAAATTCCCATCTAATATACAGAAAACAGAGATAAAACTTGTGTCAAGCCGTGAGACCTTACTTATGATCTCTCACCTCTCAATCTTCTAGCCAATTGAATGTCCTTCTTTTGGATAGTAACACGCTTAGCGTGGATAGCAGCCAGGTTGGTGTCTTCGAATAGAGAAACCAAGTAAGCTTCAACGGACTCTTGCAAGGCACCTATAGCAGAAGATTGGAATCTCAAGTCGGTCTTGAAATCCTGAGCAATCTCACGAACCAATCTTTGGAATGGCAGCTTTCTGATCAACAGTTCCGTGGACTTTTGGAATCTTCTAATTTCTCTCAAAGCGACAGTACCTGGTTTATATCTGTGTGGCTTCTTAACACCACCGGTAGATGGGGCGGACTTTCTAGCGGCCTTGGAGGCCAATTGCTTTCTTGGAGCTTTACCACCAGTGGACTTTCTTGCTGTTTGTTTTGTTCTGGCCATTGCTGATAACCCGACTGAATCTCTAATTCTAAGGAGAGGAGTGACTTGCAGACTCTTCTTATATGATGGTCTTAATATGCTGCTGCAAGTGAATCTTTTGCTTTGACATTGGTATTGGCGATGATCAGTGTAAATTTGAGAACACGCACCGTTATCAGTATGTGTGTTACATGACGAAAATTACCCAAACACCAAGACCACGATATGCGTAAATGTCAGAATGTAAACAAATACCGAAACTTACGCAGTGGTGTGGGAAAATTTCAGCATGGAGAAATACGTGGGAGGAGTACATATTCTGAAAATTACACGCACGACGCGTTCATTATGGGTAAATGTCTGAACATGTAGACAAGGCACCCACCGTGAAATCAAAACAATGAAATACATCCTTATAAAGGTGCCAGTGCGCTGAATTCGAAACGGACCAAGCTTTTTGTTTGTTGAAACTCTTGTTTATTATCAACAAATTACAGCAATAACAAAATGTCCGGTAGAGGTAAAGGTGGTAAAGGTTTGGGTAAAGGTGGTGCTAAGCGTCACAGAAAGATCTTGAGAGATAACATTCAAGGTATCACAAAGCCAGCTATCAGAAGATTGGCCAGAAGAGGTGGTGTCAAGCGTATCTCTGCTTTGATCTACGAAGAAGTCAGAGGTGTTTTGAAATCCTTCTTGGAGAACGTTATCAGAGATGCTGTCACCTACACTGAGCACGCTAAGAGAAAGACTGTCACTTCTTTGGATGTCGTCTACGCCTTGAAGAGACAAGGCCGTACCTTGTATGGTTTCGGTAACTAGAGATATACACACATTATCTCTCTTTAATGGTTTCATTGTTGTTTTTAATGTCGGTTTTTATGGAATTGGTTGTATATTAAAATATTTACGGTTATTTAACGATTTAATACTCGTGTACTGCCATTACATACAGATGCAAACCTATATCAGCCCTTGTCTTTTCAATTGGTTTTTCACATTCTTCTCAACTTTTTCCACAACCGTTGTGTAATCATCAGAAACGAAGGAATTGTGGGTCAAAATTTTCCACAGGAAGTAGAAATCCTCTCTGGAATCTTCAACTTCCTTGTGACCTCTGGGACATCGACACCTGCATCCCACAGCAGCACCTTCAATGTCTGAAACTGCGTCAAAATGTGACCAATAAGACTTCAGGTCAGCGTCCTTGATTTTGAAGTAGTCTTCGGACTCTTGATATGGCACTGTATTGGAGCTTTGGTGGTTCAACGGGCAGTGAATGACTGTTGTGTGCTGGTATCCCACATCTCTAAAGTAGTGTATTTCCTCCAAGTTTAGTAAAAGACCGATAGCTATTGAATGCACAGGAGCGTCACCCCAACGCTCTTTGAAGAAGCCCTTGTGCTGTTCCAGATACTGGAAGTATGATTCGTACCTCGGGTTATCCCATAGATCCACCCTTGCGATCTCAAAGTTGGACCAGAAATGGAGCAAGTTGTAAGATTCGTCATTCACTTGCTCGCCTTGTAAAGTCGGCAGGCGACCACGGTCTTTGGCGTAGGAAACCACCTCGTCGACTTCATCCTGTGATAAGAAATCATCGGTGTAAACAGGCGCACGCAATTTCTTGAGCTTCTTTCTAACTGCACTAACCTTCGTGAGTTCAGCTATCCTGCTTCTCAATGATGACTGGTGCTTGATGTTCTTATAAAGCTCGTTGAACCTCGTTATATTCTTGGTCTTCCAATTCTTCATATAGTTGTCAACAAATAAACCCCATGAGGTTTTGGGCACGATGTTGTTATTCCTCATCCATGCTTTGGTAACTCTGAAAAGATTGGGCAACCTCTCCTGGTATTCTTTCACTATAATGTTGAATCCGTACTTTTTCCCGTTTTGCTCCATCATCACGAACGGGTCATAGGTGATATCACAAAAGAAGTTCACCTCTGGCTCTACACGCCAGTACCACTCGTACTGTCTGATCAACTCGTGCTTGTAGAACCCACCAGAGAAGAATCGGCACATCTTATGATACGACTCCATTCCACCGTACATGATTCCACGATCAGCCTGTTGGGTGATTGCCTCTTTGAAATCCATACTCTGATCAATATTCTCCTCGGGAAAGTCCCAAAGATCAGACCCAATGAGACCAAAACTCACATGTGCGTTAGTCAGTGAAGTCACTGTCTGTTTAAAATTTTCATCAAATGGCTCATCGTTCAGGAAAGTCCAGGGATACTGATACCACTGATTGAAGTGGCGTTCAAGAGCCTTCATGGACTGAGCGACCTTACCAACCTCGCTGTTTCTTGCCAGCATCATCAGCGTCGCATTTGCCCTCGGGGATTGTATGTCCGGAACAGTACAGCCAGCGGTGAACTGAAAGTCCTTTCTTGACTGGAATGATTCCCTTGATCTGTTGAGTGGATGTGTTGGTTCTTCGTTGACCATCTTCAGAACAACCATCACCATCGCTGTTATAATGACGACACACGCGATGGTTACTCCAACAAGAAGCCAAAGAGGGAACAAACAGCAGGAGCTGATGCTGCTGATCCGTATGCGGCGGCACAGTGCGAGCGGACGTCGCATCGTGTCGGCATTAACTAAATGTTTTTTTTGGGGGCGTTCATTATTGTTTATTATTGTTTATTATTGTTTTTTTTCTTCTTTTTTCTTGTCGTTTCCACTATACAGACTGTTATCGTCTCAACAGTACTGAAATCAGAGCCAAGTCTTCAGAGACTTCCTCATTCTTCAATCCCATTGGTGCAGCAAACGATTTGGTGCTGTGTCTTGTGTTCACCTTCTCGTTCTTAGGCGGAAACAGCACTGAGCTGAGATCGGCCCCGGTGTCAGTCTCTGAGTGGGACGAAAGGTTGCTGTTGTTGTTGTTGTTGGTCTGTTTAGTTCTGCTGCGACGAGACGACGAGTTATTGCCCGAGTCGTTCGCACTTTCCTCTGCATTTGTGTTGTTGTAGTCCCGCTGCTGGCGTCTGAGTCCTGCTCGTCTCATGTCACTGAGGTAGCCCGTGAGTTCCTTTGTAGAGGACCGCGTCTGTTTGTGGAGTTGGTCGTGGACCGCAGTGTCCATATTATAGCTGTGTGAGTTCGCCATCTCTCGTAGAACCTTGTCCTCCTTGTGCTGCTTCACCTTCTTTTCTAGTGAGGCAAACAACTTCTCCTTGACCAACTTTACCATGTCGTCGTGCTCCTTGTTCGCCTTCTTGACATCCGCTTCAAACTCACACTCAGCCCTATCCAGCTCATAGTTCTGGAACGTGAAGAGCTCTGAAAGCTCATAGTCTCGACTCTCTTCAATGTCTCTGATACTCTCCTGAAGAGCCTCGTTTCTGCCCTGATGGATTGTGGAGAGTTTGAGTTGAAGCTGCTGTAGTGACTGGCGGTAATGGTGGTCCTTACCAATGCGGAAACTCTCATCGAGCTTGTTAAGACGCATGCTGATGGCATTCTGACGTTTCGAAGTACGCTCGTCCATCACTCTTTTCTCTCTCGAATTTGCTGATGTTGTGATGTGATTTGATTAAGGAGACACAGACACATAAATTTTAATTACGCCTGTTTTTTTTTTTATTTTTTTTAAGGGAAGCAACCGGGTAACTACGAAATCTTTTTCTTTATATATATAACCATTCTGCTGAAGGATGGATGCTGTGCTCTGCTGTGCTCTGCTGCTGTTGTCTAAAGAGTGTATGTCATGTCCATCATCCAGGTAGTTTTGGACTCTGCTAGTCTCGTGAAAGAGACAAAGATGATCCTTGAAGAGAACGGTGTGCTTTCATCGACACATAAGATCTACAAAGAAGAAGACGGCAGATTTGTTCTCACTACCAACACATCTGAAGTGGCCAGGATCCCACAAATCGTCAGAGACATACCCAACGTGCAGATCGTCACCACAAACAGTACCAATGCTGTAACAGACAATATCACTGGTAGGTCGATGGAGTCATTTATAAGGCAGAAGCTGTGGTCCCAATCCGAAAGTTCTGCTGTCCTGGACAAGGATGATGTTCTTATCAGTCGAATACCCAAAAAATGGACACTTTACCCTCCACTTTTGCTCATCAATAGCCAAAATACTTTTGAATCAACAGAGTGGATGCAATTTCTGTCCCAGGATGACCCGGCAACACATCAGTTCTTCCAAGAGCTTCTAGATCACTGTTTTGGTACCAACATCACGCACATTGCCGTCAACAAACCGATAGTTGAACAAGACGTGATGAGACGTCCGTTCTCGCTTGTTCCGATCCATGGAGACTTTGGGCCTGAGCCGACACCCAGTTCATACGAGCATCCTACTGAAGACGATTTCAAGAGCGCGCTTTGGTGTTGTGCGGTGCAGAACGGAATAAAACAGATATGGGCCCCACGCTACACCATGTTTAGTCGTGGGAACATCAAGGAAAAGAAACGGATTTTGGATTCATTCACCAACGTGAGCGCCAATTCAGTGGTTGACTTGTACGCAGGTATAGGATATTTTACCCTGAGCTACCTGTCCTTGGGAGCTAAACATGTGTTCTGTTTTGAGCTTAACCCTTGGAGCATAGAAGGTCTGATAAGAGGCGTGACTGCGAATGGTTTCAAGTATAAACTGATAAGACACGAGGACGAGTGTTTTGAATATGACTCTGAAGTGGATGTTTTCATATTTCACGAGAGTAACGAGTTTGCAGAGTCAAGATTGAGGCAACTGCCATCGCTGCTGCCAGTTACCCACATCAACTTGGGACTGTTACCATCCTCCAAACCGGCATGGCCAATAGCCACAAGAATCTTCAGTCAATATTCTGGCGTGCAAGCTTGTGATATCCACATCCATGAGAATGTCCATGTGCGGGATCTGGCCACCTTTATGGACATTACATCTTCCCAGTTGTTGGCAATGGCAGAAGATTGTTTGGTAAGTCCGTTGCACTTGGAGAAGATCAAGACTTTCGCTCCGGATGTTTGGCATATTTGCGCCGACTTCAAACTAATCTCCAGCAAACAGACTGACCAAACTGCTATTGGTGCCGCCAATTGACTGAGCTGGGTGGGTGGCAGCAGCGGCGGCGGCTAATAGATCTAAAATAGGAAATATCTTCTTTTTTAATATAGAGTAGGCAGCTTGGAAATATTTTACCTTAAATGGAGTATTTCCAGATGAGGAAGTTTTATGGGGGAAAAAGAAAAAGGCGGAGCAAAAAAACCAAGAAAAAATAATACCACAAAAACTAAAATGGAATAGCAGTTGGGAACTTGACATCATAGAAACTTTTTAAAGTGATATCGTCATTCTTTGGAGTGTTTTCAGCTAAGTGAAGAGAAGTTCTACATACTAACATACATCTGAATAAAAAGCAAGCAAAGAAAGCAAAAAAGAAGAAGGAATTACCAATCAATGTCTGGGCATCCGAATTCACAAAACCAGCATCATAGTGCTCAACAACAGTTTGGAGGAACTCAACAGACAGAGTATCAGGGGAATTTTGATGAGTTTCTCAATTTGTCACCTGCTGGAGATACTCCCATTCAGACTCAATTCCCTTCAAGCTTTCTTCAGAACACCAACACCAACACAAACAATAGCAGCAGGACCCAGTATGCCCAAGCTCCTCATCAATACCAGCGAATATTGGCACAACAGAGCACTGCTTTCATCCCTGAATCATCACACACTCAGTCTACTTCAGTGCAGTCACATTCTCCCGTTGACCATAATCTGATGGCGGTGACGAACGTGCAGATGTCACTCTATCCGCCAGCCAGTTACGATGATATTCCCATCCATAGTTCAAACTTTGAGGGAGGATCAGTATCACATAAACCACCTGTAATCATAGAAACACCACCACAGGAGAGTGACAATTTTGGCAGTGCCAGTTCTGGGCTCTATCCACAGCAGCCACAGCCACAGCCACAGCAGCAGCAAGAGTACATGGGATCAACACTACCAACAGAACTATCCCAACAGGAGTACCAATTTCAATCACAACCTGAACAGTATCTGAACATTGGCTTCCAGAATCCATCCTTTGCTAATACAATCAACAATGGCCCGAATTCACCTTATTCCTCAGTGAGCGAGCTGTCATCACTGGCAAACTCGCCTTATCTTGAACCAGCTTTTCCAGATGATCATCAACTCTTTGTTGATAGTCCCTCTAACATGAGTGATACTGGATTTCTGTCTATAGGACAAGGTTTGGATAATGTGAATCTGTCTGATGTGGGGACAAATGAGATGAGCTTCCATGACTTGCTGGGAGATGAAGGGTTAATTGATAATGAGACTGCAGGTGGTGGTGGTGAAGTGGATACTGCTACGGAAGTCTTTCAGCGCCTTACACAGGATAACTTGCTGATCAACGACGAGAGAATTTCCAAGCAAGCGTTGGCTCGCGGTCATGCGAAGTCACCTGTGACGATATCCATTGAAATGCCTGAGGAGTTCAACTTTGAAAAGAGACTCAAGGTGGAGTCATTGTTCAGCAATTCGAACAAGTCCTCAAGGACTAACTCCAGACATAATTCTCAGAGTTCACAACACTTGAAGTCTGGATCTTTGAATGGAGTTCTAAGTTACGAAGGTTCCTTATACTCTTCACCAGGTGTGTTTCATGATGATGATGATGATGATGATGGTGGTGATAATGATAATGATAATGATGATAATGATGACGATAATGACGGCAATGATAACGATGATGATAACAACAATGATGAGAATGCCGAAGGTGATGAGAGCTACAGACAGAAGAGCACTTTCCTTTTGCCTGTTGATCCTGACCATTCACACTCCAACATGAGACAATCAAGACAGAGGCAAAGAAGTTTGAGCAATTCAAACTCAAGAACTGGAAACAGCTCACGTTCTAGATCGAGATCTGCCAATAGATCCAGAGACAGCAATAACAGTAGCAGCAACAAGAGTTTAACAAGCTCCGGGGAAAACAACCGTGAAAAGATTCTTGAGCTGGCTTCTCCTCAACAGGCTGTCAAACGTGCACAGAAGCATCCTTCAATATATTCCTGCCATCTTTGTGAAAAGCGTTTCACAAGACCATACAATTTGAAATCACATCTGCGAACTCATACCGATGAGAGACCATTTGTGTGTTCAATCTGTGGCAAGGCATTTGCTCGTCAGCACGACAGGAAGCGCCATGAGGACCTGCATTCAGGGCACAAAAAGTTTCAATGTCTCGGGACCTTGCGAGATGGGGTCACTCAATGGGGGTGTGGGAAGAAGTTTGCCCGTACTGATGCTCTCGGAAGGCATTTCAAGACAGAAGCTGGCAAAGTTTGTATTAAACCTTTGTTGGATGAAAATAATCAGGAGGAAAACCTACTGGCGAAGAAAGGAGATGATCAAGAAGTGACTGACCAGGATGGTAGGAAGCTTGTTGTGCCCAGTTTGAGAATCACTGATGATGATGGTGGAGTCCCAGAGCAGGTTTACACACGGTTTTTAATTCTAGAAGAGACCCAATGAATGACAGAAACAGCAATACCTCTGCACACTGTACGTTCAAACAGAGAAGTTTGTTGGGCCACTGATAAATCTAATACAGAATTCCTTTTATACCCGTATCTAATATGATCACATAATCATTACATAATCAATTCCACCAAGTGATTATATACACAATTACATAATCATTGCATAATCAATGTTTTTAAAAAGATTCAAAATTTTGGTGTCTCCTTACTTTTTGTGTATTAAAGTGGACAGTGTGGAGCTTTTCAATCTATTACCGTTGTTTGGCAAGGCAATGTCTCTTGATCTAAAACATGATGACTCTGTAATAGACAGAATCACCTCTGACTTTAAGGAGAAACCTTCTCCAGATACTGAACGTACACAATTGGAAGAATTCCAACTCCAAAAGCTAGAGATCCTTCAGAACCAGAACAATACGAACCTGCTTGAAGTCTTTCACCAAAATGCTTCCAGGTCTGTGAAAGTGAAAGATGTTGTTGTGGAAGGAACTGAGCAGTTCCGTGACCAGTTTATCGTTTCTCAGATCAGACCAGTCCTTGACTCCAAAAGCTTTAATGACCTCCTAAACTCAGTGGATCTGGTTTCTTTGAACTTCCAACAGTTGGGTGTTTTGGAACGTGATGTGCAAGTTCAATTAGATGCATTACCCAACTATGAATCTCATGGAACGCTGAATATCCAGCCTCGCTTGAGGCTTGTTCCGGCTAAAAGGTTTTTCGCAAAGACAGGAACGAACATTGGGAATGGTGAAGGCGATGGATACATGACATTCCAATGGAGAAACATCTTTGGAGGAGGAGAATCTCTTGTTCTTGATGCAACAACCGGAACAAGAACGAAATCTTCTTATCTGCTCAACTACTCAACTCCAATCCTGAACAGTGCGAATTGGAAGCTAGAGAATGCAATCTTCAAGAACAGTAGGAAGATCGATTGGGCTTCGCACGAGCAAACAATCGTTGGTCTTAACAATAAAGTTAGCTCTATGAGCAAAGGACCGATCAACCACGAGTTCTCTGTGGAAAACATTTTAAGAAGCATTCACGGCGTTGATACTTCAAAAGCATCAAACAATGTTCTCTTCCACGCTGGAGACGACATAAAGAGTTCCCTTGTTTACAGATTCCATTATGACACAAGAGATGACAAAGTTTTACCCACTACAGGTGTCAGCTTATTGGTCAACAATGAAATTTCTGGACTGACTAAGTACAACACATCCAGTTTCCTCAAACAGTCTGTCGAGGGAACTGGCGCGTATACCTTGAGTGATAACTATGCTGAAATTGTCAATGTCTCATTGAGAGGCGGATGGCTTTATCCATTTAAGGGGCCAAGTCATTTCATGGACAGATTCTACCTTGGAGGGCCTAACGATGTGAGATCCTTCTACTTCAATGGCCTTGGACCTAGAAATTTCAACGATACCCTCGGTGGGGATATTTTCCTGAGTGGTGGTCTAAGTCACTTTCACAAGCTTCCGTTTGTGTCCAAGGATTCAGCATTCAAGCTTCACCAGTTTGTGAATTTTGGCAGGTTGATTCCCTTTGAGAAAGACCAACCATTGGCCTGCACGCTAAGGCAGCTGCTTACCCAACCATCGATAGGATTGGGCTTTGGTCTAGTCTTCAAGCACTCACTTGCTCGTTTTGAATTGAACTTTGTGCTCCCTGTAACTGCTCATGAACATGACTCTATGAGAAAAGGGCTACAGTACGGAATCGGGTTGTCATTCATGTAAATCGTCAGAATGTAAATAAAACAAATATATATATATATATGCTCACAATGCAAATTAATGGCTCTTGATCCATTCTTCATGTACTTTGATAACAGCTGGAATAATGAGACTTTCAATCTCCACATTCTTGGAAACTTGCTCGTCTGATAGTCTGTACCAAACTGGCTCATCAAGATGGTCCCTTGAGACGAACACAACCTCTTTCTTTCTTGTCTGTAGCAAGTTACCAATAACCAGCTGATGGTTGTAACGCTCCAGAGCGCCTCTTGCCTTCTTGATGAGGATATTCATGTCAGTTTCCAGTTTGAACGATGTGATCATTGCACCTGGAGCCCAGCTGTCCACGAGTCTTCTCAAAAACTTCGGAACGGGGTCCAAGTTGACCACTAACTTGCCTCCTTCGACATGGTCTTGTGCCTGGATCTTGTGCTCTGGCATCTGAGAGACAGGCAGGAAGAAATCTGACACTGCAGCGGCCAAGTAGAAAATTGCATCGGTGCCCACCGTGTCCAGCACCTGGGCCAATGCCTTTAGAGAAAACAGATATTGGTTGACAGTAGTGAACGGAAGCAGTAGCAGTAAATTCTTTGACCGTGCCTCGTTGTGCTCTTTCCAAACTTCAAGCATAGACTCGCTGTACTCGGGCGAGACAGTCAGCTTGCCCGTAGCGGAGTCCTGAGTGATGTAGTCAAGGAAACAGTTCGTGGAATGGGAGTAGTGTCTCGAGTAAGGTAGCAGCGAAAACTCTCTGTGCAGAAACACAACGGCATAGCCCTCCTCCAAGAAGTACTCGGCACTGGTAGCACCACGGGTACCTGCGCTGAAATTGTCAATGAACCGAACAGTATTGTTCTCCAATGGAACAGTGGTACCACCTGAGGTCACTAGGGCAATCTTGCGACCACTCTTCCGGTGAAACTGGACAAATTCCGTGGATTCCTTGATGAGCTCGTCTAGATACTCTGGAACCCTGTTGTTGCTGAAGTAGGCCTCCTCATCTGGAGATTGAGCCACGGGGAAATCGGGCACACGCCGGTCAATGGCCGTATCCGTCTCTGGCTGTGATGTGTGGATTGGCTTGGGCATTATCATTATCTCGTGTTTGGTTCTGGGTTATTATTTTCTTGTCTGTCTCTACAGTTTGGTTTGATTGTGGGTTTGATTGGTGCTGGTTGGTGGCGGTGGTGGTGATGACCAACCAATCGAAACTGGCTCCGCGGTGGCGGTGTGGGCAACAGCAGAACAGAAACCGAACCGTACCATACTTTTATTACCCAATACGGAATTCAACATCACGTGCACACATTTCCGCGCTTTTTATTCTCTAAATTACGGGCGAAGAAGAATATTTCTTTTTCTCAATTCGTCGAAATTGAAAACAAAAACAACAAGACTTCCTGTTTTCATATTTAAAAGCGCTCAATTTGCCTCTAAAACAACCAAAAAAAGGACAAAAACACCAAAAAAAGACAAAAACACCAAAACAAACCATCACAAGAGCATACCAATTTGTGTTCTATCATCTACCATCACACTCTGCGCAGCAATCTACCCATATTTGCTGAACCCACTCGCTAGTACTTGAGTGTGTGTGTGTGCGTGTTTTTTTTTTGTTTGTTTTCTTTCAGATCTGGCTGGACACTTATCAGCAGGGACTTCTCTCTCTTTTTTTATCACTATTATAATCTTATCTGAGCATTGTGTGAATCTATCCAATCGATCTAATCAGCTTCATTACTACAATTCGCCAATCCATCCATCCACCCATCATACAATTCTGTTTGTGTTATAGATTTTTTTTCCCTTTTCTACATACAGCTTTGCCGCCGTCTCACTACTATAAATGACGACCACCACTGAACAGACAAACGGCGAAAGCCTTCAACAGCAGCCATTGAATGGCGAGAAGGACTCCACCAAGTCTGTCACCACAGAATCATCTCAGAATGAACAACCGCAAGAGCTGCAACCGCCGCAAGAGCTGCAAAACGAGCCGCCGCAGCAAGAGCCGCCGCAAGAGCAACAGCATAATGAAGAAAAAGAAGAAGAAGAAGACTCTGAAGCACAGGGACAGCCTGAAGGATCCCAACCTGATCCCGAAGTGGCTCCTGCATTGGCGACGGAAGGTGGACGTGAGGTGTCTCGAAAAATTCTATATGTTGGAGGCCTTGTGCAAACCATTAGTGAAGAAGACCTTCATGATATCTTTACGTTTGACAACGCTGTGGTGCAGTCAGTCAAAATTTTGAACGATAAGAACAGACAGGGCTTTAACTATGCCTTTGTTGAGTACGAGGATGAGGCCTGTGCAGAGAGATCACTGAATAGACTTAGTGGCTCCACTTTGCACGGTGGTGAGATCACTATCAACTATGCCTACCAATCCCAACAGGCAAAGAGTAATCCTAATAGCTTTAACGTTTTTGTCGGCGACCTGTCTACTGAGGTTGATGATGATCTCTTGAAGAAGTCCTTTAGCCAGTACGACTCACTGTCACAAGCGCATGTGATGTGGGATATGCAGAGTGGTAGATCCAGAGGTTATGGGTTTGTCTCCTTCCTAAACAGAGAGGACGCTGAGAAAGCCATTGAGTTTATGACAGGTATGGTCATCGCCAATAGACCGATTAGACTGAACTGGGCCTCTCACAAACAAAACATGAGTAATAATAATAATGGGGGATACAGAAATTTCCACCTCCATAATAACCATCCCCCTCACCATCCTCATCCTAACCACCACCACCACAACGGTTTGAATAACCAGTTTGCCGCTTACCCTCACCATGCCCCTCCTCCTCCTACTCACACCCAATTGGGTGTAATTCCAAATGGTTCTTCTCCTGTTGATGAACAGAGCAGCATGGATGGAGGAGCTACCGGTGCCTCCCCAATAAACGGTACCAACAATACCAATGGTATCTTACCACCTAGCGGTGGCATCAACATGATGTCTCCTGAGAGTTACGACATGGTGTTGAGAAAGGCCCCATCATGGCAAACAACTGTGTACTTGGGTAACTTGGCCCGTTTCACCAACCAAAATGATTTGATTCCACTGTTGCAAAACTTTGGCTTCATTGTGGATATTAGGCTCATACCTGAGAAGAACTGTGCGTTTGTCAAGTATGACTCTCACGAACGTGCTGCGTTGGCCATTGTACAACTGAATGGGTTTATCATCAATGGAAGACCACTAAAGTCTGGGTGGGGGAAGGACCGCAGTCATGCAGGAATACAGTACCAAAACTATGCGCCAATGAACTATGGCCAAGGACGTTGAGCATTGGAAGAACATGTCAAACGATAGAGAGAGAGTGAGAGAGAAAGAGAGAGTGAGAGAAAGAGAGAGAGAAAGAAGAAAAGTTCTATATTTAATAGTGAGTTCTCGAAATTCACCAAAAATGCTCTGGTTTTTTTTATGTTGATTTGATGCTTGTGTGTTTGTTGTTGTTGTTGTTGTTGTTGTTGTTGATTTGCTTTTACAGAATGGTTTCCTGAATACAGTTGAATTCTCTTGGTGCAATTTGTTGTTGTTTTTATTTTATTTTATTTTTGTTGATTTTTTACCATTTTTTTTGTTGTCTTTATTTTGGAGGGTCAAAATAACTTTACCGGTACCTCCTTTTGTATCTTTTTATTATATATATTATCTGATTTGTGTCTACATGTTGTACTGTAGTTTGTATTGTTTATTGTTATATCGGTTCACAAAAAACAGTACAGGCCAAAAAAAAAAACATAATCAAAGAACGAAAAAAAAATGAACAAAAGAAGAAGAAAAAAAAAATCTAACAACTTACTACACACAGCGGCAAACCCCAAACCAAGCACACACGCAGTCTAACGATTACCTGGAAGAGCAGAGAAGAGCAGAAGAAGACATCCAGTGCTGTATCATTCCTCACATCTACACACACAAATCTCTGTTCTTTCTTTTTGTTTGTTTTGTTTTGCCATATTGTTTTCGCCGCCGCCGCCTAGTGACACATCTGTACACAGACCAAAGACGACGTTCTCTCTTCTTCTTATATGTCTGGTACGTTGAATCAGTTACATTATTTTTGTCTAACTTTTGCTGTCTATTACTACTCACTCATTTGCATTCAACCAGCTTCTTCTTGCGAGACATATTACTCCTCATCACCGGGCTCGATTCATTCAGTGGACAAGGTCAAGAACAACATCAACTTGCTGGATTATCTCAAAGGGTTCACCACAGCCGCTATCCACAACATCAAGATTAACAAGATAGTTCAACGCATAATCAGATCCAAGTTGAAGGTCTTCAAACTAAGTAACAACAGTCTAGTTTTCACACTTGTTCTGATAGCTATACCCACGTATATATTATACAAGCGCAACACTGCTTTGGTTTCATACTATTTTGACATGATGAATGGCTTTATGAATGGCTCTGGTTCACAACAAAATGGAAGAAGAAGATTGGGATTTGGAAGAAAGAATAGATCCGTTGATGACGAGACCTTGGACCTGGTGCTCAAGAAAGGTGGTAACATTGGTGGACTCGTTAATGACGGGAATACATGCTTCATGAACTCTGTCCTTCAGAGTTTGGCATCATCTAATACACTCCTTGAGTTTGTTCAGGATCCCAAGGTTGACGAATTTTTTGAACCTCAGGAAGATGGGGACGAACAAGACGGTGAGGCTGTTGCTACTGCCGCTGATCTCAAGTTCACCAAAAGTTTAAGAACATTGTTACAGAAGCTCAATACCAAACATTTCAATAAGGGTCAGGATTACAGAACCAATCCATTGTTGAGGAACATGACCAAGTCACCAAACAAGAACTTTCTAATGGGTTACAACCAAGAAGATGCCCAAGAGTTCTTCCAGTCTCTTTTATTTGAACTTGAAGCTGACTTCAAGAGAATCAACAAGATCAAGAAGAGTTCTGATACTACCACTAATAATAACAATAATAACCATGATGATGATAATAATAACAACACCGGTGAAGCAGCAGTATTGATCAAGAATTTACCACAAGGTGCAATCATTGGGAAAGACGAACTTGGCCATCAAGGTGATGTTTACATCCCGGCTGGTCAGATTGATCCGAATTTGGCTGATGCTGATAAAAAGGTTTTCAAATACCATATATTGACCCCAGTCGATGGATTAACCGCAGAGAGAATTGGTTGCATCAAGTGCGGTGAAAATGGTGGGATCAGATACAATGTCTTTAGTGGACTAAGTTTGAATCTACCCCCTGACAACTACACTGCGTTAAAACTTTCCGACTTGTTGAAGAAGTGGGTGGAGCCTGAGCTGATTGAAGGTGTTGATTGCAACAGATGTGCATTGAACCATGTTCTTGAGTATCAAGAGTCTCAACTTGAAGCCTTTAAAAAGAATGGCTCCCCTGCCCTTCTGATTGGGAAGTTTGAGGAACGAATTCAAGAGATCAAGAAGGAGCTGACCAAGACCATCATTGATGACGAAATTGTGAAGAAACTAATGACCAAGAACATGGTAAAAAAGTCTACAAAGTCCAAGCAGATTCTAATCAGCCGTCCTCCTCCATTGCTATCTGTTCATATCAACAGATCTGTCTTTGATCCACATACCTACAGGGTGCGCAAGAACAATGCCAGACTTTTGTTCCCTTTCAAATTTGACTTGGATCAGTTTGTTGCATCACCAGAAGAGATCAATACTGATGCCAGATTCCCAATGAGCCAAAAGGAGCCAGTGGTTGAGAGCGATGAAGAGATTATTGCCAATGACGGTACTGAATATGGTGAAGAAGTTCCACCTGAACAGACCACCATCCCAGAGAACAATTCTATAGAGGAAGTTGAGGAGCAAGAGTACGATTCCGAGGAGGAAGAGGAGGAAGAGGAAGAGGAGGAGTTCGATTCTGAGAGAGAATCGGATAGTGATGAAGATGATTTGTCTGATGGGAAGAAAACACCGTTGCAAAGTCAACAACAGATTCCATTACAATTTGAGAAGGAGGCCAAATCTGGTGGTCCTTTGGTGTACCAATTGCGTTCAGTCATCGTACATTATGGTACCCATAACTACGGTCACTACATTGCATTCAGAAAGTTTAGAGGAGTTTGGTGGAGAACTAGTGATGAAGACATTGAAATTGTCAATGAGGAGGAGGTGCTTTCCACACCTGGTGTTTTCATGTTGTTTTATGAATTGGATAGCTTGGCTGCAAGCATTGAGAAGAAGAGAGATGAAGACGATGATCACAATGATGGTCCAGTTGAAGTCGTCTTTTCCAAGGAGAGTGATGGTGATGAGTCTTCTGGCGAGGGAAACGAGGGTTTAACCGAACAGGATGTGGTCATGGCCAATCTATAAAAACAAAAATAAACCAATATTGACTACAATAGTTTATAATGATGGCGATACACATAATGATGGGCTACAATTGTTGTCTCTGTTTTACCAATTATGTGTTTTTTCTTAAAAACCTTTACAAATGAGGAGGAGTAAAACTCAGTTCAGTTTCAAAAAGATTCTTGTAGTTTACAAAGCCTTCTTAGCAGCATCGGCTGGGGAAACTCTGTTACCGCTGCTGAATCTTTGTCTTTGTGGTGGAGTTCTGATTCTTCTGTCCTCTCTGGATCTGACTCTGACGATTCTGGCGTGGATAGCACAGGAGACACAGTAGTGCAACTTGTTGTACAACTTTGGCAAAGCGTACTCAGCGTAGACAGAAGCCTCAGACATGTCTCTAACGGCAGCGGCCTCGACAATGTTTCTGATGGTGACTCTCTTGATGGCCTTGTCCTTTGGAACACACTTAGCACAGTTAACACATCTAACTGGCTTGACGTGACCTCTACCCTTCTTGTTTCTACCGTTGGAAGCTCTCTTTTTTGGCATCTGTAAATTGTTAGTATCAAAAGAACAGTAATAAATAGTAGTAACAATTGTGATGGGCTAATCACAATAGAGAACAGGAGAGATTCTACTTGTTGGCAGTAGTGCAAAAACAAACATTGGTTGGAACATTGGTTGATTGGATGGATAGATTTTGATTGAATAAAAGTTATTAGTCGACTCTCTATGTGTGTGTGTGTGTGTGATTGTTGTTGATATCCTCCCATTCTCGCTGTGTGCTCTTCTAATGTGATGATGATGGTAGGTACCTACTTTTGCTGATAGTTGAGTCTGTTTCTGTTACACTCAAGAGGTTTAGTAGGAAGAAAAATGATTGAAAAAAAAAACCTTGGAAAGCAGCGTCGTCCGCGAAAAGCACTGCCAGAGTGCCCTTAACAGGTGCTCTCATACACTAAAGATCAGTGCTTCTGTGCAATTTTTCACGTGAAGCTTGAGTCTCCTCTGGTAGGGAACACACAAAGCACCAAGCAAAAAAAAAAAAAAATGAAAAACAACAGTCACACTAAAACGACACACACCACACAAAGTTCAACACCCGGACACCTGAGAAATGGGAAAAAATAATCAAAAATGTTTCTGCCCCACATCAGAGTCGAACGTGGGACGATCACGAAGAAAAGAGGTTTCCATGCCTACCCAAATTGTATTTCCAAATCAGGAAGTCTAGCGTCTCCACCAATAAAAACACTGTGAAACCTCCTGATCAAACCCAGAAAAAAAAAGACCACAACCAACAAGAAGAAAGAGGGAGGAAAAAAAAAAAATCATTCGAGACACAACCAACAACAACAACAACAACAACACCATCACATTCTACTCAAATACAATGTTCGCTCTTCGTTCCACCCGTTTGATTGCCAGACCAGCTCTCCGTTCATTCAGCTTTGCTCGTGTCGCTCTCTCCTCCAAGCCAGCCAAGACTGCTGCTACACTTGCTGAAGTTGATGGTCCAGAGACCTTGATTGGTCAAGGTGCCAAGGAGGGTACTTTCCCAACCGATATTGAACAGGCTACTGGTCTAGAGAGATTGGAATTGCTAGCCAAGTTGGAAGGTCTTGAATTCTTTGACACCAAGCCATTGGACTCATCGAGAACTGGTACCATTGCCGACCCAATCTTGGTGGAGTCTTACGATGACTACCGTTACATTGGTTGCACTGGTTCCCCAGCTGACTCTCACTTGGTTGAGTGGTTGAAGCCAACTGTCGACAAGGTTGCCAGATGTTGGGAATGTGGTTCCGTCTACAAGTTGAACCCAGTCGGTGTTCCACAAGATGACCACCACCACTAGTTTTCTGGAAAAATCATCAATCAATCAATCAAATCAATCATATTTTTCTTTTATTAAACAAACAAGCAAACAAACACCAGTCATAGAAGTTTTACACAGTTTTTTTTCTTTCTTTCTTTCTTTCCATACTTTGTTTTAAAGAGGTGTGTGTGTCTGTGTGCCCAATGCAAACCAATCAAATTATGTTGTATATCCAGTTACATGAAGGTTATAACCACCTTAACAACAGAGCATTTATCCATGAAATTTTTATAATTTACAACGTTGATAAAGAGGTGTAGATTGGCTCGATGTCATCCAGAATACTTTGTGCTATCAATCCAGTAGTATATTGTATATATTGTTGGATACCGTGACCCCCGTGAACATCGTTCCGTGAACATCCGTGAATTCTCACACGCACCAAGCGCACCCAAAAGAAAAACAACAATACAATTCACAATGACAGCACGACAACCAAATATTTCGAAAAGAGCCAAATGTCCAAACCACAGGTTCTTTTCATTGGAGATCTCGATTACTCTTTACCGCAGTTCACAGAGTTTGAGAGAACCCATTTGATTCTTCACTACCATCTCACTACTAGAGATGAGTTCGTTTCAAAACTGGCGACTGAATTCGCCAATGTTGAGGCCATCTACGCTGGTTGGTTAGGGTTCATGCCAATTGGAGGAATGACCCGTGACTTGGTGAGCCATCTGCCCCAATCGTTAAGGGTTATCAGCATCACTTCAGTTGGTCATGACCAGTACGATTCCCAAGCATTGGCTGAGCATGGTGTCGAGTTGTACAATACACCTTCACTAGGAGCTGAGGCTGTTGCCGATACCGTTCTATGGCATGTGCTAGAAAGCTTTAGACATTTCTCCAGATTCCAGCGCCATACTAGAGAGTTTGGACACACAGTGAAGGCAAGAAACTATCTGCATGCAAACGAGTGGGACGTTTCACGGGGCCAGGTGAGTGGTGACAAGACTCATTTCCAACATGAGTATCCCTTTGGTGAAATAGCTGGCCGAGGATTGAACGTTACCAGTCCCGTTGGCAAGAAGTGCGGCATTGTAGGATTTGGGACAATTGGTAAAGCGATTGGCAGGAGATTGAGCGCGCTTGGAATGCAGATCAAGTACCATCAGAGAAATGAAATCTTTAGAGAGGCTGAGTTAGAGCTGCGTTATGAGGTTGAGTACTTTCAAAGCTTGAAGGATATGGTTCGCAGTGTTGATATTGTGATTTTGAGTTTGCCTGGGAATGCTCAAACTGCAGGGTTGATCTCCAAGGAGATTCTGGACAGTTTTAAGCACGGTGGTAAGCTGATCAACGTTGGTAGAGGTATGCTACTGGAGTCTGAAGACCTTGTTGTTGACAGACTGGAGAGTGGGAAACTGTCCTTCTTTGGAGCAGATGTGTTTGAAGGAGAGCCAGCAGTGAACAAGAGGCTGCTAGGCAGAGATGACGTTTCCTTAACTCCACATATTGGATCATCCACAAAGGAGAATTTCGATGCAACGGCCGTATTCGCATTGGCAAATATCCAGGCGATCTTGAAGGGACAGGAGGGCCAATCCAGAGTGTGTTAATTTGTATCTACACGGCGTTAAGGTGCCGTACCTTGTACTAATTTGTATGTGTTTTTGTATGTGTTTCGTTGGCTCGGCGATAGGAGGGTGTGGTGTGTGCTCAGCCGTGTGTGAATGTAGGTTTGTTGGATTGTTGGATTGTTCGTTCAGTCTGGAGGCCACGCGTGGGGTTGAAAGCGATTAATGGCTTGATCCACAATCAACAACACACGCCTTCGCCCCCGCTGATAAAGAGTCGCTTACAAACCCCACACCATGACATGACATGTGGCAGCCAATCATTCCACTTTGCTTGTAATTTTAACCACCGATCCGATCCGGGGTCGGTCGGTCGCTTCAATTCCAAATCCGGTTCCCTTAAACGCCCTATTGCTAAAATGTGTCGGACTCCGAGTCTCGACCCGTCGCCCTCGCCCGCTTCCGCCGTCGCCGCCTTTCGCCCACTCTTAACTATTCGGATGCGGGTTGCCGGGGCTTGACACAAAAGTACAACAAAGAAAAGAAATTTTTTTTGTAGTTTGCCCCGGGAATCCCTTTATCCGACGCCTCCATCACCCGAACTATTTTTTTTCTTTCTTTTGATCCCGGGGAAGTGTGAGAGAGAAGGAGAAGGAGGAAACAGGGAGCAAACAGTATAAATAGGGCCTGACCGATCCCACATTTCTTACTGGAGAGAGTGTATTGTCCTGGTTTTTTTCCTTCTTTTTCTTTCAGCTCTTCAATAACATTTACATTTACAATTACAATACAATGCCTGTCGCAGTTGGTATCAACGGTTTTGGCCGTATCGGTCGTCTAGTTCTTAGAAACATCCTCACAAACCCAGAGAATGAAAACCTTGACATCATTGCGGTGAACAACCCATCCACTGACACTGAGTACGCTGCGTACCTCTTCAAGTACGATTCGACTCACGGCAAATACCCGGGTCTAGTTGACTTTGACGACGAGCACTTGATCATTGACGGAAAGAAGATCAAACTGTACAGAGAGTCTGATCCAATCAACATCCCATGGGAGGAAAATGGTGTCGAATACGTTATTGAGTCCACCGGTGTATTCAAGGAGATGGACACTGCAAACAAGCACTTGATTGCCGGTGCGAAGAAGGTGCTCATCACTGCACCATCCAAGACTGCACCAATGTTTGTCGTTGGTGTCAATGAGAAGGACTACACACCAGACCTCAATATCATCTCCAACGCTTCTTGTACAACTAACTGTCTAGCCCCACTGGTGAAGGTGATCAATGACAAGTTTGAGATTCTTGATGCTCTAATGACAACCGTCCACTCTGCCACCGCATCCCAAAAGATTGTCGATGGTACTTCAAGAAAGGACTGGAGAGGCGGTCGTTCCGCCCCAGGTAACATTATCCCGTCTTCTACCGGTGCCGCCAAGGCCGTTGCTGCTGTGATACCCGAGTTGAAGGGCAAAATTACCGGTACCTCATTAAGAGTTCCAACCATCAACATCTCCATTGTCGATCTGACAGTGAGACTAGCCAAGGAAACATCGTACGAAGAGATCAAAAAGGTTGTCAAGGCTGCTTCAGACGGTCCTTTGGAAGGTGTCCTGGGTTACACTGAGGACTTTGTTGTGTCCTCCGATTTCATTTCCGACTCGAGATCATGTATCTTTGACGCCAGAGCTGGTTTGCAGTTGAACTCCCAGTTCTTCAAGATTCTGTGTTGGTACGATAACGAGTACGGTTACAGTGCCAGAGTGGTGGATCTTTTGAAGCATATTGCCCATGTCAACGGTGACAACTAATTGGGACGGACGGACAGGGTGGACATATATACATATTACTTTTTTAGCTTCAATCTCCCTATTTATTATTTTATTGTAATTAAGCATCAACACTTTTGACAAGGACCTGCTTCATATATGAACTTCTCAAGTTGAACCTTCAACCAAAGAACTTCACTTCACACTGAAAAGAAACACAACGAAAACGAAAACAAGAGGCAAGCAGTAACGTTAATGCTAGACACTAGCTTCCTCCCTACAGGAGCACACTACGAACCAAGCTAACTCTAAAGAATCATAATGGGCTCTGTATCGTTGAGCACTGTAATGATTCCTATCTACCATCCATCCCCTATGGTTCTGGTGGAAACAAAAACTATATATAACCTCTCCAAAATTCAAATCAAATCATACCAAAACCAAAATATCACAATAGAGAACATCTAAACCACTACTCGTCAGATAACACACCCTTCGCAGAGACATAGATACCATCCAAAAACTTTCTGATATCCTTATTTCTCACTCTGCAAATCTGCTGAATATCTGCAGCGTTTTGTGAAACGTTCTCAATAGAGTTACCAGTCAAGGTGATCTCATCCTTCTGTGTGGAGGAGAAGGAGACAGTTACACCTTCCCTCACTTTCACCAATCTGACATTTCTATCACCCAAAAAGTTTCTAATCTCAACGTACTGGGAACCATCATCCTTATCAATAGTGTTGACATTGATTGGGAAATGCGCATAGACATATCTCAACTTGTATTGGAAACCCTTTGTGACACCAAGAATCAGGTTGTGGATAATGGACTTAACAGTTCTCAGAGCAGCAACGTGCTTTCTGTCACCATTGTGCACAGTAATGTTGATCAAAGACTTTGAAACCTTGGTAAATGTAACGTCAATATGGTTCAGAGTCTTGGTCAAAGTACCTCTTGGTCCAGTGACTGTAACAATTCTGGCCTTGATTTGGACAGACACACCTTCTGGAATCGAGAGCTGTTGTTCGGACTTGATGTACTTCATTTCTTATACTACTTTGTTTTATGTTTTTGGTGTTTGTTATTGTTGGAGAAAGAGGGAAGAAAACTTTTTTTCCCACCAAAACACTTTTTCAACTTTTTTTTTCACATTGAGTAGCCGGGTAACCATTTATATTTACTTACAGCCGGGTAACTTACTATGTACAAAAACGGAAATAGAAAAACAAACAGAGGCTCCCAGTTATAGTAAACCCAGACACCAGTCAGGCCACATCATCCCAATTCCATATGTTGTCCATTTTGGTCAATTATTGTTCCATATTTGGTCGAATGACGTTTGTGTCCAGCAATATTTACCTTTTTGTCACTGTTACTGTGGAAACCAGGCCAATGAAAAAAAATACAAGAAAAACTGCAGATTTGTTTGCTATGGGGTTCTGGTAGATCTAAGAGATATATTCTTATACATATATATATATATATATAAAGGCAGCAGTTGGAATCTGAGGGGGTAGGGAATGGTTTTTGTGTGTATCTCTAATAATAATTTGTCTGATTTCATCGCTCGTCCCGATTCCAGGTGTTTCTGCTTTGTTTTGTTCCGTGTGTTGATCGTTTCTTTCTGGCTTTGTTTCCCTGACCACCTCTTGTTTTTGTTTTTGCTAAATTTCTCAGACAATTTTACCTCTCGAGGGTTCGCTCAAAGAGAGACAATTAAAAGAAGTAAGGGAAAAAAAACTGACATTGTTTCCAATTTCCTCTTCTTTACACATACACATAAACGTTTAGTTTGAGTACGATCATCATATAAAAATGAAACCTACTTTTATTCTTCAGATATTCCAGCTGGTGCTGTCCTTAGGTGTTGGTCTGCTAATGATATTCATTGTCCTCTCCGGAGGTGTTGACCACTACCCATTTAATGAGTTCTACTGGTTGGAAGGTGATACTTCAGGGATTTCCAATGCTCCTGAGCTGTCCAGATGGACCTACTGGGGTGTTGCCACTGTCGAGAACGACAAGTCTATCGCATTCGAATTGGGTCCAGCTATTCCAATTTCTCCAGTTAACAATTTTGGCACCACCGATGGTGTCCCACCAAAATTTATTAGCAACCAGAATGCCCTATTCTACTTGTCAAGAGTTGGTTTTGCCATGTACTGGATTGCATTGACCTTTTTGGGTGTTTCTATGTTTACTATTTTCTTTGCCTTCTTTTTTGCAGCTGGCTTCAAGGTTAGCTCCTGGTTGTTTACAGCTGCTCTGTTCTTCACTGCCCTTGCTTCTTCATTGATGACTGCTGCGATTGTGATCGCCAGAAACGCCTTTAGCGATGCTGACCTGCACTCCCGTCTCGGCAGATCCTTGCTTGGTTTGACCTGGGGTTCTACTGCCATTCTGGTGATTTTGTTCCTATTGGGCTGTACTGGTTCTATCAGGGACTCGTATGGCAAATACAAGGCCAGCCTTGCTGCAAACCAGGAGAGAAATGAACAGTACCTAGCTGCCGACCAAGAGGCCCAGGCTCAAGCTGCACAGGGCGAAGAGCAACAACCACAACAAAACCAGGGTACTTTGGCCGGTCAAGAGAGCGGTATCAGGTTCTTCAAGATTAGAAGACACAACAAGGAAGACACAGAGTCAGTCTAGACTAT
>PPLY02000014.1:0-234370 GCA_003706665.2 Barnettozyma hawaiiensis | reverse complement strand
ACTCGACTGGAGTACCAGATTGGTTAACAACAACAGTGTTTGGATTGGCAGCAATGACTGCAGAGACCAAATCGTTGGTGTATCCTGGTAGAGCCAAGTCAGCTCTATCATAACCTTCAGACTCCCACTCACCATTCAAGCCAATGTTCAAAATGACCTTGTCAACAGACTTGGCCAACTCAACAGCTCTAGCAATCTCACTCTTTGGCTCAGTGACACGGGCAGCACCAAAGGCAATGGCACCGTTACCAGCAAAGTTGACACCAGCAGATTGGGTCAAGGTGTAGGTATAACCAGAACCAAACTCGATTCTGACCTTGTATTCCCTACCACCTTCCAATTTGATACGGCCTCTTTCTTCAACAGTACCAGCTGAGAAGAAAGCCTGACCCAAGGTTTGGTGAGTCTTGTTATCGACGACTAGCTCATCATCGATGAACAATTGAGCAGTACCAATGGTGGTTAAACCAAAGTCATATTCAGCAGTCTCTTCTGGAATGAAGACACCTTCAAAGTCAGCGTAGAAGACCTCCCCGATAGATGGATGGTCGTAGTCGAACATGATGTTGTAGGAAGTGGTCAAGTCCAACTCATCAAACTTGGTTCTGTTCACAGTATCACTTGGCTCGTGGAACATGGAGATATGGTAACCAACTCCACCAGTCAATGGGTTCTTCAATTGGACACCGAGACCTGGCAAGGTGACAAAGTTTTCGGCACCAAGAGCGTATGGTGGGTTGGAGCCAATCTTATTTGCAATACCTTCATATGGAGTAACGGTGTAGTATGGAGTCAAAGATGCAGAACCACCGCCAGAGTAAGTGGAAACCTTAGCATTTGGACCAATGACAGCGACCTTGTCCTCCTTCTTCAATGGAAGCAAGTTGTCTTCGTTCTTCAAAAGGACAATGGTCTCAGCACCCAACTTTCTCAAAAGTTCTGAAGTCTCAGGGGTGTTGTTCTCAGTGGTCTCCGGACCATTCTCTGGAATACCAGACTCCAAGCTGTATTTAACAAGCTTCAAGACACCTCTGACTCTATCGTCTAGGTCATTTTGATGAAGTTCTCTAGTGCTGATTTGGGAAGCTACAGCATCTTGGGTTCTGTGCTTTGCTGGACCAGGCATCTCAATGTCTAAACCATTTTGAACTGACTCCTTGGAGGTATATGTACCGTACCAGTCGGACATAATGGTTCCATCCCAGGACCATTCACCTCTCAAAATCTCCTGCAAGAACAACTTGGATTGCGAAACATGTTCACCATTGATCTTGTTGTAACCAGTCATAAAGGCCTTTGGATCAGAGTACTTGACAGCCAATCTGAATGGCTCCAAGTAGATCTCTCTCAAGGCTCTAGGAGTGACAATTGAGTCAGATGCATTTCTCTCGTGCTCCAAGTCATTACCAAGATAGTGCTTCATGGTGGCAGCAACTTTGTGGGATTGGATACCCTTGACAACTTCAGCAGCAGCGATACCAGCCAAGTATGGATCTTCAGAGAAAGATTCGAAGCCACGACCACCGTTTGGACCTCTTTGCATGTTGGCAGTTGGACCCAAGTTGACATGGGCACCTTTCGTCTTGGCCTCGGCACCAATCAAGGCACCACCCTCTTTAATCAAGTCCTTGTTGAAGGTGGAGGCAATGGCAGTACCGTTTGGCAAGACAGCACCTGGAACACCGTCAAAGAACTTGGTACCACGGATACCGTTTGGGCCATCACTCATTCTGAGGGATGGAACACCCAATCTCTGGACTGGGTAGGTGTGCCAGAAGTCGATTCCCGCAGTCAAGCCGATCTTCTCGGAGTTCGTCAGTTGGGAAAGGATTTGTTCAACGTCAAAGTCAGTCATTGTGATATCTGTTGTTGCTGTTGTTGTTATTGTATCTCAAAAAAAAAAACATTGAAACGGAGGAGGGTCAAAGAGGACGGGGTCAAAGCGTTGTTTTATAGCCGTAACTTTCTCCAGGTTTTTTTTTCTATTCTGGTTTGAATGATGTGGGAAAAAAGTTGTCCCGAAACTTTATCCGTTGCACTCAACAACAGCCAGCAGCTTTACACACAATTCAAAGGAGACCGTACCAATGAAGAACCTATATTGTATTCCATTCCTTTTAGAAGTAGCTACCAATGGTTCCAGGGTTATATGTCCTCCTACAGCTATTATTGTAGTATGAGAACCTTCAAGGCAAATTCTAATTACTAACGTTGCGGCTAAATTAGGCTATGCGGCGCATAGGAAACTTTTTCCGGCTCTGCAGTTTTTTGGTTAGTACCACAGCGGAGGTGCTCCGCAGATGCGTCGAACTGCAGGAAAAAAGAGAAAGTGGATTGTGGTGGGGTTTGACGTAACATCAGTAACTAAAACAATGGATGGTGGTGGATATAGGGGAGAGAGTTCTGATTAGAAAGATAGTTCCAGTCTAATGGTTTGTGGGCCGTTCGGGCACTCAGTTAGCTCGAACAACTACAAACTATAATATGTATTGATCACATTGACAGTACAACTTATGGGAGAGCCTCTATCCAATGACTGCTAAAATCCACGAGTTGTTTCAATTGCCCAATTCAATACCCATACACATACCATTGTTCCACGGGATTTCTAGTTTATTTTGAATCGGATAAACAGATCGACACAGAAAAGTGGAGATACTCGTCGTTAATACAACGAGTATTGCTGGGGGAAAGAGGCTGTGATTTCCTTTTTGAGCGATAATTTTCCAGGAGACACAGAGAGAGAGCACAGGAAGGAGATCCTTGCTCTTGTGACATAGACATAATAAACACTCCGGTACTCTTATCGAAGGCTCTCTGTTACCAATTCTGTTTTCCAGATCCGTAGATGCTATTGCTGGTAATACTTCTGTTCTTTCTTATAGAGCTGAAGTTGTCCAAACTTCTTAGTTCTTGAATGATTTGAAATGAATAGACACGTAATATAGCTCTACATTGTTATAAAACTTGTGTTGGTCTATCGTAGTATGTGTTTACCTTGACATCACAATGGGCGTGTGGCGTAGTTGGTAGCGCGTCCGCTTAGCATGCGGAAGGTCTCCGGTTCGACTCCGGACTCGTCCAAAAATTATTTTTTGCCCCCTCTATTTGTTTAACTACTATATCAATATTTCATAAAGACGTTAACTTATCCAAGGCTAGTAAGCGAAAACTTTTTCTAAGTGTAGACAATTCCACCATCAACAATCATGGACTGGCCAGTAACGTAGTCTGACTTCTCACTACCCAAAAAGCTAACGAGACCGGCAACATCTTCTGGTGTTGAACCTCTTCCTAGTGCGATCGTCTCAATGTACTTCTTCACTGATTCACCCTTCTTGGCTCCAGTCAGAGCACCCAACTTTTCATCAATTAGGTCCCACATTGGAGTCAAGACAATACCCGGACAGTATGCATTCACAGTGATACCCTTAGAGGCCAGCTCTTTGGCAGCAACTTGAGTTAAACCTCTGACAGCCCATTTAGAAGCCGAGTAGGCACCCAGCATTGGGAAGGCATTGTGGGAAACGATGGAGGCACAGTTGATGATCTTGCCCTTCTGGTTCAGCTGTTGGAGCTTTTCTGCTGCTGCCTGGATACCCCACAAGACACCATTAATGTTAACGCTGTTGATCTTGTTAATCTCAGCTTCTGTAACCTCGGCCAATGGGGTGATTTGGGCGATACCAGCATTGTTAACAATCGTGTTAAAGTTACCCAATTCTTTGTGGGTGATGTCAACTGCTTTGAAAACCTGGTCCCTCTTGGAAGAGTCTGCCTCGATGAAGAACGACTTGACACCCAAGCTGGAGATCTCCTTGACGGTCTCACTGGCAGCAGATGATTGGGAGGCCAGGTCACTGATGGCCACATTGTAACCGTCTTTGGCCAATTGGATGGCGATGGCACGACCGATACCACGGGAGGCACCTGTAACTAGAGCAGCTCTGGACATATTGATGAAGTTATTAGAATATGGAAAAAGTTCACGTAATCTTGATAAGTGAAGACATACAACAAGGGACAATCAGGAAAACAGGAACCTTTATATACTTGTGATCTCTTCCCCACAAGCCGTCGGTCTTCTTCTGATTCTGTTGTTGTCGGGTGTTGTGCGGGTGGAAGTTGTACACGATGGACCAATTACCTCAACGGGTTCCACAACGGATAACGGGCGGCGGTCACCACCACCTGGGGGTTCGACGGAAAGGCACTGTTCCAGAGATTTCATTGGTTCAACAACCACATACCCCTTCTCCACTCTCACAATCATCATCTCACCGCATGAGGCTAAGGCGGGAGGCTGACTTCGCCACGCCCGCCTTTTTGCCCCCCTTGCGGACGTGGAACTGCATTGCGGGCCAGGGCCCAGCGATGCCGGATATCTGTAACCGCTGCCGTCACTGCTCAAGCCAAGATCGTTTTAAATGACCTTCTTCATAGTTAAGAAGAGTAGTCAGAACGATTCTCGCTATTACTCACGCTGGGTTTTTTTTTGGTGTTGTTAGCTTTGGTGCTATTTGTGTTCCCCTCAAAAAGGATTAATTTAAAAAAAAGAAAAAGTGACACAACGGGCCGACGGACTGTATACTGACATAATATATTACTAAGCTACACGTGATGTTTTTGTGTTTGTTAGTTTACAAACTCCCTTTGGTGGTTACAGCTAACTTTCTTTATCTTTCTTTAAACAGCTGGAGAGACGCAGTATCCAATTGTGCACATGGATCTCCCGGAGTCGCTGAAACCCCTTTTCATTGATTTTTTAGAGGATGATTTCAACAAGCTGACCAATCAACAGTACAAGAAAGGGAGGATCTACATGAAGGCGCTTGATAGTCTCAAAGAGTACGAGGCGGGTCCATTGAGGAAACCAGGAGATTTACACAATGTCAAGTTCATAGGGGTGAAGTTAGTGACAGATATGACAAAGAAGTTGGAAACCTATTGTCGAGAATATGGATATAAATATCCAGAATCACCACCAGCACTACCGGCCAACGCAATGGCGACGAGGAAAAGAGTAGCACAAGATAATGAGGACAACAATGACAAATCAGTGGTGCATCCAACACGAAAGCGTTCCAAAAAACAATATGTACCAGCCCAGAACTCTGGGGGTTATGCTATTCTCCTTGTTCTTCTTGAATTTGACCCCTACGATCGCGGAATGATGAAGAATGACATTGCAAGAAACGCATCCCCGTACTGTTCCAAATCATTTGCACCGAGCTCCGGTGGTGGAGGCGGACGACAACAGGATTACTCTGCATGGAACAGCGTCAAGACTTTGATCAAGAATGAGCTTGTACGGCAGCAAGGGAGACCTGCAAAGTTTTTTCTCACTGAGGAGGGTAGAACACTTGCTGAGAGTTTAAAAGAGGCCAATTCGATAGTGTTTAGACATCAGATGAATACGCCAGATAGGCTGAGGCAGTCATCGTGCGGTAATGCACGAGCGGTGCGAGTCCCGCACGACCGGGAAGTCTTCCATTATGATGGGGATGCGTACCATTTCTGGGAGGAAGGCACCTATGAAGTGGTGTTTATCATTGACAACCGAGAGGTGAGGGCCCAGAACCAGCGTGACTACTTCCAAGTCAAGCTACAACAAGCTGGCGTGGATACAGAGTCTAGAGCGCTTTCAGTTGGTGATGGATTATGGATTGCTCGAAACAAGAGAACCAACGAGGAGGTAGTTTTGGACTACATCATTGAACGGAAGCGGCTCGACGATTTGGCTTCGAGCATTAAGGATGGTAGATACATGGAACAGAAGGTGCGGCTTGGAAGAACTGGTGTGAATAACGTGTTTTACCTGATTGAGGAGGTGACGGGTACTGAATTGACCCACATGGCTGACGCAATCCAAACATCGATTTCGTTGTCGATGACCAACAGCAATTTCCATTGCATCAGAACAAAGGACGCTGACAGCACCGTGGAATTTATTGAGAGAATCACAAATGAGTTGCCCAAGTTTTATGAGAATAAGAAACTGTTGGTGATTAATTCAGACAGACTGGAATACCAGCAAGACTACGCGACAGTCCTCAACAAATTCAGGGAAAAGTTTGCTGATGATGATGGGATTCAATGTACACATTTTTACAACACATTTGACACAATGCTATCGAAGAGCGATCTCATGACTGCAAGGGAGATGTTTGTAAGGATGTTGATGACCATCAGAGGTATTTCGTTGGAAAAAGCGATACTCATCCAAAGAGAGTTCAAGACGCCTAGGTACTTGATCGAGAACTTTGACAAGTATAACCCTGATAGCATTGCGAAGTATGGCAAGAGGAACTGTGAGTATATCGCTGACATGTTCCAGAACAAGTAGCCTTTATATATATTATATGCATATTCCTACACAACAACAAGTAGTTCATATTTATCTGTCCCTTCTCATCATTGGCTACTCCAGCTACACATAGCAAAAAAATTGGTTTACCCTAATACTAATGCACTCTACTGGACACCTTTCTCGCAAGTGTGGGAATAGCTGCACTGATATTTGTCATTCTCTCCCCTGATTTCCATCCATCAAAATCAATCAACGCTTGCATACAGCCCCATTCAGTGATCTTATTCAGCAACCAGTCAAGATTCACAGGCTTTGTCAAATAATCATTACAACCAGCTGCAAGTGCCTCCTGCCTGTCCTGTTTCAAATTAGATGCAGTTAACGCCACAATAATGATTGGCGATCTAAACACCTTGAGGTCAAGCTCGTCTTCTTTGGCCCGAATGGGCAAGTTCTCAAAGTCCTGTTTCGCAAAGACTCCAATGTGGTTGATTTTCTCTAGTCTGCGAATCTCACGAGATGCATCAAGACCAGACATTACAGGTAGTTGAATATCCATCAGCACAAGATGGAAACCACCTTTGCTCCATTTTTCAATGGCTTCTTTCCCGTTTTTCGCTGTGTCGTAGTGGATGCCATGACGGCGAAGGTGGGCAGATAGGATACGGAGATTGACCAGGTTATCTTCAACAATGAGAACGTTGATGGAAGGTAGCACCTTTGCCAAAGTTGTGGATCCACCAGCAATCTTGGTGCGTGATTGAGGACGAGGTTGAGCTGATGATGATGCTGATGATGATAATGTGGAGTTGTTGTTGTTGTTGGTGGTGGTGTTTGTGATGTGAGTATTGGCGTTATCGCTATTATTGTTGGTACTTTCAACACCAGTGCCAGTGTTTTCTGTATAGTTCTTACTATTGCTGGTGTTTGATGACGAGGAATCTGATGATGTGTTGTTTTGTGACTGTAGTTGTGATTGTAATTGTGATTGTGTCTGTGTCTTCTCGGATGGTGGCAGACCACCTTTCACTGATGATTGTGTGCTTTTGTACGAAATTGCTGGAGATGTTGGTGTGCTGTCCTCTGAGTTTCTTCTCTTCTTCTTCTGCCATGAATCGTGCTGTGTTGATGGAAGCAACAAAACGGTGGAAGAGAGTGGTTCAACAGAGTTTGACAATGAGCTTCTGTGGGATGGTGTGGTGGAACGGTAGGAGTATTGGTTTGGTAAAGAGCTCATTCTTCTCTGATTATTGATCGAAGATTGATTAAACTCCTCCTCTTTACTCTCGAGAATAGTCTCTGTCGAGAAACTCTTGCGGTGATAAGGTGATATCTGTAGTTGCTGGTTCTGATGCTGGCCATATATAGGAGCAGATGTGGATTGGTGCTGGATGGAGTACAGTTGGTTGTAGTGGCTAGGCGGCAGTTCTATGACCAGGGCATTCTCCATAGTCATTCCCTGTGGGTAAAATGTGTCAATCACCTGCGACACAAGTTGGTCAGGCTCCAAATAAACGACACTAGAGTTTCGTGGGGAGCCCTCTCTAATGGATAAACTGGCAATGTCTGACATCACTTTCCCAGGAACGAGTGTCGACTGTTGGGGATTCACAGGGATCGGTGATAGTGGTGATGAGGAACAGCTATTGTCCATGAGGTTGTTGGGAGTCGGGGGATTCGCAGCAGAGCCACCGCCAGTCATCGTGATAGGAGGAGGTGGTGAAGTTATCCTTCTGCTAATAGTACCTGCTGGAAAAACAGTCCCTGTTGCATTGTTTGGGATCAACTTGATCATCAAGTCAGAAGGGTCGCATATCCTGGCCAAAGTCGTTGGGAATCTTTCAACAACCATCGTCTTGAGATCGTCAACAATATGAGACTCTTTGATATAGAGTGAGGTAGGGTTGCCATCTGTTCTGCGGATCCATACCCGCCTAGCGGTAACCGGTTGAGTAGGATATAGCTGTTGTGGTTGTGGTTGTGGTTGTGGTTGTTGTGTTGTAATGCTGAGTTGCTGAGGAAGACTACCCGGTTGTGGAAGGTAGACTTGTGCAGCCAGCAGCTTTTTGGGAGACGAGAGCTTCACCGGAAGCATATTTGTGTGTATAGAGATATCTGGCCTTGGTGAAAGAAGGGAATCGATGGTGAGGGTTTTAACAGGAACGACGGCGGCTAATCCTTTTTGTGGCCATTTGAAATGAAAACACAAGTCTGATTATATAAGTTGAATTACATAATTACATAAGCTCATAACTAATTGGGATACAACAAAACTGATCAAATTAGGAATGTGGCAAACGTCTTACAAATCTCTAATTGTGGTTTCTACAGAGACAGTTCTAATAAAAACGTTCATAAATTCATGCTGATAGTAGTATACAAACACACATTCAAAAAACCAAAGTGAGGATCATGAGATGTGTATGTTGATGAGGGGAGGAATATTAAAAGATTCTAGCGACAGTATTTAGACCGCCAGAGGCTCTGATGAGTTGCTCAGCACCCAATGGCCATAGCATCACAGTTCCTAGGAAAGCAGCCCATTGGAACAAGACTGGAACTTTGTTCATGTATAGCTTACCGAAGGTAGCTAGAGTAGAGGTGTTGACAGTCACCTTGACATGGGTTGCACCAGCAGCCTGCTTCTTAGCAATTTGGGAACCAAGGGCGACTGTGTTTCTTAGAATTGGAGTGGTGAACATTGCTTTTAGTTTGTTTTGTCTTGATGAATAATGTTCTACAAGGGTGTTGTGTTTGAGAGAGAGGGGGATACCATCCCGTTTAAATAGTAGTAGAGACACCAATCAGTCCCCGCAATGAAGTTGCTGCCAGTTTTCTTTTTGTGGTGTCATTCGATTTCCCAATGCAATCAGATGATTTTTTTTTAATTACCTAAGGAAAGTTGTCTGATGTGTCCCGAACCGAAGGAATCACCTCACTTTTTTTTTTCTGTGTGATCTCTCTTTTCAGCCAGGGCCGCTGCGGGCCAGGCAGCCAGGCAGCCAGCTCCAGCGGCTAAGAGTACACAAATGGGCAGCCCAATGATCAGTGTGCGTCAAGGGCTTCGCATTGTTGAACCGCATAGTCACACAGTCGCTTTCAGAGCCAAAGGGCGTTGGTTTGGACGCACTGTTTTGGACGTACTGAGTTCCGAGTTTAGAGCAAAGAGTTTGGAACAACACAGGCAGCACATCCTGCATGGTATGGTCCAATTGGTTCGTCCAGGAGAGCCACCTACGGTCCTGACCGGCCAGGAACTTCTTCTCGGCCCACCATTATCGGTCCATATCTGTAACAAGGACACCATTCGGATCACCACCACACACAAGCATGAGCCACCAGTACTCGCAATTGCATCTGGCGCCATCCCCGTGCTACACTGGGACCATGCTGCCGGTCTCTTGGTGGTGAACAAGCCATGTTCGATCCCGGTACACCCCACGGGGAAATACTTCCACAATACATTGACAGAGATACTCAAACTCCAACTGCAGTTGAAAGAAGATGTACATCCTTGCCATCGGTTGGACAGACTCACCTCTGGTGTTTTGGTTATGGCCACCAGCCCCTTGCAGGCGTCAACGGTCCAGGAACGGATCAGAGACAAGCAAGTGCAGAAGCATTATCTGGCCCGTGTTCAGGGCCGTTTCTCCTCCTCACACAAGGAGGTTGCGACCAGCCCAATTGGGGTCATTGATACAAAGCTGGGCTTCAAGAATGGCGTAAAGCCCCGCAAGGACGCTGTCACTGAATTTGAACTCGTGCGTTACAATGAGGATCTAAATCAGTCGATAGTGCTTTGCAAACCACTCACTGGCCGCACTCACCAGATTAGAATCCATCTCAATCGTTTAGGTTTCCCTATTGTCAATGATCCTCTTTATGGACCTCATGCCTCAAAGCTGCGTTCTAAGCTCATCAATAGTGACGAGGACATCACTAGGGAACAGTTTGAGCAGCTTCTGGATGAGGATCTGCATCGGTTAGAGGAGATCAAGTCCACTGCTCTTTGTTGCGAAGAGTGCGGAGACCTCCTCTTCAACTATGACAAGCTGGATCTTGGTGGCTTGGAAATGTGGTTGCATTCCTACAAGTTTTTCATCAATGAGAACATGCAGTATGAAACTGACGAACCTGAATGGTGTAACATATAAATCCTACTTCTTGTTGAATCTGCTTCTTGGCATTGTTGCTCTCTTGTTTGAATACTTTTGGGCAATCTCCTTCAAATCCTCGCCAAACTGATACCCTTCAGCCTCAACAAGTGTCTCAATCACATCCCAATTGGCCTTTGTATTACACAGTTCAACAAAACTATTAGTGTTAAACTTTTTAGCACTTAGGATTGTTCCCCGTATATCCCACTCCATCAACTCCAGCTCCTTCTCTGTCCTTGGAATAACCCTCAGATTGATCACATAAAACCCATCTCTCCCTTTCAAATCCGTAAAATTCCGCAAGAAAATCTCTCTGATAAGTCTCCGTACATTGATACGATGCGCAGCGAAATCCATTGGATTCAAGCTCTTGCCAAACTTGTCCTTGAGCACATCAGCCATCTTTGGGTTGTTTATTGTAAAACCCTCTTCGTACTTGACTCTCAATGATGGTGTTGACTTGCGGAATAGCCCCAGAAAATGATCTGCTGGGAAAAAGAAGCTACGGAAGAGTTCATTCTTGCGGAGTTGTAGTGGCGGGGCTATACGGGCCTGGTAAAAGTACTGGTTAATTGAACCAAGCGTGCCTCGCACTTGGTGGGGTTCAAGAGCTGTTGGTGCGTTGGATGATGGTATTGTTTGCCAGATGCGGCCGGGTCTTCTCCCTGGTGTTATGTTGGTCGAGTGAGGCCGTATCAATCTCAGTAGAGACGGATTGCGAAGCATCTGCCTTGGTGGGGGAAAAGCTGAGTTGATGTTCTGTATATATATACATGTATATATATATTTTTTTTTTCATACAAACAAATTCAAACACAACTACAAAAACTAAGAACCAAAATAAAAGAGACCAATGCGCATTATCTCAATTGATTCATGTCCTCATTATATATAGTCGCTTGCTCACATGCTCGCCTATCTGACAAACTTGTCCTCTCTTTGCTTCTTCACATTAGCCTTCAAGTCGTCAACATCTCCTCTAGTGGCATTGTAGCTCAGATTAGTGACTTGGTTGAACGGATTCTCATCGCTCTTCTCAAATTCCTTGAACACCAACTGCTTCACCTGTTGTAATCTCAAGCCTGGGTTCTCTTTTCTAGCCTCAGGAAGACGTGTTTCCTCATAGGCAGCAAGAGCAGCCTTGAATCTTCTCTCTGGGTGCCTGTCAATTTCCTTGTCGGAAACCGCACCACCCTTTTTGGTCAATGTCAGAGCTTCCAGCGCATTATCAATACCACTGGCACTGATCTCCACTGATGTAGGTTGATCACTAAGGAAGTCATCAATCTTTCCAGCTCTCTTGGCTGCAACTTTAGCAGCACCGCGACCTTTCCCACTGGCTTTGGATGGCAATGAGGCCTCCTCTTCCTTCAACATTAAATCACGTTCCGCTTTCTTACGCGCAGCTTCTTCCTTCTTAGCAGCCTCATCCTCCTTCTTCTTGTTAGCCTTCTTCGAGCCTTGGGCCCATTTAGAATCCTCCTCGGCATCAAGCTTAGCTTGAGCTTCAGCCGCGTTCTTCATGGCTTGCTCTGCCTTACGAGCATTGCCCTGTGCCTTCTTGCTGTTACCTTCAGCACCTCCCTTCTTAGCCATTGTTTCTGTCAAATTGACTATTGAATACCTACTAGAAAAGAGGTGGGAACCGCTCCCAAAACCTTCCACCCTCTTTGATAAAACTCATATTATGTAATGTTTATGTAATGTATTGATTATATAATGATTATGTCAGTTTTGTGTTTTTGTGTTTTTGTGTTTTTTTTTTCTTCCCCTTCTCTCTTCATTTTTTCCAACCACAAAAGCGCATCAGCAGCATTATTAATATCAGCAGCAGTGGTCACTGTCTGTGTCTGTCTGTTTGTGTTATGTTCTCTGCTGTCAGGTTGAGGCGATGCATTCATACCACAAAGACTCTTTTCTCTGCAGAGGAAGCTGTTGCCGATATTATTTCATCAAAGTTTGGGAAGGGTAAGAAGCTGCCGCCAGGAAAGCAGCAGATTGTGATACTAGATGCCGAGCAGTCCAGACTTGTCCGTCATGTTCCTCATTACTTCCGTTCAGATCATAACCGCAAACTGAATGAGAGGAAGAAGAAGCCACAATTGGTGAACTCAGTGGACCTCGCTGAGCAAAGATCCAAACTCACGCGAAACAACTCGAAGATTACGAATGAACAGAGTGCCAGGCAGATCAACCAGATGAGACCTTCAAAGACGTTGGTATCAAGTAAGAGATATGAACAAATCACCAAGGAGTTGTCCACGGTGTTCACGATTGTCCAACTGAGAGAGTACATTTCAGCAGAGTTTCCTGAGCAGTCTGGTTACAAGACAATCACCAAACCAAGAGTGATTCAAAAGATATTGCATCAGTGTTGGGGACTCGAGATATCTGAACAGGTTGATCCAGAAAGTGATTTGGTGTTGCAAAGAGAGTTTGATTTGAGTCTGAGAGAGTTGTATTTACTCTTGACACAAAACACTTTTGACAAGTGGATTAGGGCCAATGTCAAGATTATTGTACTTCCAGAGGAGCTGAGAGTCATTGTACGGTCCAGCAAGTCGCATTTACAATATATTGAACTAGCATTGGGGAAAATCCTTGATAATATTGCAACAAATGAGATGGACTTGAATAGTTTGACCCAGTATCTCAAGGAGCAAAACAGATCTCTTCCACTTGATCAGATCCAAAGACTTTCTGGCGTCTTCTTTGAACAAGTTGAGACCAGCAACACTTCAAGCGAGTACAAGGTGTATTCTTTAGGTGTCAGAAACTTGGGACCATCAAGAAGGCTAATTCTTTGGAGTTTGGAAAACAACCCTTTTATCAGAGACCTCACGCTCACAAACTTTCACGATGCCAACAGCTCCGAATGCCAATACTTCAATCAATTTCAAGTGGATTCACTGCCCTGGATATACCAGAATAGAAGCTGGGCAAGACTCCAAGCTCCAAAAACCAGAGACTTCATTCCATTACCAGTAAAGCTAGATGCTGATAAGATTTATGAAGACTTGCACAAAGGCACGACAACGACAACAACGACAACAACGACAGCAACGACAATGACCAAAGAACTCAACAAGCCACAAGGTTCCATCACACATTCGCTTACTGCAGCGACATTTGGACAGGTTTTGCATGAATTAGACTCTGAAGGGAAACCAACAAAATCGATCTTGAACACACAGCTACCCTTTGCAAGAAACTTGTTGAAATCATTACCATTGTATCAGTTTGAAGAATCCCCAGAGGATGATTTTGTGGACACGTCACTTGATGTCTCACAAGATTACCATTCATACTTTGCGCAGATCAAATTCGTTCCATCACCTTTTGAGATGACTGGAGTGGATGATGGCAAGAGCAAGAAGTACAAAACTGACATTAAGAATTTCCTAGAGTACCCACCTTTGGAGTTTTGGTTTGAAGTTGATGAGCGTGATTGTGCCAAAATCGATACTTTACAGGTTGTTCTGACTGAATCTGAGACTAACTCTACTGTGTTGCTGCCTTGCAACTCGACAGATTTGAAATTCGTCAAGTCAAGCTCCATGACTTTGGTAGACACCTCTTCAAACACCTCGTCTGATGACTGGTTGAGTGAACAACCTGGTATCAAGCGTGCTTTATCACATGCTGCCCTAAATTTCAGCGGCTCCAAGGCGGTGAAGGTTCCTGATTTCGTGGAGGTGAAGTTGCCTGGAGTAGACCAACCTGTAAGATATGAATACGTCAGCTTGTCGTACCGTCGTCACCTGAACTATAAATTTAATGATAGACTCTTACAATTTGCAGTGGTTGAATCTGGTGCACTTGGTGGAAGAACCATGGAGTTGCTCATGGTTGGTTCTGAGAATGAGATTGTCTCAAGCAGTGGTGGTGGTGCTGAAGAAGAAGAAGTTAATGGCAAGAAGGAATTGAAAGAGTTTGTCGATGACGTCGCAAAGCTTGTCGATGAGTTAGAAGCAGCAGCTGGTAACTAAGAAGGGTCTCGATTTTGGGAAACTCAATGAGTTTTCCTGTCTGTACATATACAAAACATTATAATTATAATTAAAACAAAGAAAAACGGGGAACAACAAAACTGGTTGGTGTAGAGACGGATCACCAATTAACATACCCTCTATCAACTGGTCTGAATACCTTGATCTTACCACTCTTCATGTCTGAAGGCTTGTATGAGCTCTGTTTCACCTTGCCAGTGGTATCAAGCTCAATGACTCTGAATTTCTTCTTATCATAATCATAGGCGGCCAAAATAGCAGCAAAAGGTCCGCTCTTATCAACACCAACATCATACAAAACCCTCTGGCGTAACTTGTTATGGCCTTGGAACTTGGCCCTGTGGATAGCAACAATATCACCGGGTCTGAATTGGGTCAACTGCTTCACTTCTATGTTGTTGATGTTGGTGTAGATGGTGGCACCATATGAGCGGAGACCGACACTTGGAAGAATCTTGTCTTTAACACCACCCGCCAGTTGGCTCAAGATGAACGGGACCAAAGGTGTGGATAAGTGTTGGTTGATCAATCTGCTAGCAATCTGCAATACTTGAGCACCAAAATCTTGAGAGTGCGCATCTAAAAAGGCCTCGGTGAAAGCTGGTGTTGGTTTAAGAACAGCCTCAAAGGACGCCAGTGAGTTCTCATCGGAGTAAGACAGGTGCAGGTTTGTTTGAGAGTTATCCTGGTGTAGGACGTAGAAACTCTTCACCACTAAACTAGTTCCATCTCTTCTTGGAACCGTATTCTCGTCAAGTTCAAATATCAATTCCTTGTTTACCTTTGCCTGCAAAACCAATGGCAAATCATTTCCCAACCACCACCTAGACCTCAAGTCGTATTTCTCAGTAACCTCTTGGCTGATGCTAGTTGCATGACCCGATGATGTTGGTAAACCGCCTGTGGTGGAGAATGTAGATGCCTTCTTGATCGCAACGTGAGGAGTTGGAGGATGTTGTTGTGGTGGTGGTGTAGGAGGAGCATGGTGGATGAATCTTTGGGACGAGTTTGAGAAAGTGGAGGCACCAGTGCTGTTCTTTCTCAAAGGCTTGGAAGGAGTGAATGAGTCCTCCTCGTGAACTGTGCTCGGTAAAAAAAACGGCACAGAAGGACTTCCAATGTTGTGTGAAATGATGGAGGAGTTGATCGATCTAACATCTTCGTGGTCCTCCTCATTAGGATGGTCATAGTGGACATCGACTATTGCCTTTGGAATTGGAGGCACTGATGTTGGAATCGGAGGTGGAAGGAGTCCTGGAGCAGATGATGGAATTGGAGGAGGAACAGAGCTTGGACTAGATTGTGGAAGAGGAGGACGGCCAGTAGGAAGGTGTGGAGCAGCAGATGCTGGGACTGGAGGGGGAGGAGGAGGCGCATGTAGAACATTTGGTTGGGGTGGTGGTGGGGGTGCCCTCTTTGATGGAGTAACTGGGGCAGGTTGGTGAGGAATTGTTGTTGGTTCAACTGACCGAGTTTGGTCATCTGAGGTATCACGATTACTCTTTGGATATTGAGTATCATAATCGGATTCATACCCTGTGGTGTAGTCTGACTGAACACTTTGCATTATCTCAGCTGCGTCAGTCGCCTTGTTATCTAAATTCAACTGTTCAATTTCCTTCTGTCTATCATGCTCAGAGAACTCAATTTCACCGTCACTTGAAGACTTGTCATCAAAATCTTCCTCATCATCTCCTTCTATAGCCGATTCTGAGAGGACGTTTCGAGGTGTTCCTGTGATGTCCAACTTCTCAAGCTTCTCTGCTAGGGTCTGTTCTGGCTCCTGAGGGGTTGACACTTCATCAATTTCATCGACTTCTTCTTCCAAATCAATTGGACTCTGAGCCTTAACTGTCTCGTTATCAGCCTCGGACGATTCCAGCGTTGAAGCCTCCGTTGTCTTTGGTGCGCCTTCAACCTCGCGCTCCTCTTCATAATTATCAACCACAGGTTGTGGTGGTGGTGCCCCCTTCATCAACAAACCAGGGGCTGGCGAAGCTGAGCCAGCTGCAAATGGCAGAATAGGGATAGGAGCGGTATTCTGAGGAGAGATATTCTGCTGAAGTTCTTCTTCGTGCTTCTCTTTGCTCTTCTTTGGTGTCTTTTTGGTAGGAGGAGCACCACCAGTTGGCATTCCAAAAGGATTGAACCCACTAGATGAACCATACATACCACCAGCACTAGCCAATTTGGCCATTCTTTCACGAAGGGCTGATCTTTTAGCCTCTTCTTCATCCTCTTCGTCTTCGTAGTCCTCATTATCGTCGTGATCATCTTCCTCTTCCCCTTGCTCTTCTTCATCCAGACCTGTTTCAGGGTGAGGGTGAGATTTTTCTCTCTCTTCGTCTGAAGCAATCGAAGATGACCCTTCCAATGGAGGGTTAGGAACTGTTGAAATGATGATTTCTTGCTGCTCATCTTCACCAGTCGTCTGTACGTCAAACTCATCGGCGACAACAACGGTGCCCGCCGCCTCGACCTGGAGATCAGCGTTTTGTATAGCTTTAGCCTCCTTGTGTTGCTTCTTCTTAGCAGCCAACGCAGCTTGTCTTTCAGCTTCTTCCGCTTGCTGTTTCTGTAAAAGAGCGATTCTCTCTTTCAAACTCATCTTTGGCCCTTCCTCCTCCCCTGCAGCCTGGTCATTGTTAGCATCAATCTTAACTGGTGGAGGAGCCGGTTTTTCCTGTTGCGGTTTGTTGGTGCCTAGCTTTGGAGGAACATAAGAAGAATGCGAAAGATCTGGTTTAGTCTTAAGTGGTGTGATATTCTTGTTGATTGAAGGAGGGATGTACGAAGAGTGCCCTTGGTATGGCTTCACGTCAGACTTGTGAGGTTGGCCAAACGAGGTCAATGGTGACGGAACTGGCGCCCCAGAGTTAAATGTTGACTTTCTGGATAAGAATGCCTCTGAGAGGGAAGGCTCAGCTGGTATAGGGGCTGGCTGCAGTGGCTGCTGCTGCTCATCATCGGACTCAACGGGGTTACTATCTGCTTGAAAAGCGCCAGCTGAAGGTGTCTCTTCAACACGGGATGGAGCAGACTCCTGTTCATCAGGCTCGTCTTCAAACTCGTCTTGAACAAGTGTGGTGGACGACGGCGGCACTGCCGCTGCCGCTGCCGCCGTCGCCACCACCTGCTCAGCAATTGGGCCACTCACAAAGTTCTTTGGAAACATACCCGACTTCAAAGCACCAGTGCTGTCTACGTACTCGCCTGAGAACCACTCCTCATCTTCAATTGCAGTGACCTTGATCAGCTGGCCAGCACAAAACGGCAAATCGTCTTCAAAATCAGACTTGTACTCGTAGAGCGCCTTCGTCGTGAATGGCAGGTGGCTGCTCATTTGGCAATGGCTCTCGTCAATCTCTAGAATCCAGTGTGCTGGTGGGTCAGTGATAGGCCTCAATTAGCAGACAACAAGCAACAAACAAGCAACAAAGATCACTCAGTAGCGCGCCCGCTGGCTTTGTTTTGTTTTGTTTTGTTGGCGTTTCGGTGTTGGTGTTTCTGTGGCTTGGTGGGGGGCTTTCCACATTTTTTTTTACCGTTTCGGGGTAAAACTGAAAGAGTCCGGGTAACTATATATAAATCAGTATGGTGGCCTATGGTGGCCTATGGTGGTTGGTAGTCAATACTATCAAATCTACAATCAATTTGATAAACAAAACATACACGGTGCTTAATTTGAATTCATCTCTGTAGGTCACAAATGCAGGACTTTCCTGTCTTTGGACAGTGGACCACGACCCATTTAGTTCCTTTACCGGCCTCTTTTGAAAGGGCATTGTAGATATTAATTATGAAGCTTCTCGGTGTTGAAGAAGAGCCGGCACCGCCAACCTTTCTGATCCATTCATCTTTCACGTTCACAGAAGTTATCGAGATCATGTCCAGAACTTCGTCCTTGACGGCATCCACAGCCACGATAGGGGTATCTGATAGACCAGAGATGATGCTATTGGAGGCCCTTTTTGAACTCTCTTCGTAGGTCCATCTATCCTTCTTGCTGGACTTCTTCGCACTTCGAGTAGCTTCATTTGCAACAAAGATCATCTTCTGGTTCTCTTTAAGAGCCAAAGACTTGGCCATGGCAGATAGACTCTCTGTGGACGATGAATTCTCTGCATTGGAGTAGAAGTCAGCAGCACCGGCACCGGCACCACCACTAGAGGCAGGAGGCAGCGAAGGCACCCCGCTGGTATGGCTATTACTAACGGTGTTGCAAACAGCAAGTTCGTTCTGGAGAAGCTCAACCATCTCCTCAAAATCAACGTCAAAGTCTGCCATCGTCGTCTCCATATTTTTCACCTTGAGAGGTTTGTACCGTTTCTTAGAGGATCCGCCCAACAACAAAGGCACCTGTTGTTGTTTGATCATGACGACCCAGTCAACACCATCACGCTGGCATGAAGTAGTAATTTCATCAATGTTGTGGCAACTCGACAACATATCAGATGAAATGCCAACACTCCACAACCTCTTCAGGACTTCAAGTCCCATGGGCTTCCAATTAGATACACTCAAACTGGTGACTAGTACATCGCATCGTTTAGGTTTCCAGTCAACTGAAGAATGTGTGTCTTTTGTTGTCTTGCTTGCCTTCTTCGGTTTGATTGAGTCAACCTTCATGAATGATCTCATGACTGCAAAGATGCTCTCACATCCCAAGTTGAAGCCGACTGCATGTTGTGTGTTCGTCTGACCACCAGAAGGACGAGCTAGTGTCGAAATCAACTTGTCGTATCTGCCACCACCAGCAATAACCATCTTCTGCTTGTTAGTCTTGTCCTCACTGAGAACCTGGAACATGATACCACTGTAGAACTGAGGATTGTAGTTGGTGAATGGAGAGACAAAGACATTCTCAGTGACTCCCAACAACTTCAAATGACTCATAACTTTGGCGAGGTAAGACAAATGTGTATCGATTCTATTGAAGAGTACACTGTCAACCATCAGCTTCTTTATTCTAGTTCTGGCAGCCTCGAGGGACAATCTGAAGTTGAACTGTTCAATGTCATACAACACAGTAGATGTGATATTCAGACGGGACTTCAACAGCTGTTTGACACCCTCCATCGTGCTGTCGTGTCCAATAGTAGATAGTATTCTAGCAACCAGTAGAGACTGTGCTCTGTCGACACCACAAAACTCAAGAATAGTTTCCAAAATACCCCCGTGGTTCAAAATGATAACAATCTTCTTTCTGTTGAAGATGGGGAAAATCTTGGAAACATCATCGATAATCTTGATGGATTCTGCATCGTGGAGGTCCAGGTCCGTGGAATCAGATGTGATGATGTCAAAATCAATCTCGGCGAACTTGGATGGCTCGGTACTTGAAGAGTCTTGAAATGTTGGTCTAAAGACATAATCAACTCTGAACAACTTCTCCAAATCACTCTTGTTCTTAGACAGAAATCTAGCCATTGGATAGGTCAAATCGTAGGGCAGCTGCAAGACCGTTCCAGTACTATCCAACACCTCATAAGGCCTCTCAATATCATTTGAGTACAGAGGTGACTTTGGAAAGATCATTGGAGGCTCCTTGGTCTGGATGGCACCATGAACCTTGAAAACATTGATGATCTCATTTATCATCTTGTCAACCAGCAGACGACTGGGAACTGACATTGGTGTCTTTTCCAAGTCATACAAGATATCGTTCGCCAGGTTGTGAGGCTGGCTGAAAAGAGTCTCCCTGACTTGTGCTTGCCAAGGTGATGATGGGTCAGCCAAACTCTTCAACGCTTCCTTAACAATTTGATCTTGGTCCTTGGCTGGAAGCAACCCTGATTTCAACAAGTCACTAGCAGACGGTCTGAGATCGGGGTTGTGGTCCAGCAGTTGCCTGATGATCTTCTTCTCAATGCCCTTCTCAACTGCAAAATCATTTGGGAAGATAACAGCCGGGCTTCTCAGTGCTTTCAAAACGTCGGCCCTCTCCATACCCGTGCTGAAAGGATGTACCATCTCAAAGAAGATAATACCAAGGGAGTACATATCAACCTTTGAGTCGTAATTACCATCACCCGAAAGAACCTCATTGGCAACATAGAGGTGGGTACCGACATCAGTGGTCAAGTCTTCCGACATGGCTGACGCTTTTGATCTGTTCTTTGCAATTATAGCATTGTGAGTAGTCTTTGCCAAACCAAAATCACCCAGCTTGATGTTTCTGGACTGATCTATGTAAATATTAGACGGTTTCAGATCTCTGTGAATGATACCTTGGGAGTGGATGTAGCTCAAGGCTTCGAGAATCTCCCTCAATAAACGGTAGTATTCGTCTTTCTGACGGGAAAGGATGCCACCCTTAACAACATCAAACAGTGAGCGGTTCTCACAATACTCCATCTGAATAAATAGGGTACTGATAATCTTGACGGGTCTCACAGTCTGAATAGCAGTGCGATCAAAAATATCATCAGTATCAAGTTCATTTTCATCAACTTCACTTGTATCAGCCTCGTCGCAATCGTCATCTGAGTCACGGCCAAAAACGATATCAGGCCCGCCTTGGAAAGAGTTGGAGATGAAATCCAGTGTATGGCTCCTGGTCACGCTTGGGCGGGCAAACGACGATGTCACATTAGAACCAGTCAGTTCAAAAGAAATGTTCGCACTGTTGTTGAAAGTGCTGATGCGATCATCGTCATCGTCATCGTCATCAAATTCATCCTCATCCTCATCCTCATCTTCATCTGATGAGTCCAACGCACTCTCGCTAGCTGCTGAGCCATTGTTGTGCTCGACCCACGCTGCATAGTATCTGACCACGTACTGATGGTTTAGTCTAGCCAGTAGCATAACCTCAGACAGGATAGAGGTCAAACGATCCTCTGTGTGGCGAATCTTCTTGATGGCATAGAATCTACCATCCCAAATGTTTCTCGCTTTGATCACCTCACCGAAAGCACCTTTACCCAAGAACGCAGACTCTTCAAAGTCTTTGGCATATCTCGATTCTGGTCCGGCCGATGTGAGTCCTGATAACCCACCCGTGTTGAAGCTTCGGCGCGGCCGATTCGAATGCGACGATCCACCTGTATGAACAGGGATCAAGGGATCTTCGTCCTCTCGTGTTGACCTTTGCAGTAGGTTGGTGTTGAACTGCTGAAGAGGCATTCGCAAGAACTTGGTTGGTAAGAGACCGAATGGCGGCGTCCTCTTCCTTGGCTTCTCAACAAATATGTTACTCAAGAACTCCTTGATTGTTTCATCTAGTGGGACAGAGGAGAGAAAGATAAAGGGGTCTGCGTACTCCATAGTTGTTGAAAGACCCATTGTCAGCTCAACGAAAAGAACACCAAGATCCCACACATCAGTCTTACTCTGTGGTTCAGGATTCTCCTCCAGCTCAGGAGCCACCCATTCCTTCTGATGTGAGCTGACAACCTTGTGACCCTTGTTAGGGTGCCTCGCGAGCATGTTGACCAGCCTGTAGCCGTAAGTTGGATGCTGGAGCTTAACCTCGCCCTTAACAAGGCATACAGTTTCTGTGCTCAGCGACTTGTGAACCATGCCTAGCTTGTGTAACTCCTCTAGCCCAGACAATAAGGCTATTGTCCATGATCTGGCTGTAAAAAGGTTCACAGAGTTGATATTTAACAGCAACTCCTTCAAGGTCCCCTGTGACGAATACTCTGTAAGCAAACGGATCCTGTAGATGGGATCGCTCTTATTTGAGCCTCGGTGCTTGATGGTATATGCGAAGAGGCTATGGACTGACTCCTTTCGTTCGCTAACCAGTGCACTCAACTCCCTCTCCAAGTCATGAATCTCTTTCTTACCACCTCCAGTGGTCCAATGAGGACTATCCAGATCAATTTCTGTAAGAAGTAATAAAGAATCATCTTCAAGATTAGAAGAGTTCTCCTGATAAAAGAGACTGCCTTCAGTCGAATGGTGCAAGTAAGGCTTGACTACCGACTGTTTGGCAAACGAAAGGATACCACTTGGTTTCGGTCTCATGCAGTTGATAACAGCCTTGTACTGGATGACAACATTGTTGGACAATCTTCCAAGGATCACGTCGTCAAACACGATTGCCTCACCAGATTGAATCATGCTTTGTGGAGGAAGAAGAAGCGTCTCGTCCAGTATAGAAAGATCTGCATCAACCTTAGCATCAAAGTTATGACTTCTCTTGATAATCTCTTCTTCAATCAGATCCTGTTCGATTTTGTGCTTCCTCTGTCTCTCGGCCTCATCTCTGGCAGCATGTTCACGCTCTTGGACCTCCTGTGCTTCCTTCTCCGACTTCATTCTTAATAAACGGTCCTCCTCCAAGGATGTGTTTCTAATTGAGTCTTTGTAAATGTTCAGCTGGTCCTGAACTAGAGTGATAATCTCAAATATCATTTCATTCCCCTTCAACTGATCTATAAGACTCTTGATCTCCTTGTTCAACGTGGCCATCTGGCTGTCCAAGACATTCTTGACACTTTTGAAGATAATCACAGGTGCTGTCTTGGGATAGGTCGAAGTGAACTCAACATGCATGGTCAATGAGGACTTGGGCTGGTCATTGCCTCCTTCTTCCTCGTTGTCACATTGCGATTTCAAGGATATCTCGAATTTGGGTGGAGGCTTCTGGTGCCATGCTGACGACGAGTCCGTTTTCTCCACAAAGTCGTCATAATAGATGGATTGGATGACGTTTGCCTCTTGTCTCTGTATCTCATAGTAGTCTTCCAAAGACATATTCTCTCTTTCTAGTGCTTATGTATGGTGGGGCTTAATACTCCCTATGTATGAGGTGTGGTGCCTGTTCTTTGATTATTCAGACTCCTAAATGATACACTGTGTATAGTCTCACAATCAATCTTTACACAAAATTTTCTCTCTCGCTCTCTCTCGCTCTCTCTCGTGATCTTTCTGAAATAGAACTGTGATTTCTGTTAGCGGTGTTTCGAAGGCAACTTGGAGGGAATTACACGCACACACTATTCAGAAAGACATCTTTCAGTTTCCAGTCAACGGTACAAATATAATTTTATGGAGGAATTGGATTGGATTGGCCTTGAGACGGTAGCGTGGGTTGGGGAGGAAATAGGCTGTTCGATTTTGCGGGAGTGGAACCTGGGTTTGTTTGATCTAATTGGTATTATTGTGTTCATGTTTTTTTGTTGTTTTTTTGGTCTCGGTAAATTATTTCATACAAATAATGAGAGAGATAGGGGCGGCCTTCGTGTGTATACACTCAGTAGATCACATCGTAGATGAACAAGAATATAATGTATACATATAATCTTGCGGTTGGTGAGAAAAAAGAATTAATAATAATAAAAATAACAAGTCAATTCCCGTTCTTTTTGACCGAAGTCAAAGACAACCACCAGCCGGTGCATCAAAATACAATCACGCGTTGGTCACTTGGTTGCCTTGTCTTCTTAGCAAGAGACTGTCTTCTTCTTCCCCATGGTCTGCCTTAATGATCTGAGCCACTTCAGCTTCAACATCACTGTCGTCAAGAATTGGCTTGAACGAGGAGGTGCTGGACAGCTCTGGGAAGTTTCTTCTGTACGACCAGTGCGCAACCAAGGCCCCTAGGAGTGAGCCCAGAATGATATCAATGAAATGGTGTCTGTAATCCTCAGTTCTCGAAAGTGCGATCAGAGCCGCACCGATAGCTGGAATACTGGCCATCAGTTTTCTCCAAGAACCAGTCAATGGGTGGTCTGCGAGCAACTGGCCAGACAACCATAGAGAAAGGTATCCCAGACCAGAGAAAGCGGTACTTGAGTGACCTGAAGGGGTGGTTCTGAAACCATCTGCCAAACGGTTCATGTTCTTAGTGGTGCAAACATCTTTGGCAAAGACTAGCGTGTTCAATGGTGTATCAGACTTTGGGATACATCTGGCAATGAAATCTGGTCTATGTCTTCCGATCCAGTTCTTGAGGATATCGGTGACCAGCTCGTTTACAAAGAAGGAAACAAAAAGACCCAACAGTGAGATATAACCCAGGTAGAGCTTGTGCTTTGGGTGGCCCAGTATCACTGTGAGAATAACAATCACTGCAATCGGAATGAAGAGCGAAAAAAGAACATTCCACTCATTTGGAACACGCTCCATCTCAGCGAATGGGTGGTTGATGGTGAGATCATTAACGTAGAACTGTCTCTCAAATGGAGGACTGAAGAAGTTCACATAGGTGTCCAAAAGAAACACCACTGGCACAAGGATCACGTCACCAACACGCCACTTCTTGAGCAGTGGGTAAATAGACAGCCTGTCAAGGCCCAATGAGATCCTGTTGATAGCCATTTTTCCTCTCAATGTATATCGTCTTAGTTCTCTTCCAAAACATCCACTTGAAAGGGGGAAAAGTAAGCTCGTCAGAAAGAAGGAAGGGTGGGAAATACCTCCTCCTTTATAAATAAAAATAAAATAAACCAAAAAAAACATGTGGGCAGGAGGGCAACTGCTTAGTCATCAAATATTGAAGCCGGGTAACATTCCAAGTCGTTATTTTGTCAATTTTCTTTGAAGCCGGGTAATGTTTTGTGTTTGTGTTTGTGTTTGTGTTTGTTGATGTTGGCGGCAAAAAGTGCATTCAGTTCCTGAATCTGAATAGTAACCAACTTAACGAACTTCGCCTTCTTTGACAATGGCCAGAGAGGACAGTTTGGTGAAGGTTCTTGGACAGGACACTTACAACCAGATTCGCTCTTCCAAAGTTCTGCTTGTCGGCGCTGGTGGTATTGGCTGTGAGCTTCTGAAGGATCTTATCCTTCTGGGCTATGGCGAGGTACATGTGGTTGATCTGGATACAATAGACCTGTCCAATCTGAACCGCCAGTTCCTTTTTCGTCAAAAGGACATCAAGCAGCCCAAAGCGTCCACTGCTGTGAGTGCTGTTGAGGGTTTCAACTTCCACAAGACTAAACTGGTCCCATATCAGGCCTCTATCTATGAAACTGACTTGTTCCCATTGTCATGGTTTGGTCAGTTCGATATCATCTTCAATGCGCTAGACAACATTGCTGCTAGATCCTACATCAACAAAATTGGCCTGTTCTTGAACAAGAGGATCATGGAGTCTGGCACAACAGGCACCAATGGCCAAGCTCATCCAACTTTCCCAAACAAAACTGAATGTTATGACTGTGTTCACAGAGAAACACCAAAGTCATTCCCTGTCTGTACAATCAGATCCACTCCTTCTGAACCAGTTCATTGCATACACTGGGCGAAAAGTTTCCTATTTAATCAACTATTTACTGAAGACGAAAGCGAAATCCAACCAGCAGGGAAAAACGTTGCAGAGCTCGGGACTGATAACGAGGAAGAAATCAAAAATTTAATAAACGAATCCAATGAATTGATTGAGCTGAAAAGGGCCATTGTCAATGATAACGAGCCGTTCAGTGCCAAGGTTATTGACAAGATCTTCATCAAGGACATTGAAAAGCTCTTGAAGATTGAAGACCTGTGGAAGACCAGAGTTCCACCAACTCCGCTCAACAGCTTTTCAACATATACCAAGAGCATTGAATCTATCGATAGCTCAGAGCTCGGTACAGGTCAACACCCATGGACCATTGAACAAAACTTGAAAGTGTTTGTCGATGCGATTGAAAAGCTCCAAAAGAGAATCAAGGTGGAAAAAGAGATTGAATTCGACAAAGATGACGAAGATACTTTGAACTTTGTCACTGCAGCAGCCAACATAAGGTCATTCATATTCAACATTCCAATCAAATCCAAATTTGATATCAAATCGATTGCTGGTAACATCATCCCAGCAATCGCAACCACCAATGCTATTATTGCAGGTTTTTCTGCACTACTCTCGCTGAATCTCTTTTTGGGTGAGGACTCCCTCAGGCAATCCAAGGCTGTGTTTACCTCACAAAACGAAGGTAAGTTTGTTGCAACGTCGACTCTCCCCGCGCCAAATCCTAACTGCTCGTCGTGCTCCATTCCAAGAGGAGTAGTCAATCTGGATACTGAACAGTTCACCGTTGAGCAGTTTCTGAATGCTGTCATTGAGAAGTTCAGCTATAATGAGGATATCTCCTTAAGTATCGGAAGCAAACTGCTCTATGATCTGGACTTTGACGACAACAAGGATCGCAAGCTATCCGAATTGGGTGTTAATTATGGCTGTACTGTTAACATTGCTGATGAAACTGATGTCAAGAAATCTGTTGAGTTCTACGTTGAATTGAACAATAACAAGGAAATCAAACTTCCAGAAATGGAGATTCCTAATAAGCCGAAGCCTGTTGACGGTAAGGAGGAGGAGGAGGAGGAGGAGGAGGAGGATGACATTGAGTTGGTGTTTGATGAAAACGATGACGATTTAGTAATACTGGAAGAGAGTCCAGAAAAGAGAAAGATCGAAGATTCCCTTGCCCACATGAACAACTCTGCTAAAAAGGCGAAAAAGACTACTTGATTGAATATAGATACTTTTCCACCAAACCATATAAACGCTACATAATAAACACAAAAAAAAAACATATAAACTCACTCACTCACTCACTCACCTATAAAACTTACATTAAATAAACCAAACCAGTACAACTAACAGCACAAATGTCCAATCCTTTGAAAAAACAATAAAACACAAAACGAATAAAAAACAAATACGACGTCAAGAGGCAAACGGTGCTGTTCTTTTTTTTTTCAATTGTCATTAGACCTCGAAGTGCTCCTCAATCTTTTAAACCAAGACCCTTTCTTGCTGCCCAAGCTGTTTCCGAAGTCGTCAACCTGTGCAGGAGATCGGGCAGTTCTCTCAAACTCTTCATGCCCACCACCACTATGGTTGGATGTTAAACTCCCTGGGAACATTGACACAGGTCTCTTTGTTGATTCAATGTCTCGTAACAGCATTGGTTGTGGTTTCGCCTCCATACTCGTGGTCTTGGTGATGGTGGGTATCTCCAAGGGCTTGTTATGGACAGCGTCCTCTTCATCAGTTGTAGCAGCATCCTCATGTTGATCTTCTGGCTCTGCTTCTGGCTCTGCTTCAGCACCAACCGCAGATGAGAATGTATCAGGGATATCATTCGCTGATGATAGTGATCTACTATGAGGTCTTGACCCTCTAGAGCTGTTTCTGACAGCCAACAGATTCACACTAGAGTTTTTGTTTGAATCTGACTCCAGGCTCTTCACAATACTTGACCTCTTGGATTCATTGGCAAACTTCTTGACATCAGGTAATAGTCGTTTAGAATACTCGATCAACACTTCGACAACCGCTTGTGAGAGTGTATATTCATCTGGAGTCAAGTCATGATCAGGATGTGACAATATCGAAGGTTGGAAAATCGCAGCAAGATTTCGAGCAGGCATTAGGTTATCCTTGGAGTTCTCAGTGAACATAGTCAACATATCCAAGAGATAGTATAAGAGATGCTTCTGGGATTGTGGAAGCTTGTCAATTAGCAGTCTGTATTCCTTTAAAGCATTTCTCAAGTCTTTAGCTATTCTCTTCTGTTTTCTGGCGTCTTTCTGTTTTTGTACTTCAGTTTTCTCCTTCTCCACTTCCGTATCAGTATTAGACTCAAAACTTTGTTGGTGTTGTTGTTGTTGGAGAGAACGTATCTTTTTCTCAACAGTTTCATTTCTAGCTTTGATATGGTTCAATATTCTGGGTCTTGATTTGACGGGTTCTCTAAACTCTTGATAGAGTTCAAGTGGTACCAAGGGCTCTGGCAAGTTGTTCAAAAATCTCCTAATCAATGAAGCAGCATCATGAACTGTGTATCCTTCCCAATCCAACTTTCTGCCATAATCAGGTCCTGTGCTGAACACAAATTGCAATTCTTTCACTCTTCTTGAAGCACCAGCGACTCTAAAGATTCCTTCCACTTTCAAACCACGTTCTTTCAAAAAGGAACCACATTTACCAACTAGAAGTGGAATCTTTCCATACTTGATAAACTCATTTGGGTCATCACTTGGCACACTGATAAGACTTTCAGCAACTTTAATGGAGTCCACAAGAGCCACACCAAACACTTCATTGCCAAACCCAAACTTGTTTTGTGATGCCATGAATTCATCTCTCTGTTGTCGAATTATCTGTTCATTGCTCTCCTTGTCATTTGGCCTCACCACGCCCAGTGATCTTGACTTGAAGTTCAGGGTGGGTCTATTGGAACCACCAGCCCCCAACCGATCATCAATAGAGTTAATTGAGGACTCAAAGCTGTCATTGGATAAATTGGAGTGTTTCTTAAAGTTCTTCCACCAGTTGGTGATACCTCTTGTTGGAGATGTCTCTGAAGAAGACATGGTATGTGGTGTGGTTTCTTCCTTTTTTCTCGTGTCGCTGTGAAAAGGGTATGTGGTTGGTTGTTATGGTTATTGGATATAAATTTGTTTTCTCTCAATCTCTCTCCTTGACAGATAAGATTAGATTGACTTCAATTTTTGTTCTCTGTATGTACAAAGAGGTTTTGGAATTGTGACAGTTGGCGGTAAACTATAATAGTTAAATAAAACCACCAATGGGGTCCAAAAGGTAGTAGCAGCCTTTTCTTCCTTGATTTGAGTGGATAACAATACGCTGCTTCACAATGTGGGAGTTGAAACCGTTTGCCTTTGACAGTAGTCGTTGTTGAACACAAACAGAACACCACGCATAAAAAACACCAACAAGGATCCTTGTTGTCTTTCTCTTGCTTTCAGCCTGGCCTGTGGGAAGGATGGGCAAAGTGGAAACAATAAAAGTGGTGTCTGCTCTGTTACAGAGTCTGTAGAGTCAATCGATGTAAAGAAAGAAAGAAAGAACAGGAGGCACAAAAGCGTTTAGCCGCCAAACTGAGAACAAAAAAACAACAGCGGCGGGAACTTTTTTTTTGTGCTAAAAAAAGGAATCTTTCGCGTATATGTGGCTTATGTAAGTACTGATGTAATCGTAGTGTCTCTACCGAAATGTGATTTTCACCCTGCTCTTTCCTATGCCTAGCATGCTAGCTACGCCTCTCTGGGTGAAGTGGGGTGGAGGCTGTGTTTGTTTGTTTGTGGGTGCATGTCTACAACCAGTTGGTATTATTAAATCGCTTTATCATACAAACACGAACGAATAAAAATCTCTCACTGGTTGAGCTGAACATAGTTACCAGGGAAAACACCTTGAACACCATTATAAGAACCAGTCCACCAACCTGAAGGGTCACTGGCTCTATCTACCACCTGGATGACAGCTCCAGCTTGGAACGTCAGGTCACCTTGTGCCTGTGCAGTGTAATCGTAAAGAGCTGTACATGTTTCTGCTGCTGGAGGAGCAGCAGCAGCTGGGGCTGGGGCTGGGGCTGGAGGCTGAGGGGAATAAGCCGACTGTGGTGTGACTGGCTGGCCATAGCCTTGAGGTTGCTGTCCATAGACAGGTGTCGAAGGTTCACCGTATCCAGGGGTGCCTTGTGGCGGGTATCCCTGTGGCTGATACTCAGCCTTCTCCTGTGGATAACCAGATCCGTACGCACCAGTGGCTGGTGGGGTGTATGCTGGGAGGACTTGACCAGGACCAGCTGTTGGGGACGCGACAGCAGCAGCACCAACTCCAACTCCGGCACCAGCTACAGCAGCTCCGACTCCAGCTTCTTCGGCCTTTCCATAACGTCTCTTGGTCATTTCCAGCTTAGCCCTTGCATGGCCAACCTTAAAGTGAGTAATAGTAATTTCATCACAACGCTCCTGGATATCACCTCTCTTGGCATTAAACGCCTCTTCAATATCAGAATTCAAGTCAAAGTAAGGGATCTTCATATCTTCAAACCTATTGTACAAGGTGTAGAAGATGTTCAACTGCATAAAGTAGAAAGAAACAAACAACGGTTGAACAAATTGAGCCTCCAGTTGGAACAAGATTGGAAGCTCTTCTTTAAGCATATTGTTGTAGTAGTCATACTCTTCTTGAGCCACCTGCAATTCAGCCTCAGCCTTGTACATTTTTTCTTCATCCTTAGGAGTCTTCTCCTTCTTGTTCTCATACTTGTTGTAAGTGTTCTTGTATCTGTCCAGGTCCAATTGTTTGTGAGCTCTCTTGGTAGCCATCTTTCTGATAGCTTCGATAACTTTCAATATCTCTTTGGCCGGCTGGACAATCTTGGACTCAATCAATTCCAAGTCTGGCTTCAATGTCTCTTGGAGGTCTGCAACAATCTCCCTGTACTGAACAGCAGCTTCAATACCATCTGGGTTATCCTCTGGTATAGTAGAGTTTGGATCAGATAGCTTTCCTGAGATAGGCTTGAAAATCTCCTCCATTGCCTTGGAAAAGCCAATCTGATGGGTCAGCATGCCATTGACAGCAGTGAAATACTTGTTAGACTCTTCACTCAGCTTCTTTGTTTCCAGTTCAATTTCCTTGAATCTTCTTTCTGCATCGTCATAGACGAGATCCTGGGTGGTTTCACCCATGTTGAACTTCTGTCTGAACGACTGCGGGGCCTATGATGTTGGATTGTTAGTTATCGGTTAAGACACCTCCCACGCCACGCAAGAGAGGGAAAAAACACATTGGAGGTTGTTCGGTCTCTCAAGCGTCAATGGGGCTTGATTACTAATACTTACTCTTGTCATGGCCTTTGTGAACCCTTTAAAACTCATGATTTCTGTTCAATTGTACGCTGTTTGTTGTTGTTGTTGTTGTTGTTGTTATTGTTGATTAAAAAGAACCTCATTTTTAGTTTTGGTAAAAAAGCCAATTTATTCTTATGTAAGTTATTAGATAAAAAATAATATTATGTAAATTCTTATGTAATCAGTATAACCAGTGGCAAAAAGAGAAATCAATCAATCAAGAAGAAAATGCATACTTCTCAGTTTGCTCTGTTGTGAATGAGTCTGCCTCCACAGAAAAGGCAGAAACGATCTGTATCAACTCCCAACAACGGTGATGATCTGTCAAGAGATTGGCCTCCCTGGCTTACTGAACTGAAGCAAATACATTTCAGACTCAACTCATATTTCACTTTCCTATCAGGTCGCAAGCATGTGGCTCCAAGATTTGATACACTCAAACAGCCTGTTGAGAAAACTATTGGACGCGAACTTCTTCCCTTAGATGCAGCGAAATTGGCAGTGCTGCTACCGCACGATATTCTCTTCAAGTATGTTGATGAGAACCAACTTATTACAGAGAAGAAGGACTTTGTGTGGCAAAAGGGCCATATACAGAAGGATGTGGACATGTTTGAGCTGAAAGACATTAAGGCGCAGAATAACCAAGTTCTTATATTTGAATTCATTGATGGTAACTTGTCAAAGTCAAAGACTAAAAGCTTTTTCTTTACTGAGATGAAAGTTCCCAACTATACCCCAGAGTCCATGAAACGGTTGATAGCGAAGAGAGACAAGAAATTTGTGGAAGCGGTGAACGAATTCCTTCAGACATGTGAAGCGAATGGGGAGGATCCCCAGATTATTCTACTGGAGAAGGCTCAACCAAAGGTGCCACGAGCCAAAGACTTTGAAGACCCAATTCAGGAGATGATAAAGAACAGACGACTGGATCCATCTGAAGAGAGGCCTTTAATCCCTGATCTCATTGAGATTTTGAAACCAACTAATTATAAGGATCAGATTGTGGGCTCATATGAGCTTCCTAGTCGTGAGGCAATCTTTAGAGATCTCAACTTTGAAATCTCAGAGAACCTGAGGGCTGCAATCAATGTCAATGGGTTTTATTCCCATCAGGCAGAGGCACTCAATGCTATTCATCAGGGTGATAATGTCATCATCACCACCTCCACTTCTTCTGGTAAGTCATTGATTTATCAGATTCCAGTTCTCCACAGTCTAGAAAGCATGTCTACTGAGACATCGATGTACATTTTCCCCACAAAGGCACTTGCACAAGATCAAAAACGAGCCTTCTTAGAGATAATGAGCACCATGGGTCTCAAATCATTGGTCGATACCTATGATGGTGATACTGAAAAGGGGAAAAGACGCGAGTTGAAGCACAACGCAAGGGTCATATTCACGAATCCAGATATGCTCCATACAAGCATACTGCCGAGTCATCAGAGTTGGAGACATTTCCTGTTGAATTTGAGATACGTGGTTATTGACGAGCTGCACTACTACAAGGGTTTATTTGGATCTCATGTCTCACTAATCGTCAGAAGGTTGAGGAGAATCTGTGCATTTCTAGGAAACAAAAACTTACAATTCATCTCATGTTCAGCCACTTTGAAATCTCCAAAGGAGCACATGTCAGCCATTTTTGGAGTGGATGAGATTGTTCACATTTCACAAGATGGTTCACCAACAGGGGAGAAGCATCTGGTTGTTTGGAATCCACCTCTGGTCAATCCGAAGGATCTATCCTCTGGACGAGAGAACTTTATTGCTGAATCCGCCAAAATCCTTGTAAAACTTGTTCTCAACAACGTTCGTACTATTGCATTTTGTTATGTGCGTCGAGTGTGTGAGCTGTTGATGAAGGAGGTCAGAAATCTCTTTCTTGAGATGGGTAAGGAGGAACTCGTTTCACAGGTGATGAGTTACAGAGGTGGCTATTCGGCTGCTGATCGTCGTCAGATTGAGCAGGAGATGTTTCATGGTAGTCTTAGTGCCATTATCTCTACCAATGCGTTGGAACTGGGGATTGACATTGGTGGTTTGGATGCTGTTGTAATGTGTGGGTTCCCACTGTCGCTGTCAAACTTCCACCAACAGAGTGGTAGAGCTGGTAGACGTAACAAGGACTCTTTGACCTTAGTGGTGGGAAGTGATTCACCGGTAGACCAACACTATATGAAGAATCCAGAGTTGTTGTTAGATTATGAGTTTCAGGATCTTGTGTTGGACTTTGAAAACATCTTGATCTTGGAAGGCCATCTCCAGTGTGCATCTTTTGAACTACCTGTTGTTTTCGAGAAGGACTCGTACTACTTCCCAAATCTCGAAAAGGTTCTCCCTAAACTGGAGCAGGATCCAGATGGTTATCATACCTCCAACAGATACCTTCCATGGCCTTCAAAGCATGTATCTATCCGTGGAATCGAGGAGGATCAGTACGCTGTGGTTGACATCACGAACAACCGGAACATCATCATTGAAGAAGTTGAAGCGTCAAGAACAAGTTTTACACTGTATGAAGGTGGTATTTTCATTCATCAAGGTTACCCATACCTAGTTCGTGAGTTCAACACCGATGAACACTATGCTAAAGTGGAACGTGTTGATGTTGACTGGATCACCAGCCAGAGGGACTTTACTAACGTTGACCCAACGGAAATTGAGCTGGTGAAGTCCCTGCCTACAGGTGACATTCCGATCTATTTTGGTAAGATTTTGACCACTATCACAGTGTTTGGATTCTTCAAAGTGGACAAAAAGAAGAGGATCATTGATGCAGTGGAGGTTCATAATCCTCCAGTGATGATACACTCAAAGGGTATCTGGATAGATATCCCATCCAAGGCACTTGATCTTTTGGTTTACAAGCAACTCAGCCATGCGGGTGGTATTCACGCTGCTGAACATGCAATCATTGCCATGCTACCACTGTTCATTGTCAGTGGTGTTGAGGAGGTATCTACTGAGTGCAAGGCTCCCGAGAAGGAATTTGCAGAAAGGCAGACCTCAAGGAAGAGACCAGCCAGGCTGATTTTCCACGACTCCAAAGGAGGAAAATACGGTTCTGGGCTTTGCTTCAAGGCGTTTGATCATATCGGGATGATTTTGGAAGGAGCATTGAAGAGAGTTCTTGAATGTCCTTGTGAATGGGGCTGTCCGGATTGTGTTGCAGCCTCCTTTTGCAAAGAAAACAGTTTGGTCCTCTCAAAGCCTGCGGCTCTCATTATTCTGTATGTCATACTAGGAGAAGAGTTTGATCTAGACACGATTCCCGATGGACCAGAACCAAATATGCCAGAGATTGTTGTTGAGACTATTGTACCATCAGGTTTACCTGTGAAGTTTGCCCCAGATGTCAAGATCATTGAAGTTAGAGAGTTGGAGAATCCTAAACCCAACATTATCAAAATTGATAATAACAGTGATGATGAGTTTGCACAGTTGTAACATGTATTTTATTTTGTCTTGTTTTGTTTTGTCATAAAAAATTCATTGCTTCAAGATCCTCTCATTGTAGTGAACTTTCTTGAAAGTGAGGACTTGGTTACAGTTAGACGACGTGCTAGACCAGATTGCTTCTTGACTGGCTTCACAGTGAGGGCAGGAACATCAAAGTCGTCAATGTACTTCTCTGTATGACTTCCTGTATCACTTGAACTTGGAGCAGTGGAGGTGTTGTCTTCATGAAGTTTGGATCTGGCAGTGGATAGACGTGATGATTCATTGGATCTCGCTGGAGAATCGTGAACATACCTTCTTTTGGCCAATCTGAAAACTTCACCAACTGGTTTCAAGTAGATGGATGCCAGTGTACCAACATTCAACTCCAATTCTTGTAAAATCAGGGGATCAAGCTGTTCATTCTGATTTGAGATTGGAGGAACCTCCCCATTAATAATGGACTTTGCAATATCGGGGAATCTGTTCTGGGCAGAAAGAATTCTCCAGTAGAAGAATCCACGTTCTCTGACATCAGGATTGTCAACCTCTTCGGTGGCGATCTTGAGTATACTAAGAACCAAAGACTCGGCACCGCTCCCTTTGGTTGATTTCACAAGCAACTTGGCCGCAGCTGTCAGAGAAGCAAGTTGGACTTCAAGTGGTTCTGTCTTGAAGTTTAGTGTCAACTCCTCCAAAATCTTTTCTGGCACATCGATTAGTTCTGCAAAGTTACCCACAATCCATATCAGCGAGGCTCTAGAGTCGTTATCGTTAAGAATACTATCCTTGCGCTTGAGAATAGAGGGCACAACATAGTCAAAGTTTTTGTATCTCCTCAAGATGTTCTTGAACACAATAACTGCTTCTTGAACAACATAATCAACACCAAATGATATCAGATCCAAAAGTGTCTCAACACATTCGGTCGAGGTACTCTCTATCTTGACTGCAAGATTTCCGATAGCTCTAATCGACTTTCTAGACATTTGAATATCCACCCCACTGGAGTACTGCTGAAGCTCTGCCAACACAAGGTCTAAGTTTGACTCATTTGCCAACAGATAGATAATCTCCAGTTTTGTATCCTTGACATAAATTGGATCCTTGTAGTCACAAAAAAATAGAGACACGTCAAATGGAATCAAGTTTGGTTTGCTAAGGATCAACAAGATGACATTTCTGAGCACTAGGAATTTTAACTCCGGTGGTTTAGAAAGTAGAGACGCCAATGAAGCAGCCAGCTTTCTGGTCAGGTAATCCTCAACTGTATCCACATAGTTCAGTAGGTATAATAACAGTTTGAAGCCGTTTAAAACGGCGGCTGTATTCTTGAGCTGGAAGAAAGGCACAACTTTATCAATGAGAATATGGGCATCTTCATGTGTTTGCGGGACAAAGCTCATCAAGCTGTTGAAAATGGACACCAGTTCCCATTCATTAGACTTTGCCATAAAATTAGTCAAGGAAAGTGCTTGTTCAAGGCTCAACGATAAATTGAAGTTCTCATCGTTCTCACTAATGACATTTAATACCGCCAATGATGAAGTAACAACTATTGCTGTGGGGTCTTCCACCATCATATACTTCAGGTCTTCAATAAGTCCCTCTTGGTGGCAGAGCTGTGGGTGTTTCTCGTAAAGCTTCCCGATTGCATATACAGCCTTCTTCCTAAAAAGCGGATCCTTTGCCTTGAGAAATGCCTTGATAGGTTTAATCGATTGCGTTGCGTACTCTGTGATGGGCACAGATGAGAGTGTCTTTAGTGCCAGAGACACCAGTGTCCCGCTGCTTGATTTCAAATCAGCAACAACAGACGGAAGGATAAAGACTGCCATATCTGGCTTGGCAATGGCATAAAAGTTGAGGAACTGGTAGCACATTCTCTTTAGTTCATAATCTCCACCATCGGAGCTGCTGCTACTGCTGTTGAAGAGTTCAAGCACCTCAGGGAAGAGGTTCATCATGTCATGGTTTCCCATCGTGATATTCGCTATCACTCTCTTCATCGCCAGTCGGCGTCTTCCATTGTTTTTCTTCTTCTCCGCTGTGTTAAGTTCTATAGAGAGCTCTCTTGCTCTGAACTATTGCTTGATTGTTAGCAAAACAACTGGGCTGGCCTATCCACAATAACCTATACTTGCCTTCACAAACAAATCAACATCGCTCATTTCTTTTCTGTAGAGGTGTTCCAAGAGGGAAATAGAGTCAATGAATACAAAATAACGCTTCTCCTACTAGAAACAACTCCAAGTTCTTCCAATTGTTTTACTTTAGACAGCGCCTTCTATTATTTGAAAGCTGCCTTTTTGTGTTATGATAAAAGTTGTTTTAAGATTGGCCGAGTGTCTGGGTGTACTTCTGATTGATTGTGATTATGTAATTAAGAGAGAACGCAAAAAGCATCTCGATTAGCTAAGCAAACTGATTTTGTCTTTTTTCCTTAAAAACACAAAGCCAACAACAACAACAAAACCTTCAAGGAAAAATTACTTTAGTTTAGCTGCTGCCCTAAACACAAACCTCGCCTCTGAACACACAGACACATTCATTTCCATCTCCATGTCTGCCCTCTTTAACTTCACCTCGCTTCTCCAGGTCATTCTGCTGCTCATCTGTTCGTGCACATACATCCATACTAACTGGCCGTCTCTTCTTGACAAGAACCACCATGGACTACTAGGTGTCTTCTGGAAATGTGCCAGAATTGGCGAGAGAGCGAGCCCTTACGTGTCACTTTCCCTCATCTTCATGGCAGTGCAGCAACTGACCTCTTGAAGTCGTGATGCTCGACCAATAGAGGAGCGAACGAGCCACCCTCTGTTTGTATTTTTAATGACTAATAGACGACGACCACCACCACGATGATGATTATGGTGCTACGGAAAAGGCTCGTTGCTAATTCATTTCAGATTATACTCGTCATTAACCCGATCATCCAGGTTGTACTCATCCTCAATGAAGTCATCCAGTCGGCAGCCAACACTATTGTTCTTGAGCAATCTCTCCAGGTTGACCTCAGAGGCTTTTAAGAGTCCTTGCATGTTTTCTGGGTCAACATCCTCCATGAAACTCATCTTGAGGATGTTTTGGAATATCTCAATGATTTCGTACACAAACTTCCAATCGTTATTATCATTGACGTAGTTCTTGAGGAGCACTATACACAAATTGAGCTCAGTTTTGGACTCGTAGACATTAATTGCTCCACTGACAAGACACTTGAGCAAGGTCTTGAAGATGATCAGGATTCTGAAGAAACTCATCCAGTTGGTTGAGAAAGTGGACTTGTTGATGGTGGAGTTGTACGAATATGACAGGTTCTGTAGGACTGCCTTGCCCAATTTACTAAGCATGTCATTGTTCAGCACAGGATTTAAGTAACTGTGGCGATACAAAAGTGTCAGGCAGTTATAATACTTGGTGGTGTACCAGATGGAACTTTCGCCGTTATTGATTAGTCCAACAGGCTTTGTCGAAGTGATTTTTGTAGTCTTCAAGTACCAGGACTCTATTCTTGTTCTAAATTTTTTTAACACTGTTTCGTTCTCCTTATTCGATCTGTGGTTGATAGCCAGAACACTGTGGATCTCCGTGTATATGGACCCTTCCAATTGCTTCAACTCAAGAACTAGTTGGAAATCCAGGTCGTTGAAGCCACGAGTCTTCTGTTCTCCTTCATTTGAATCAAACTCGCTCCATAATACCGGGTAGGGCAGGTTGATATACTCGTCAGGGATGGCCACAAGCTTATTGAGGTAGACAGACACAGTTCTGTCAATAATATAGATGGACCAGAAGAGCCTGTGTCTCATCTCAATATCAAACATTGAAAACACATCCGCCTTTGCTTTGCTCAATTTGCGATGGAAGTTATAACGGAGGGCTAATCCGGTTAGCAAATTGGTGAGGTTGATCGTAGAGAGACAATTTTTGGCGAAGAAAGAATCAATCACCAAAAGAGTGAGGATCTTGATGTCCTCAGTGGTATTGAAGGTCAATGAAGAGTGTATGAGCTCAACAATTTTCAAAGTATTGTTAAAGATGGGTCCATGTTGTTGAATTTCCTCTTTGGTTAGACTATTGGAGTTCTGAAGGTTTTTGAAACCAATGTTGACGATCAGGAAGGTTTGAAAGTTTCTTCTCAGTTGAAGGAATGGAGTTGTTGATGATGGATGGAGCAGGTTGTAGATGTTTAGCGAGCTAAAGTCTTTGTAGAACTGAGCCTTATGGATGAATGGGAATAAGTGGTAGAAGTTTGCAAAATAGCTCTGGGAGTACTTCAACACAGCAGCTTTGGAAATAATCAAGGCATCGCTAGTGTTAGTGTGGGGAGATGACTTTCTAAAGTTCTGTTTCCCCAGATTGATCAGAGTGGAAAGAATTGCACTCTGTATGTCAGCTTTTGGGCTTTTGAATTGTGATAAAAAACTGTTTGGTATCGAACTTGGCTCTACTGGTAAGCTGGACTGGTTCACTGAAATAGCAGGGAGTCTTCTCTGTGTCGAAGTGCTCAATGGAATATTGATGTCAGGAATGGAGAGGCAAGTAGGAGGTTGATCATGGTTATTGTGAGTGAAGTCCAGAACAGATAATTCTTCAGAAACTGAAGGGTTATCAAGCAGCTTAGGAATTTCATCACTCAAGGTAGAAGAAGAAGTGTCATTCGGTAGAGTCTCCTCTTCAGCTATCTGGCGTTTCTGAGGGACCTTCTCAATGTATATACACTCATCGCCCATTTTGGCACACGTTAGACAGGTTGGAGCATGTTTGGAGCACTTCTTCCTTAGACGTCTGCAACGAAGACATGCCACTGTCTTCTCTGGTATTGTCTGTGATATCTTTTGCAAACGTCTGATCTCTGAATTGTTCTTTCGCTGGTGGTTATTGTAAATGAACCTCGTAAATGTTGGTCTGCGCTGCGGTGGATCAGGCAGTTGTGGATCCACAATGACATGGATCTTTCTTCCCTGTGCAGAACCCTGGTTGTTAGCCATTCGTGAGGATTTCCTTATTACTATCCTGGTAAGATTTGTGTGTATAAACTATATTAAAGCTTGCACTGTACGGCGATTATCACTATATGTGACAAGATGTCGATGTACTAGGTTCAGGTGGTGCCACAGAACTGGTATGAATCAACCTCGTTCAGAAGGTATTGATTGGCCACTGGGTGGCTGGCTTCCACCTGACGTAGTTGAAAGGCAAGCACTATAGGTTATATACCGATGTCGTGATTGGAAAGTGTGGACACACCTTTCTCCGAGCCACAGACCACACAAGCCAATATTTGGTATGTAGACGGTGGCATTCCAGAGCTATGGCGATAACAACATTGATCAAAATATATATGTGTGTCTGCGTCTTGTTTTACCTGAAAGGAAGTGAATTACTACTAGTTGTCCTTTCCATCAGAAGATTCTCATTCGCCTCCGCCTCCCCACTCCCGGCGGCTATGTCCAGTTGTGGACAGCCACTTCGGCGGGTCTTCAAATGTGCCCAATGGAACTTTCTTGGATTCTAACAGAGCTGCCATGCCATACCTACAAGAAAAGAGCGGGACACATGGACCATCATTGTTTCTATACAGCAGACACGGCGCCTGCATTGCAAACATCTGTAATATTTCTGTCTGTGTGTGTTTTGGGGTATTGCGGACTGGACGCCACACCTTCACACTCCAGGAAAGAGACCATAAGTCCTGTCCTGTCAACTTCCAGCCACATCTTTTTTGTTTTGTTTTTTTGTGTGTTTTCGTGATAGGACCGGACCTCCCAGTCCAGCCTCAGTCCCAGCTCTCGCTATATCTACAATTACCATTCTCAATATATCACACACTCACGAGGCCTTGTCGTTCTCAGTCTCGACAACCACCGCTGGAGTCCTTTCTAGATTATAATCACAAACAAAAAAAAAGGCGCAACATAGAGAGTCCTGAGCCTACGAACTTGGATGGTGATGGAAACCATTTTTCGCTGCAACTCTGCCAAACAAAAATTCCTGAAAGAATATCTAACTAGCAGTGTTCCACTGCCCATGTCGACATTATAAATGAGGCACTTAAGGCACTTAAGATATATAGTTTATATTCAAAAATGGCATTGAGACTCTCTCGGTCTGGTCTGCGTTAATTTTTTTTTGCGGTTAGAGCGAGCGAGCGAACGAGAGTAAAAAGTGGGAGATAATTATGGTCGACAGATTCCCGCATCTGAGACACCAGTTCTCACAACAACGGATATGTACAAGTCTGGAACTTTTGAGGGCCTCCCAGCTTCTTACCACAGCAGCTTTGTTTGTTTGTTTTTCTTTTGACTTTCCATATTGGCAACCTGTGACGGGGCGACACAGAAGGAGGAGGCGAGCGCACACAGTGCAATTTGCGTGCCGGTCCCGACTGACAGAGAGATGTTCACAATGGCGGCGAAAACATAATCTATAGGACTATCAAAAAAAACAATGAAACCCCCCAGCTCCCCCGTATTTAGCTGGTTACTCACTAAATGAACTGTGAACAGACATTCACAAGGGCAAGGGAAACCATGTTTATACCCAACTAAAAAAAGATGCCAGCAGGCATGCTCCAAACTGAAATCATGAGTGAGGACTTGTTCAGATCTCAGTTGCATCCTGTCGCATGCGTAGGTATGTCGGCTGGAAGAAGAGAATTTACCAAAGAACCGGGTGGACTAATAGACAACCAACTACAACTCAACTAAAGACTTCCTAATCTACTGGAACTGCATCATAAGCTGCAACTCCAGCTGCAGCCAGCGCAAAAGACTCAAAAATAAAAGGATTCGAGAAACCCCACAGAGTGTGAGCCCCTCTCCTTCATTATTTAACTCAGTGAGAACCGACAAACCCGAGCAGTTTTGTTTATTTATTTGTTTGGAATATAGGAGGAGGTTAGTTAATATAAAGGATGAGAGGGCTGAGGGAGGTGGCGATGGAAGGGAGGGGAGACAAACAAAGCGAACATCCAGAGTATTAGTCTTGTGAGTTGTTACGTTTCTCACCATTGACGTATGCCCACCACCGCCACCGTAGTCAGTCTTATTCATGGCGAAATCCAAACGTCTTTTTGACAGCTGACAAAGGAAAAGGTTTTTTTAACCGCACCAACAAAACCACAAGCGCCATTTTTTCTGCTTTCCGTTTTGGGACGAGTAAAATGGCGAAAAAGAGTTTCAAAAGTTTTGTCTGCAACATGATGCTGAGCAAGGAAAGAGAGAAAAAGAAAAAATTTGTTGTGAGAGTTTGTTTGTTCGCTATATCTTTGTCTGTCTCAGACTTCCAATCTACAATCCATGTTCAAATCAAAAACTCTATATCTCCACATTATCATCATTAATATAAAATTAAAATTAAAATTAAAAACACATAAACTCGTAAACAAGAGGTTTTCTGAAACCCCCGCCACACACCCGCTAAAACGTCAGCGATATTGGCTGTTGACTCTCTTTCAATTTCTTTAGAATATGGATTTTTCTTCGTCTTGCATTTATAAACCAATTGTCTAACTGTTGGATTGTCAGTCTCGTTTTCATCAAAAGTTCGTATTTTTCCCGAGAGTTAGGATATGGACGCTCCAAGTGATCGCTCAACCAGTTGAGTAAAATCAGTGTGGTTTGTCTTGGAAGATTCTGTCTCTTCTTGCGGCCAGCAACTTCCTTCATCTCTTCAATCAAGTTTGGAGAGTTTGTTGGGGAGTTGAGGTTTGGAAGCGAATTGATTGGGAGATTCGATGCAGAACCAGCACCAGCAACAGACGCACTAGATGCTCCAGAAGCACCAGACCCAATAGGGCGTTGAATATCCAACTGCTGTTGGTGAGGATGGTGATGGTGATGGGAATGTGCCATCATCTGTGCTTGTTGCTGGTACTCTCCAGTTATGGGCATTTGAGGAAGAGACAGAACCGATGGAGACATTCTACCAGTTTGCTGCTGCTGCTGCTGTTGTTGTTGTTGTTGTTGTTGTTGTTGTTGCTGCTGCTGCTGTTGATGTTGCTGAAACATCACCTGTTGGCGTGAATACTGAGGCTGAGGGAACGTTTGCGAACGGGTGTGATCCACTGGTGAGAACTGCTGTGGAGGAGTAGGCAGTTGATGCTGGGCTTGTGGTTGATACTGTGGTCGTTGTGGTGGTTGCAACAGTTGCTGTTGTGGTTGTGGTTGTGGCAGTGTCTGTGGTTGTGGTTGTCGTGGATGTTGCTGGGAATCGCTTGTGTGAAGAAGTTCTCTAATGGATGGCAGGGAAAGCTTTGGCTCAAGCAACAGCGGCGGTTGGGAAGGCTGCTGGTGGCCTTGTTGTGTGAAAAAGTGAGACCCCGCGCTAGATGGTGAGTATCTTGTTGGATCAGGAAGCATCATTGTGAGCTTAGGCTTTGAAATGTCCGTTTGGAGCTGAAGAGAGTAGTTCCCAATGGACATGGTCGCAATTTGTGCAAGGGAAGGGATGGCGAAGCTCTATTTGATCTGTAAAGTGGCAAACCCTCAAAAGGGATTTCAAGAGTTATTTATACGTGTATTTCCAGCATCTTTGGGATCTTGAAATGCCTGGTCCAAATTGGGAAAGTCACCTCCGCGAAATGCAGCTTGTCACGCAGACTTCTGTCAAAGACTGCAGGACATCCGCCGATCAAGCGCATCTGTTTCAGAAAAAAGAAAGGGAGGGAAAAAAAGGTTGAAAAACAGGCTTTAGCTTTTTAAGAGCAAACTGAGGCAGCAGCAGCCTGAACACAACTGCTCACACAGGCAGGAGGACCGTTTAAGCCTGTAAACCTCAAAAGTTTAAAGGGTGCGAAGAACTAAACACCGAGGTTCTACCTACCTCCTTAGTTGGGTCTAGTCTTGAGCGATCATTCTAGTGCCCAGGCAGACTCCCCCTCTCTCCTAGCTAGCTCCTGTTGTTGTTCTTGTTCTTGCTCCTGTGGTTGTTGTGATTGAGGAGACCGCGGTAAACTTCATACTTTCCGAAGCGCTGTACGTCTGTGTTCTTTGGCATCTACGATATGTATAACATTGATCCTGACAGCGATTTATCGGTTTGGTCCTTATAGAATTTTGAACATTGGTCCGATTCTGGCCCACTCAATGTTGTCATTCATCCATGTCCCAAAAAAAGAACATGGCCTCCAAAGTTTAGGCTTGTACCGCACCCGCTTCGCTTCACTTGGTGCATCGCAACTACTAACATACCCAATAACCATAACCTTCCTTCAATCTAGGAAAACCATATCAGTCCATAACAACTAATCACACCCACAAGTCAAAAGAACTGTACTGACCCCCTTCCCCTTAATCAAGTTTCAAACTTCATACCGGACTTGAAAAAGTGCGTTGCAACCTTTATAGTGAGGGACTTGACATACGATCACCTCTCACTACTTTCTGTTCACCTCTAGTAATACTGGTTGCTGTTGGCCCACCTCTCAGTTCTGTTGGCCCTTTCCCGTGTTCCTTCCTGGATTTGAGGGTACGGGTGTGAATACTTGGAGTTATTTTGTTGATAGCTATATTAAAGTAGTGTAGAGACAATTGCTATTGTGGTTTTTTGGGCCACCAGCTGGGTAGTAGAAAGATCTGGGTTGAGGAACGTGTCTCCAAAACGTCTACTGGTGTGCACATCCGAGGTATCTCATCATTTTTGATGCACTTTCATGTCAGTCACTAACTAGGAAGAAAAAAAATTATACAACAGGAGGTCGTATGCATCATTTATACTACGATTCCAAGATTACCACAGTACTAAATTGAAACTAGTAACGGTGCTTACCTCGTGCCTGTCATCCCCAGTTCACTAACAGATTCACCTTTTGTCTTTGACGAGTTTCAATCGAATTGCATAAGCTCATAGTGGAGGAGGAAGAAAAAGTAGTCCTGGAACAAAGGCGCAGTGAAAACTATTATAGCAAACACGAACCTGCCGAAACAACCACTCAACCATCGGGAAGTTTTAACCTTAAATGAGTTAGGAAAGAGAGAAAGAGATTTGAGCTTAGGAATTCGGGATGTTGTCATTCAGTTTTCTTGGGAAATACACCCCCCACCACACGCACATACACATACACAGACCAGGCCACCGCTCGCTACACCAAGAAAGCAGCAGTTGGAAGTAAACACAAGTTGGCTCCAATCCAAGTATGTACGCTGCTTCCCCGAGTGCACATTTCCGACACGAAAATTTTGAATGCGCAAATCCCAATCAAAGAAATAAAAAAAAGAAAAAAATGTGAACATGACAGGCGGTCGGCCTGTTCGCAGTTTTCAAGTTTTTTGTTTTTTCGCCATTTTCGCCATTTTCGTTTCGCCTAAAAAATCTAAAAAAGACTAAAAAACAGCCAAAGTCCGCTGGCTAGACAGACTTAAAACAGTTTCCATCCATACCACAAAGAGCGCCTCGTGACTGAACTGAACACAGGATACCTTGAGTACCAAATGGTATCCTTGGAACCACCCAAATAAACAGATTTACGGAGGTGTATACAAGGCCAACGAGTGGTACATCTCGTGTAGGGGAATGAATGTAAATAAGTAAGTTATTTGGTAAGTTATTTGGTAAGTTATTTGGTAGATAGGAGAGGAGGGTTAAAATCTAACAGTTATGGTACAACGGGGCTAATTTCATAAGGGTGCTTGGAAATCAGCAGAACTGATTGATTGAAGACAATCTGGAGATGTGGTATGAGACAGCTGGAGGTTTTGCAGTGTGTGGTGCCTCAACACCATAGTCCTTCCTTGTCAATCGAAAAAGATACGACTGGGAAATGTTTCTTTTGGACATTTTTTTAGACTTTTCCCTGTTCGTAATCCATGAAAGGTTGCTTGTGAGCTCGGGTCGACCAGCCCTTCACCGAAGATATCTACCTTACAGACACACACTCAAAAAAAAAAAGATCAGTACAATCTATTCATGACTACACCAATGAGCACATGACATGTAATCGACACAGATACATACACGCATCTTCGTTGTCTCGAACTCTTATTTTATTGTCAATCTTATTATATAGTAGGGGGAGTCAGTCAATATTAAATAAAACACCACAACGGCGGTAGAACAACCACCTCACTAGTCCATACAGCATGCAGCATTGAAAATATTTGTCAACGTATGAGGTGTAAACTGAAATTTCCGATGACGTGAACAACTAGTGAAGCTTGACCCCGCCCGCTGAACTTTCTGACAGGTTTCAAGATCAGGAAAGCTGCCCGCAAATTTTTGCTCCTGATGACAAGTTTTAGTGACGGTAGCGGCGGATCGGGTAAGATCGCAGATCACCCGGTCGCCCGTGTATGTGTAAAGACTTTGACATCAACACAAATTAACAACTCGCCTGGCGTGAGCGAGCCCAAATAGACTCCAAGTTGATACACTAGAACATGATACTTGAGATCCAGAGATACAGTATATTGACCTGACCATTCACTGGCAACAACAGTTTGCCCCTTCGAGGTGTGCTACTGTAAGCCCAGGTCAAGTGAAGGGAGTGTGTAGTTCCAACTGGTTTTGCAAAGACCAAGCACTAAATCGTTGCGTCGCTGGTATCAGATCGACAAGCCTTATGAGGCAATAATTGCCGTGGCAGATTTTGATCTGCAATACTGCTGGACAGCGGTGTTTCTTCTTTTTGGTGACGATCGTTAGCAAATTGAGAGAGAAGCGAAACCCACGCTACTACTGGAGGGTATCGAATAGGTTAGAGCAGGAATTTGCACCAGATCTCTGTCTCTCTCTGAGCCCATTGGTTTATATGTGAGCCCCAGCCGGACAGTTTAAGCACAGAAGCACCTCGGCATTTCATTGGTCGTCGGATTCAGCGTGAACATTGAAGCCTACAGATATCTATCCATTAACTGCCCTTGTGTCATCAATACGGCGGACGGGATGGTAAAATAAAACAAATGCGCAAATCTGCCCGCTCTTTTTTTTTTGATGTCCTGATTTTCCCATCCATGCATTCTGTACACACTTGGTTGTACACACAAACAAAACAAAGATGACGTTCTTTTATAAAAAAAAAAAAGGGGAAACGTGCACAAATACACAAGTTCCAAGCAAGCTATAATGCAATACACGACTTCTTCTGTGAATATCTCAAGTTGATGTGTTTCGATGTGTGTTTATTTATTTATTTATTTATTTATTTATTTATTTTTTTATTTATTTTGTTCATTCCCATCTGAATTGAACTGTAAGTTTTTGTCTCTCCTAGAACCAAAATAACTATTCTGGAACACAGAATGCCCCATCTTACTATCCGTGAATGAACCTCCTCCTCCTTGTTATGTGTGTTTTGTTTTTTTTGGTTTGTGTTTCAATTGGGCTCTAGTATATTATGCAGGTCTTCAACAAACCAACCATTATGCAGAATTTCATATCCCGGTACGGACTAAAAACCAAACAAAAAAAAGCAGTCCCATACATTTCAAAGCTGCTACTACCTTTAGGCAAAGGTCTGAGTACGACGGTCCCATTGAATCTATAGGGAGAGGATTGTTGTTGTGTTTTTGACTCTTCACAACAAGTCACACAACTGAGACACCAGAAGTACATATACGCACCTATCGGTGCGTGGATTCAAAGTATTTATCTACCAATCATCATCATCTCTATAGAGTTATTCTATTTGAGGAAATGACAGTTTGAGAGGTGTATAAAAGAAAAGAGCTTTAATCACCGAAAAACTTTAACGAAATAGTGTTCTTGAGTGGTTATTGTGTTTTGTTTTTTTTGGATTATACTTAGGTCCGCTGCATCTTTGATTTTCACTCGTGCGGATCCTCAAACAAACATTTCTATGAAAAAAAAATAATTCATTTGTTGCAGCTTTTACATGTATGTTTACCTTTCATAAGTGAAATCAACTGACTGACGGCGCACTAGGACTCCTCATCAGCGACATGAACAAAGAAGAGATATCAGAGACGACTAAACTTCACGAATATAACTAACTCCCACCTTCTCCTCCCCCTTAGTCAGCACCTCTCTCGCTTCCTTCAATGGCAACTGTAGACTGAGTATGCCGATGTGCGTCAATAAACTTCCGGAATTGGCATTTAGGTACATGTGTCTGCATCTCTTTTGTACCTATGTCCGGATGTTAACTGTAAATATGTGCGCATGTTTTTTTTGTGCTCTTTTTTGGGGGGGATTTTTCCCATCTTGTACTGTGTGCTGCTGTAAGAGTGTGGGTGGCACAACAGCAACTGTCTGTTACAATCAACCTGCAGGTTTTTTAAGACCGATCGAGCGCACTCAACAACGAATTATATTACTTCATTCTGCTTCTCCTTACCTTTTCTTTTGAACAACCAACAGCAAACCCCTTATATATATATATATATATATATATAAATTAGCTAAGCTATTCACTCCAAGCAGACAAAGCGAAAAAGATTGTGTGCGTGCGTGCGTGTGTCTGGCATTTCAAACGATCACCTGGGGGACCCCAAAAGCTTTTCATTTTTTGATTCTTTGATTCTTTGACGAGAGAAGCTTGGACATCTGATTGGTGGTTGAGCGTGGCGGCAGAACGTAAAACCGAGAGAGAACAACCTCTCCCACAGACAGACGGACGGATAGAGCGTGGCGTCGGTGGTCAGTATTGCTCCTCCTTCCACTTCCACCGCTGATCAGCCAATTCCTACAAACGGAAGACAGTTTAGTTTTACCGAGGAAAGCATGACAGCTATCAATACACTCATGAATCACTACGGCAAACAACAGCATCAAGAGCATCAACAGGACCAACCTGAAGGCACACGGCCCCATGATAGTGATGACGCTGAAAAACACATGTATTCGTGTAAGCGCTGCAGAAGACTGAAGAAGAAGTGCACCAGAACCATCCCAGAGTGTTTGAATTGCCGCAAAGCGAACGAAGTATGTGAGTACGTTCCCAGAGCCCCGAGAAGAAGGAAGCTTGAAGTGCTGAGAACCTTGAACCAGCTTCGAAAACGAAACGATGGCAATGTTGACAGTTTGTTGAATGAGAAGGATCAACAGCAACTGCAACAACAACAGCAACTGCAACTGCAACTGCAACAACAGCAACAACAGCAACAACAGCAACAACAGCAACAACAGCAACAACAGCAGAGTAGGTTGCACCAAAGTACTGCTATTGTGGTGGATCCTCCAAGACATGGCTATGTGTATCCAGAAGCAAGACTGTCATTGGCTGTCCATGAACAGCCTTTCCCCCAACAGCAGCCAATTCATCGGGATAGTGAAAGTCACACAGCCCTTCCCCCAATCAGTTCACTGAGCATACCTGATCAACAGGTACCATTCCAACCATATTTCATTACCAGATCACACAATGTTCAACAACAACAACAACAACAACAACAACAACAACAACAACAACAACAACAACAACAACAACAGCAGCAGCAGCAGCAGCAGCAGCAGCATGTGTACAATGGCATCTTTTACCCACAGTTTTCACAGCTTCAACCAATAACAAGGTTAACACAACAGCAGCATACAGTACATCATCCAATGCAGCATCAGAAACAAGCGAGTTCCCTACAACAACAACAGCAGCAACAGCAGTCTGTTCAGCAGTCCGCTGCGCCTACAGGTGCGCCAACTGCTATCAACACAGTCCTCCCAATTGAAGAAGGGCAGCATCACAAGACATCGCCCAAGGACACCAGCAGAAGATCATCAAGATCGACAAAATCAGGCAGCGGCAATGGCCCTGCTCACTTCAACTCATTCTCGTCGACGAGCTCAAACTCTGTTGAGTACGGAACCAATCTTGCAGAGGATATCCAAAGTCAACTGCAACATGGTATCATGAATAGTCTGGTTGGATTCGAAATTTCACATCATCAGCAGGGCTCAGACTTCAAGTTTGATATGGAACTCCATGAGCGTTGTGTTGATGGCTTTTTTCAACTCTTTGGACGCGTCTTGCCCTTCACTAGTAAAACGAGACACATGAACAAAGTGTCCAGTATGGACATCTCTCGAATCGATGAGATGCCTGCAAAAGTCACCTTTGACATCTACATGGTATTTTACCTTGGTTATTGCATTTTGGAGAAGCGTAATCGGATCCCTGCTAACGAGACAATGAAGCTACAATTGATGAAGAGATCAGTTGGGTGTGCAACTAGAGCCATTACATATGACGATCTTGATTCAGTGAAAAACTTGATCCTCCTGAGTCTATACACTATATTTGACAACTCTGGCAACCCTTCTTGGTATGTTGCCGGTGTGTTGGTGAGATTAACCCTTGGGCTGCGTCTAAACAGACAAAGACCTATGACTGAAGGCAGGACCGAAGAGGATGTAGAAATGGACCATCGTTTGTTCTGGGCTGTCTTCAATTATGACTGCTGGATCTCAGTGGCGCTGGTACGGTCCAACATTATGGACCCCGGTGACATCAACGTTCCGTATCCACGCCCACTACCTGGCGAAGATGAGTCTCAGGTTAACTCCTTTATTTCGCTGCTGGAAATGCGCGTACTGGAGAGCGACATGATGAAGAAGCTGCATACAGCCAATGCTGCTGAAAATTACCCCACCGAAGAATCTAAGGAGGCTCTTGAAAAGGAATTCCACCAAAGAATTGAAGAGTGGTACGTAAAGGTTAAGAGAAATTCCGATTTGGATAAAGCTAGTGGCACCACCACTGTTAAGTTTGAGTCTACTGACGCATTTCGTGAGATGACTTACAACCATTTGAGGATAATTCTATACGCACCATCCTTTGTGTTTCCATCCCGATCTGCAGAAAAGCTGGAGATGGCTAGCGATGCGTGCTTGAAGTTTCTTTCTAATTCTTGTGAACTGCATCGCACTGATGTCATGCCCTTGAACTGGGTTCAGTTGTACAAGTTTCTACATTCTTGTACGCTGTTCTTTTACTGCCTGTGTCATGGGTGCATGGATCTGAAGAAGGCACAGCAGCAGGCTTTGGATAATGCCTCTGTCTTGGAGAAGTATAGCGAGTGCTGGCCACTGGCGCAAGAGACTAAAGTGGTCTTTCTGACCACATCTGAGGCAATCGTGACAGGTGCAGAGCCAGAAGAACTAAAGAGATTATTCAGGAATTTCGCCTCTGATTATGACACTGCCCTCATAGATTCCGATTTAAGCATTGGAGTAGATCATCCAATCGTAAGAGAATAAATAGTGTATTTTCTGTACATCTAGAGTCATAAAAAGCAAAGAAACAACTAACAAACAATAAAAAGAACCATTTCCAATTAATCATTTCTTCGTCACAGCAGCCACCTTGGCAAGCTCGTCTTTCAATTCCTTGCTGAAATTGTCATCCACATCGTTGTCATCCCAATCCTCCACCCACAGAGCCTTCTCGCCCTCTGCGCCAACAGCCTCCTGTGCGCTCCAGTCCTCTGTAGGGAAATCCTCAAACTCATCATCCTCTTCCAATGATTTGATGGCATTCTGTTTCTGTTGCTCAAGCTGTTTCTGTTCCTGTTCCGACATCGCGATGTGCTCTGTTGTTGTTGTTGTTTTCGGTATTTTTGCCACCCAACCAGTAAATCACGAAGGCAAGCTTTTTGGTTTTGTTGTTGATGTTGATGTTTAAACACACAACTAGAAAAACAAAAAAAAAGAGATACAAAAAAAAAAAAGATACAAAAAAAAATTCGCGAAGCTATCAAATTTTCTTCTTTTGTAAGTATCAACATCAGCGGCTAACCACCACCAGAGAGACAGAGACAGAGAGACTGTGTTGAAAACGGAATGAAGGAAGCTGTTGTGGACATCGCTCCGAAGTACATCAGCGGCATCGAGTTCGGTGCGCTGTCGGACAAGGACATTGTCGCGATGAGTGAGGTGGAAGTGTCTAAACGTGATCTGTTTGACCTGGAGAAGGGCCGTACACCAACAGAACACGGTGCGCTGGACACTCGTATGGGTATCTCTTCAAATGCTTCTGAGTGTGCTGTGTGTCATGGCAACTTGGCCACTTGTCACGGACATTTTGGTCACTTGAAGCTTGCGCTGCCTGTTTTCCATGTGGGATACTTCAAGGCTACTATCCAGGTCCTTCAATCCATTTGCAAGTGCTGTGGCTCTTTGCTGATCGATGAGGAGGGCAAGCGTGCCTTTAAACAACAACTAAGACAGCCAAAAATTGATAACCTTCGCAGAATGAGCATCATTAAGAAAATCCTGGATCAGTGTAAGAAGCAGAGACGCTGTTTCGACTGTGGTGCCATCAACGGTGTGGTTAAGAAGGCTGCAGCAGGTTCAGGTACTGCGTCCTTGAAGATCGTCCATGACACATACAGATGGGTTGGTAAGAAGCCAACTCCTGAGAAGGTACAATGGGACAAGGATATTGAAGATGCGGTCTTTCACAACCCTGATATTGAGCGATTTGCCAAGAGAGCGATGGATGATTTAAACCCTCTCAAAGTGCTCAACTTGTTCAAGCAGGTGAAGCCAGAGGATTGTGAGCTATTGGGTATTGACTCGGGCCGTGGCGGTCGTCCGGAGATGTACATTTGGAGATATCTACCCGCACCACCAGTGTGTATCCGTCCATCTGTGGTGATGAGTGACTCGCCAACCTCAAATGAAGACGACTTGACTGTGAAGTTGACAGAAGTTGTGTGGACATCCTCTTTAATACGAGCGGGTATTGAAAAGGGTATCTCTATCAATAACCTGATGGAGCAATGGGACTACCTCCAGTTGTCTGTCGCCATGTACATCAATTCAGATGCAGCATCACCTTCTCTCATGTCTGGCCCAGGTGGTGCCTCCAAGTCTGTCAAACCAATCAGAGGCCTTTGTCAAAGACTGAAGGGTAAACAAGGTCGTTTCAGAGGTAATTTGTCTGGTAAGCGTGTCGACTTTTCGGGCCGTACTGTTATCTCTCCAGATCCAAACTTGAGAATTGATGAAGTGGCGGTGCCAGACCGTGTGGCTAAAGTACTCACCTACCCCGAGAAATGTACCCGCTACAACAAGGAGAAATTACAAAAGCTTGTTTTGAATGGGCCAACTGTGCACCCAGGTGCTAACTACCTGCTGAAGAAGGATGAAGATGCAAGAAGAAACTTGAGATATGGTGACCGGCACAAACTGGCAAAAGGTTTACAATATGGTGATATTGTTGAGAGACACATTGAAGACGGTGATATCGTTCTGTTTAACAGACAGCCTTCTTTGCATAGACTATCCATTCTGGCGCACTATGCTAAAATTAGGCCTTGGAGAACTTTCAGATTGAATGAGTGTGTCTGCACTCCGTATAATGCTGATTTTGATGGAGATGAAATGAACTTGCATGTCCCACAGACGGAAGAAGCCCGTGCTGAAGCCATTAACTTGATGGGTGTTAAGAACAACTTGCTGACTCCAAAGTCTGGTGAGCCTATCATTGCAGCCACCCAGGATTTCATCACTGGTTCCTACTTAATTTCTCACAAAGACACCTTCTTTGATAGAGCCACTTTCACACAATTGTTGTCGATGATGTCCGATGGTAACTTGCAGTTTGACTTGCCACCTCCTGCAATCCACAAGCCATGTTACATGTGGACTGGTAAGCAAGTGTTCAGTTTGCTGATCAAGCCAAACAAGGATTCCCCAGTTGTCATAAATTTGGATGCCAAGAACAAGACTTTCACACCACCAAGGAAGGGATTTCCTAACGAGATGTCTCCAAATGATGGATTCGTAATTATCAGAGGCTCTCAGATTCTTTCAGGAGTCATGGATAAGTCCACACTTGGTGATGGTAAGAAGCACTCTGTTTTTTACACAATTTTGAGAGACTATGGGCCAAAGGAGTCAGCTATCGCAATGAACAGAATGGCCAAACTGTGTGCTAGATTTTTAGGTAATAGGGGGTTCTCTATTGGTATTAATGATGTAACACCAGGTGCACAGCTAAAATCTAAAAAGGAAGAGATGGTTGAGATTGCATATGCCAAGTGTGACGAGCTGATTACCCAGTTCAATGAGGGCAAGTTGGAGACACAGCCCGGTTGTAACGAAGAGCAAACCTTGGAAGCCAAGATTGGTGGTCTATTGTCCAAGGTTAGAGAAGAAGTTGGTGAAGTTTGTATTAATGAGCTGGAATCCTCGAATGCTCCATTGATCATGGCTACTTGTGGTTCCAAAGGTTCTACTCTTAACGTGTCCCAGATGGTTGCTGTTGTCGGTCAACAGATTATCTCAGGTAACCGTGTTCCTGATGGGTTCCAAGACCGTTCATTACCTCATTTCCCTAAGAACTCCAAAACTCCTCAGTCAAAAGGTTTCGTCAGAAACTCTTTCTACTCTGGTTTATCTCCTCCAGAATTCTTATTCCATGCGATTTCAGGTCGTGAAGGTCTGGTTGATACAGCAGTCAAGACTGCTGAAACTGGTTACATGTCTCGTCGTTTGATGAAGTCTTTGGAAGATTTGAGTTGTCAGTATGATAACACTGTCAGAACTTCCAGTAACGGTATTGTTCAGTTCACTTATGGTGGTGATGGTTTGGATCCTTTCGATATGGAGGGTGATGCCAAGCCTGTTAACTTTGTGAGAACGTGGGATCATGCCTACAATGTCAGTTTTGATGTTAATGAGAATTCCTTATTGCCGTTCCAAGTCTCTGACATTGTGGACAAGGTACTGAAGCCGTTGGAGGAAAAGTTGGTTAGATGTGACAACTTGGGTCAAGTGGTCAAACCAGAAGAAGCTGGCAAGATTGAGTATGTTGACCAAGAAGATGCTGAAAGGGAGTTTTACCAATCCATCAGAGAGTTTGTTGGTCAGAAGTGTGTATATATGGGTAAGGTTAGAGAATCTAAGAGACTGGAGGCATATGTGGAGAGACCGCCAATTGAAGAATTAGTCAATGTGGACTTGGATGAAGCTGCAAGTGATGTTGCTGTGAATGCTGTCAACCAGTTGGCCAAAATCTCAGAAAAGTGCATCGAGAAGTTCTTGAACATTGCGATCCAGAAGTACAGCCGCGCCAAGGTGGAGCCAGGTACAGCTGTTGGTGCAATCGGTGCACAGTCTATTGGTGAGCCTGGTACCCAGATGACATTGAAGACTTTCCATTTTGCTGGTGTTGCGTCCATGAACGTCACGCTTGGTGTGCCGCGTATTAAAGAAATTATCAATGCTTCTAAAGCTATTTCCACTCCTATCATCAACGCTGTGCTCGTTAATGACGATGATGAAAGAGCTGCTAGAGTGGTGAAGGGTAGAGTTGAGAAGACTCTATTGAGTGATGTTGCCTTTTACATTCAGGATGTCTACAAAGATGACTTATCCTACTTACAAGTCAAGATTGATTTGCAAACTATTGAAAAGTTGCAATTGGAGTTGACTATTGATGACATTGCTGCTGCTATTTCCAAAGCACCAAAGTTGAAGATTGCTGCTGGTGACATCAATGTCTTCTCGAAGAACAAGATCAACATCAATGTGTACCCAGAAGGCTCAAGGCTCAAATCTATCAGTACATCGGCTAAGGAACCAAATGAGCATGACTTGTTCTTTCGAATGCAGCACCTTCGTCGTGTTTTGCCTAGCGTTGTTGTCAAGGGTCTGCCCAATATTGCCAGAGCTGTTATCAACATTCGTGATGATGGAAAGAAGGAGTTGCTGGTTGAAGGCTATGGTCTCCGTGAAGTCATGTGCACAGATGGTATTGTTGGCTCCAAGACGAGAACCAACCATGTTTTAGAAGTGATGGAAGTTTTGGGTATTGAGGCAGCCAGAGGGAGCATTATTGGTGAAATTGACTACACTATGAGTAAGCACGGGATGAGTGTTGATCCGCGTCATATTCAGTTACTTGGTGATGTGATGACATACAAGGGCGAAGTTTTGGGTATCACTAGATTTGGTTTGAGTAAGATGAGGGACTCGGTCTTGCAATTGGCATCTTTTGAAAAGACAACAGATCATTTGTTTGACGCATCCTTCTACATGAAGGCGGATGCTGTTGAAGGTGTTTCTGAGTGTATTATTTTGGGACAGACCATGTCTATTGGTACAGGTTCTTTCAAACTGGTTAAGGAAACGGGCATAAACAATGATGATCTCGTTCGTAAACCAACTTTGTTTGAGGATTTGTGCTCAGAGGTGGTTGCTTACTAGCACTTGTCAAGCATAAAAGTACATAAGGTTATATAGATTTTGTTTGATTACACAAAACGTGGGGAGTTGTTTTGCATCATTATCATCTCCTGATTCTGCTGATTGGAGTCTGGAAGCCAGGAGTTTGGAATCCGGGAGTCTGAAAATTTTGAGGGTTTCTCTGTTGCGCAACGTTTCTGCTCCTGCTGCTGCTGCTGCTGCTGCTGTTGCTGTTGCTGCTGCTCCTACTGTCTGGAGTAGTAGCTGTAATTTCAATGTTAGGCAATGATGATGAAGAGGATGATGATGACGATGTGTTGTGATTGGAGAACGATGACGACGGGCTCACAAAACTGTGGTCTGGGTTCTGAATCGGGTTGAAAATGGTATCAGTAAGAATCTCTGAATCATGATGATGATGATGGTGCTCAAGCTTCTTCAACAAGTTGTCGTCGCTGTCAAGACCACCAATGGTTTTTCCTCCCTGGTACCCATCCTCGTCATCAATGAGCCTGAATATATCAAGATCTTTCCAGGCTGCTGCTTCTTGCTTCTTCTTATTGGCCTTCGCTGATCCAAAGGTGGTTGGTTGTGAAGAGGAACCGCCACTGTCGTCGTGTTCAGCTTCCATACTACTCAACAACACAGGGTTATCGATTGGATCAAAGGGAAGTTTGCCATAAACCCAGTTCGAGATGTACAGAACATGGTGCGATTTAGTCAAATGGATATGTGTCGCCTGGGAGTCACGCGACATTGAGAAACTTGTTGCCTTCTTTCGCCCTTTGTTTAGTAAAAGTGTGTAAACAACAACAAAAACAAAGATCAAAACAAAAACAGAAAAAGAATTTACCGAGGATAAAAAAAGAAAGATAGCAATATGATTACGTCATCTGTAGTATATAAAAAGATCTTCTCTCTACGCCATTGCGTATCCACTGGCATAGCTGACGCTGCTGTCGTTCGCGAACGAGAGTTTAGAGGAGCTCTGAGCGTAGCCAATCCAGGAGAATTTGGCCCAATCGTCGCCATGGTTCTCCTCCTCACGAACAATCTCCAAAGTCTGTAGCAATATTCCAATAGGTTTCTGTCCGCAAATGGTGTTCCCAGTGGCCTTGATGTATTCCCTCCAGTCTTTAGAAGATCCAGTAGATGCAATTCTGGTGGCTAGTTTATCCAAGAATTCGATGGATTCGGAGATACATAATGGTGAAGCTGTGGCTGTGGCTGAAGCTTTCGAGAACGGTTGAAGGTCAGCCAACGTTCCAGTAGGAGTGTACTTGGTGTATCCGAATCTCGAACCCCAATGGCAGAAATCGCTGCTCACCACAAACGTGTTCGACTCGTCCTTCAAGTAGTGGCTTAAAAGAGATGAGATCTTGTGCATGAACTTCTCATCACCATGTGAAATCATGATGGGAACTATTGATGGTGTTGCAGTTGTACCGCGTGTCATCTTGTAGATAAACGGCGCATGCATCTCAAAACTGTGCTCATCCTCATCCATTTCGCGGTCCATCTGTTTGAACACTTTATGTCTGACCAAATCATCAACAACCTCTCTATCCACTGCAAGGTTTCCCAATGGGGTTTCATACTCATCCACTCCGCTCACGTACGCGACATTCTTAAAGTAAACATGGTGTGATGGACCAAGCACAAAGACTCTTTTACTGAAAGACAAAGAGTGGGTGTTAGTACTCTGTCAAATGGCAAAAAAACGGCACACACACATCACCACACACTCACACGTTAGACGTATCCCAGACACTATAAGTTTCAGCAAGAGTGGCACCAGCGTATGTGTATCCAGCATGGCTGCACGTATGTCAGTATATATATCACCACCATCTCCATCACCTCCTCCACACTTGTTAAGCGTAACGGTACTCACGGGCCAATTAGAAACCTGGCTCCAGGAATAGTGGTGGCAGAAGTCTTCTCTAAAAAACCTTCAATCTGCTTTTCAAGTTTCAGTGAATTGGCAGCATACCATGAACCTGCATGAGAAGCGCTTCTTGTCACCATCGCCATCAAAAACTCCTGGTTTGATTTATTGATAAGTTGGTTGACAGCAATAAAATAAAAAGCTGAGAAAGCTCAACAGATATGATAAAAAAGGGGAGAAAGACCTGGATTCAGAGATTTACCTAAACTGGAAAGGTTATGAAGCTCTTTTGTGTCAAATGTCAAAAAAAAAAAATACAACAAAAACATAAACAAAAACAATGAGGGAAAATAGAAAAATGTGGGTTTTGTGAGGTGAGGTCAATAAGTTTGGAGGATTTCTGAGCTGAGCTGAGTGGATAAAAGTGGTTCTCAGTTTTTATTTATTTCATTTGTCTGTTGACTTTGCTTTTTTCATGTGGTTGTTCGTACACACATTGGTGAAGTGAAAATGAAAATGAAAATGATGTTGTGGTTGGTCAGTGTGGCTTTGTTTGTTTGCTTTCCATCTTGTATCGATGCTACTGTTTCTGCTGGTTCTGGGTATGTTAACGATGTGTACCAGACCTTGGTGAAATACGCGTACCTTTCCAAGATGAGCTACTGCATTGACCAGGTTCTTCATGGAGAAGACCAATTGAGCGAGCCATTGCTCATCAGCCCCAAGCCGTTCTCCTTCATCCAGAGTGGCTATAGTCCTGATGACTACTATGGAATGGATTATGGCAGCAGCAGCAGCGATAGTAGCAATGAGGGTGAGAGTATGGAGTTGCATGTTGCAAAGTTGATCTATCCAGTCAACAACAAGGGTGGTGGTGATGAACTATCGCCGCAAGGATTCTTTGCTGTTGATCACAGTGGGAACGGTACCATTATCTTGTCCTTGAGAGGTACTGCAAACACGATGGACTACTTGGCTGATATCAACATCCAGACTGTTGACTATGAGCCAATCACTGAAGCTGGGAAGGGGAGGTTTGAAGAGTTGAATGGCTGCGACAATTGCAAAGTTCACAGTGGGTTCTACAAGAGATTCAGAGATTTGGATGATCAGATCTTTCCGACCATGAGCAAGTTGGTGGAAGTTTTTCCAGAGTATGGAATTGTTATCACTGGACACTCAATGGGGGGGTCTTTAGCAGACTTGATTGGTTTAGAGTTGGCATTACAAGGCTATTCACCGTTGTTGGTGATTGCCTATGGAAGTCCTAAAGTTTCCAACGCTGAGTTGTCTGATTTCATGGATAGAATGTTCTTCACTGAGGAGCTATTTGACGAGGATATCATGGAGCACAGTGACGGCGTGTCCTTGACTGAGGGCTCAATCCGGGTCGTGCACAAGGGTGATTATGTCCCTCTATTGCCCCCTGGAAACTCGTTTGTTCAGTCAGGGTTCGAATTCTTCATTGAGAAGGAGGAATTGCCTCATCCAAAAAGCACTGTTCAGTACAATGGGAAGGCCAAGTACGTTCAGCACAGCATCAATTTCAACTTCTGGGATCTCTTCTCTTTCAACATTGACAAGATTTTCCATTTGAAAGAACACTCTGAATACTTTTATCCCATCTCTGACTGTTCGGACATCAAACGATAAAGACCTGTGTATTTTAAACCAGTTGATCTGTTCATTGTGTAGTTGAGAGTATTAAAACAAAACAAAACAAAAAAAAATATATATATATACACACATCCTAAAACAATTAACAATAACGAAAGAGCAGAGAGATTCATAAAGAGAGATGGTGGCGAACATCCTCTCACAAGCACTTCAACAACTGCAGCCGAATCTCAGGACGAATGGGTTTGGCGTTGCCAGCACTCATCGAAAACTTGCTCTCTTTATTCCTCCAAGTACAAAGTCGCCACTCTTTGTCTATGGATCCTCTCCGAATGAACGCAGTTTCCTCTCGATGGGTTCAGAAGAATACGAACATTATGACGATGGTGACGACGGTGATGATGGTGGTGAAGTCAGCAGGACAATCTCACTGCCATCTCAAATGAGCGAGGCGACAAGAGACTCTGAGCTTGGATGGCTGTTGGAAGAACACCAGAGAATGTACACATCCAGTGTAGAGAACTCTGACCACGACGACGATGGCGACGACCAGGAGGACGGTGGGGATTTCCAAGACTACCATGGCTATGAGGACAATACCAATGACTTTGAGCACTTTATGTCCAGAGTGAGGAGGCAGAACCAGCACCAGCATCAGGCTTCTTATAGCAGGAGGAACTCATACCGGTCAATTGGGTCTCTGAGTCTGCGAACAGATGAAGACTTTGAACACGAGCCCGTCACTACGGGATCAGAGATAAGAATGCTGGCTTCATACTCGATTCCTCTGATCATCACATTCATGCTGGAACACATATTCTCAGTTGTTTGTGTCCTTGTTGTTTCCCATCTGGGTAAGAAGGAGCTGGGTGCCGTTTCTTTGGCTACAATGACGTCAAACATCATCTTTGCCATCTTTGATGGGCTGTCGACCGTTCTCGACACGCTGTGTCCGCAGGCTTTTGGGGCAAGAGACTTTAGAAACGTCGGTGTCCATTTCCAACGGACTACACTGTTCGGAATGGCTCTGTTCGTTCCATTCGGTGCGATGTGGTGGTTTGCAGATAAACTGCTGCTTGTGCATTTCGTTGACGACCAGGACGTTGTCCATCTCACTGGTGTGTTTCTAAAGACTATGATCTGGGGTGCTCCGGCATACATTGTCTTTGAGAATCTCAAGAGATACCTGCAAGCCCAGGGGATTTTTGAAGCTGGCACCTATGTTCTCCTGGTGTGTGCACCGATCAACGTGGTTGTCAGCTACGTGCTCGTCTGGAACGAGCACTGGGGGCTTGGGTTCATTGGTGCTCCACTGGGCGTGATGATCAACTTTTGGATGATGCTGCTCATGCTGGTTGGCTACACCGTATTCATCGATGGATCAAAGTGCTGGTACGGGTGGAGTGCTAAAGCTTGGACCCAATGGGGCGATCTGATGAGCCTGGCTGTGCCGGGAATCATCATGCTCGAAGCTGAGAGTTTATCCTATGAGGTTTTGACTCTGTTTGCCTCCCGTTTCGGTACCTCCTATCTAGCCACGCAGACAGCTGTCTCCACCATTGGCTCTCTGTTCTATATGAGCTCGTTCTCTACGGGGATTGCAGCCTCTACAAGAATCGCAAACTTTGTCGGAGCAAGAAGAATCCCGTGTGCTAAGCTTGCCACCAAAGTTGGTATACTGAGCTCACTCGTTATTGGCTTCGTCAATGCATCCTTGATGATTGTATTCAGAACCCAGTTTGCCAAACTTTTCTCTGAGGATGAAGAAGTCATCAGGATGGTTGTGGAGATCTTCCCCATCATTGCTGTATCTACAGTGTTTGACTCGTTAAGTTCCGTTAGTGGTTGTTGCCTGAGAGGTCAGGGAATGCAGAGAATTGGTGGGTTTATAAACATGGTTGCATACTACATACTGGGGTTGCCACTGGCATGGCTATTTGGGTTTTACTTCGACTTGAAACTGGATGGGTTGTGGTATGGGATGTTGGTTGCCTTTATTGTGATTGGTGTGTCCCAGTCCTGGGTCGTACTGGATGCCGATTGGGACAAGATTGTCCGAGAGGCAGATGGAAGGAAAGCAGATTACGAAGTTTAACATGCCTCTACAAAGAAACAACATGTGATTGTGTAATCCCCTAAAACCTTACCCATAACCAACCAAACTAAATCGTGAACTCATAATTAACACACACACACAGTTTAGACCACTGGCACGCTCAAACTCTTGCTGATAACCAGCAAGACACCATTGTCAACGTTGAAGACACTGTTAACCTTGATCCAATCCTCAGCTGCACCGGCACCCGCACGAGCAGCAGCAACGTAGTAGTCGCCATCATCATTCACCAATTTCACACCGTGGCCATTCAAAGTAACTAGCTGGACACCCTTTTGGTTATTCTCTAGAAGGCTGAATGGAACAGCACCGTCAACAACATGACTCAAAATGTAATCGTTAGTATTTGACCTAATGATCTCATCAATCTCCCTCTCGGTCTTAGAACCGTCGCTATCGCCATTGCTCAACAGCAAAGTTGGAAACTGCCAAGGTTTCAAGGCCAACTGTTCGATAGCCAAATCAGTAGGAGCAAACACGATGGATTGTGTTTTCTTTGAGTTAAACTTTTGTGAAATCTCAACATTGTCACGAACATAGGAGGCGAAAAGGGAGATCTGCTTATTGGTTGTTATGCTTGATGTAAGCAATGTTGGGCCGTCTTGTGGCTGTTCGCCATCCGGAAGGAGAATCTCACCAGCCTTAGGCTCGGCAAACAACGGTCTGATTACTTGTTGCTGAGGCTGTTGCTGAAGCTGTTGCTGCTGCTCTCTCTTCGACACTTCAACGCCACCGTTAATCTTGAACTCTTCAAGATCAAAAACATGTTTACATTCAACCATAAAAGGCAGAACTAGAAGCAATAAACCGCTTGAGATCTTCATATCTTCTTTTTGTAGATCTGGAAGTTGAAGTTGATAGAAAAAAAGTAGCTTAAGTGCTCTTTTATCTTTTTATCTTTTTGTATGTTTTTTTTTCAGGATTTGTGTCACGCAAACATTTTGTGGTAGGGGCAACATTGTATGCCGTCGGTATTGCCGTCGGTGATATTCTAGAAATGATTACAAATGAGTATTAAATAATAATCAAAAGATAGTTTGTAGAATCCTTTAGTTAACCGATTGAAAGACAATACGAATATATAAATATTATGGTTGTGAGATTGATTATATACATATGGGATAGAATAAGCAGCAGCAACTATTTCTTGATGGCATCACCAACAACGTCTAAGATCATTGGATCGAACTCCACTAAATTCCAAGGCTTCATTCCAGTGATGAGTTCCAGTTGTCTGTATTTTGAGGCCAGATCTTTACTCCGATCCACCGCTTTATTCCCTCCCCTGTTCTGTCTCAAGTGGGAACCCAGAAGAGAGTCAAACATGAAATGATCATACCGAACGAATTTTGAAACTTGCAATTTGTAAATCTCTACAAGTTTCTCAAATATGGATTCCTCCACCTTGTGGGACTTCAAGGTGTTGAATACATTGAGGAACACAGAGTTTGGGATCTCAAGGTTCTGTGAATGAAGATGCAAAAGCAGACTGTGGAGCTTTTCCGGTTGGAAAGTTTCCAGCTGTAGGTATCGTGATATTAATGGGGTGTAGGTTTCGTAGATTGGTGTCAGTGGGAAGAGTAACTGCGTTGGGGTTTGTCTTTGCAACTGAAAGGTATCTAAGCAGTTCATCTCAGAAATGTATCTTCTCTTTGCATGCTTGGAGTTCAATTTGAAATACTCCTGGTCTTCATTGGTCAAATTTTCTTCAAGACGTGAGATGATCTGCTCAGCTATGAAGATTTCACCGTTGGCAACCAACGATTGTAAAATGTCGTTAACCACCACAATATCAATGGTAAGTCCCTCAGAGATCATAGTCTCTAGTGCCCTCATGGTTCCTTCTTGGTCGCTGTCAGTCAGCAGCAGCCTCAAGAGTAGTGCATATGTGATTCTATTCGGAGCAACACCATATTTTCCCATATCAGAGTTGATTTGGTGCATTAGTGGCAGCTCATGGGCAGATACTGCCAGTCTCATAAACATATTCATCGTTGAGACATCCAACTTCCCGTGGTTCCTTAGTCTCGTCTTACGAACGAGGTTATACGTCTGTGTGACGCAGTCTATGTTCTTCCCCCTCAAGAAAAGAAAGTTGCATGCATTCTCCTCTCTCCAAGACAACTCCATCCCAACATTTTTCAAATCCTGGACAACGGAGCTGAAGTACTTGCTGATACCATCAGTAGACTCACCACTAGAAACTTTCATGAACTGTGCCATCATATGTTCCAAATGCTCCGGTAAGATGTACAGTGGATGTGGATGAGGGAGTTCCTTGTACGCCTTGTACAGAGACTGGAAGTGCACATACTTGGATGAAGGGTACAGCGCTCTCAAAAAGGGGTTGTATAAGGATAGCGGTGCCTCATGCTGCCGCTCTCTGAACGAGGCTCTTTGTGAAGTGACTTGTTGTTGATTTAAAACGATTGGTGACTGATACTGTTGCTTGTAAAGGGCCTTCCGAATCGGATGGGCACTTCGAAGTGACTTGAGACCGGTGTACCTCGGCTGAGCACGCACAAGAGACAGTAGCCACTGTGCAAGTTGTGACATATTGCGGACAGCCGTGTCTCATTGTTTTCAAACAAAGTGAGAGAGAGAAGACAGTAATCTTTTCAACCTCTATTATGCTTACTCAGTACTTACATAATCCAAATCACTCTTTGGTCTGAAAGATTTTTTTTTCACGACAAACGTCGTCGTCGTCTGTCTAATTGAAGCGGAAGAAGGATCAATAAGAGCTCTAAGATGAAGCCACAGACAGGTGCCGTAAATGTGTTGGAGCGCACTTCGAACTATTTGAGATCTGGTGTTCTTGCAAAGCAACCAGCTTGGTTTACCGTTGTTGGTCAGCATCCACCAAACAAGTCCTTTTTGAGAGAACCAAAGACAGAGACTCCACAGCAGCAGCTTCAGCAGTCTTTCCAGCCCAAGTCAAGCCACACTGGGATTAATGTCAACAGGGCTCTGTACAAGACCAGGGAGTCGCAGAAGCCAGCTGCGAGCAGATACAAACCTCAGAAACTCCAGTTTGTCGAAGATGAGATGAGATCGTTGTTCTACGAACAGCACCCATGGGAGTTGTCTCGTCCAAAGATACTACTGGAGAACAATGGTGACGATATTACAAAGCAGGACTGGAGCTCGATCAAGCAAGTGGATAAGCCACTGGATGGCGAGTCTGTGGTGCAGAGAACAATATTCCTACTCCAACAGAAGACCAAGGGCGGTGCCAGTCCACAACAACATGAACCGTACACTTTGGAGTCTGCTTATGAACAGGCCAGATTCGAGTTCTACAGGCTGAGAATTGAACAGGAGATTGAGGAACAGGTTGCTAAGGAGGAGAATGGAATGTTTGGTGCTGTTTACCAGGAGAGCGCATTGGGCCATGGTGTTGTAAAGGAGCAAGAATTCATCGATACCTGGAAGGTGAAGGCTGCTGAGTTGACTGATATGGAGAACTCCAGAAAGGTCAGTCCACAGGACCAATGGGGTGAGGTTGAGGAAACTAATGATGAATCTGAGAGTAAATAGGAGAGAGAGAGACTCTTTTAATCTATCATGTACATACATACCAAATATTATTGCTAAATCCTCCTCCTGCCCCAAAGGAAATAGAAACAAAAGGGGGGAACAGGCAGCAAACATTTTTCTATTGTAGAGGAAATCAAGAGGGGACACTACTAACCGGCGATGCTTTTGTTTGACCTTTTGTGGTGGTGGGCGACTTTCTCAACAGTTGGAACAAATTGACACTCTGTTTTATATAGTGGTCATAATCTTTAAAGTCAGTGATAGGGAGGACATGGAACTGTTTTCTAATCTTCCTGAAGAATTTGGAGTCCGCTTTTCTTCTTTTACGATACGCCATAAGCACTAATACATCTTCCTCGCCTTCAGTGAGATCTAACAGAGTCTTTTCAAGGAGTGGGAATGCCTTTTCCAAGTAGACGCAGTCAGCAGCTAGAACGAGATCGACACCGGTTTGGGCATACTTGGGCAGTTCCTCACCCCAGTTCAAAGTAGCAGCTATAACGGAGTCTTCCAAACCATTCAGTTCAATGTTCTTCTTCATTAATGGGACCAAATCGTCAATATCAGTGATATACACCTTGAGATCGTCGTCTCTCTTTGGGGACAATCCTAGAGCCAAGCCAACTAGACCAGTACCACTTCCAATCTCAATGCATTTCTTCTTACCCTGGACACCTTCATCGAGCACATACTTGGAAAGAAGCTCACCAGCGACCCAGACTTTCCCACCACATCCACTCTCGCCCCCGTCCTCGAAGATCTTGAGAGGTGTTTGGAGTCTGTTGTTAAAGGTCAGGTCAGACTTCCCCAAGTGCTCGATCGGGCGTGGCGGTGCCAGTTCCTCGAAAGCTTGTGTGAACTCTGACAACAGAAAGTCAGTCATAGAGAAGTTCTTAGTGTAAGTGTAGTAATTGTATGTTAAGGCTGAAAGTGAAAAATTAATCCAATCAAAGTTTCCGTTTTTGCGTCCGCTGCTTTTGAGAAATGATATGTGTGTGACTGCTTAAATCAGAGCCACAATAACAACAACAACAGCAGCAGCAACAACAATAACAGAGCTGGTTGGCTATAGAAGCAGCAACGTGTTGAGGAGTGTATTATAGTAAACAGATTGACATAAATAAATAAAATAAATAGAATAAATAGAATAAATAGAATAAATAGAGTGTAAATAAACATGGCTGGCGTAAAACAGAATGGTGGTGGTGGTGAGGGTGGCAGAATCTAGTGCTCAGCATGCCCTTCATCATGATGCTCTTCGTGTTTGTCTCCCAGCACTTTCTCACCAATGCAGTATAGTGCAAAGGCTCCAACACCGTAGGAGAAGCCGGGCCACAAGTTCTTGTACACTGTGCTACGGGCAAAGTTGCCCTCGTAACGCCATGCATCGCGTCTTGCCCATGGATCACGTGAGTTAGTACGTGCTGCTAGTCTCAGAAGTGATTGTCTCATTGTAAGTTGAAGTAAGCAAGACGTTAGTTTGGTTTTTTGGTTTGTCTTCAAGGGGATGTGACTGGACAACAAACAAACAACATATAAAGAAAGAAAAAAGTTTATCAAGGAAAAATAACCCTCGGATATTTTACAATACCACGTTATATCAGGTGCTTAATCAGTCGGATTAATCAGTCGGATTAATGAGTCCAATCGGAGTTTTTTCTCCTTTTCAGTGTTACACAAAAGGGAAGTTTAGTTTAAAAGTTTGAAATTCAAACAAACCAAGTTTTCTTCTTTTTTGTTTTGCTGTCATATGGAGGCTGATGAAGACGGCGGCGGCGGCAACAGCGGCGGCAACAGCGGCAGTGATGAGGACGACTGGGAACTGAGCCGGCATATCGTTGATGAGATCCGTAACGAGACGTACACTTGCCTTGTGTGCACATGTGAGATCACACCCAAGGATGCGCTCTGGAGTTGCTCACCATGCCATAGAGTCTACCATCTGGACTGTATAGTGCACTGGTCTGAAAAGGGCTCCTCCACGGACGAGAAGGGGAACTGGAATTGCCCCTCGTGTAACTACACTCATCGCAGGGCCAAACTGCAGTTCAAGTGCTGGTGTTCCAAAACGTTGGAACCACAAGCAGACCCACTGAACCCAGGTAGTTGTGGCCAGACATGCGGCGCGAAGCTCAAAGGCTGTGTCCATCGTTGTACATTACCCTGCCATCCGGGACGGCATGCTCAGTGTAACTCGTTGGGTCCTGTCATGAAGTGCCATTGTGGAAACCATGAGAACCAATTGCCCTGCGTCATGACCCCGTACAAGCAAGGTTGGCATTGTCAAGATGAGTGTGGCGAATGGTTTCCTTGTGAGGTCCACAAATGCTCTAAAGTGTGTCACGATGGTCTCTGTGGTAAATGCCAAACATTTGTGGAGGCTGTTTGCTACTGCGGGAGCACTGCTGATATGGTGAAGTGTCATCTGCAAAAACCTATTATAGATTCTGGTGGTGGAGGCAGCCGTATCGGATCGTTCAAGTGCAATAAGAAACTCAAAGTCATGTACGATTGTCAAATGCACGATGAGGTTCTATCGTGTCAGAAACCACTTTCAACAATCAAGCACTGTCCGTTATCACCTGATCGTATCAAAACTTGTCAATGCGGCAAGACTTCATTGCTATCTTTGAACCTTAATAGAAAGACATGTACTGATCCAATTCCAACTTGCGAGCTTTCATGTGAAAAGGAACTGCCCTGTGGCCACAAGTGTCAATCTGTGTGCCATGAGGGCGCCTGTGGCCCTTGTTTCCAAGTTGTAGAAACCAAGTGCCAATGCCAATCTCAGGACTTTTCAGTGTCGTGCAGATTCAACAGAATCAAAATGAAACCAACTTGTACAAAGAAGTGTTTTGCTACCTTGTCCTGTCGTCGCCATTACTGTGAAAACACATGTTGTACCGACTTCAAGGCTGCCCAAGCCAGAGAACGTGAACGCAAGAGGACTTTGAAAACAAACGTCACTGTTCAAGAGCAGGACAATTCACAACAACAACACCAGCAATTAAACCAGGTTTTTAACTATGAGGCAAGTCATATTTGTTTGAAGATATGTGGTAAAACTCTACGTTGCGGTAATCTTACACACAGATGCAAGCAGACATGTCATACTGGGGCTTGTCCAACCTGTTATGAATCCTCTAACGAGGATTTGGTCTGTCATTGCGGTGGTACTGTGGTTCATGCACCTGTAAGATGCGGTAGTATACTACCTGAATGCCAATACCAATGCCGGAGACAACAGCGTTGTGGCCATAATCCAATGCCACATAATTGCCACGATGAGTCTAGACCCTGTGCAAAGTGTACCAAGACAGTGGAGAAATGGTGTAACTGTGGGAAACAGAAAGTGCGCGCAATGTGTTTCCAGACTGATGTGTTTTGCGCAGAAGTGTGCGGGAAACAACTCCCCTGCTTGCATAAGTGTCCGAGAACGTGTCATTCTGGTCCGTGTGATAATGATGGGAAAAGCTGCACAGTCCGTTGTTACAAGCCAAGAGATCATTGCCCACATCCTGATTTGAGTCCTTGCCATTTCCCTGCCCGCTGTGATGATATTAAAAAGTGTCCTGTCCTAGTGACAGTCCAATGCAAGTGTGGTCGAATCAAGAAGCAGTTACCATGTGGAGCCAACAAGGAAAATCCAAGCTGTGAAGGGAATTTACTAGATTGTGAGACTTCATGTATCTTGAAAGCTAGAGATGAACAGTTGAGAGACATATTTGGTGTGGGTGATAAACAAGCACAGGAGCCGAAGATGACCGATATTCCCTACGATATTGAGAACATTATCAAGCCTACTATCCTCCAACCAAAATGGTGCTTATCGATTGAGTCGATCTTTTCTGATTTTTTAAAGCAGAATAAGGTGAAACGTTACAATTTTAAACCAATGTCAAGAGAGAAGAGAAAGTTCCTGTATTATCTAGCAGAAACATATGGTTTGTATGCAGAGGCGCAGGATCCTGAACCTCATAGATCCATTTCATTGTCCAAGACCACGGAGGCCAAGATTCCCAAACTGTCTCTTGCTGAATCCGTGGTCATTTATCAAACCCTGAGAAGTTCACCACAACCAGAACAAGCACAACCACCCACTGAGGCACCAGCAGAAGCAGAAAAAGAAGAATTAGACTCCACATCGACTGATAAACTAGAAGAGGTTCCAGTGACGTACAATTCTATTTTCATTAAGGATTGTATCGATGGTATCAGTACTGAGGATCTCAAAGAGTTGATTGATTACTTGATTGACCCAAAGAACAAATCACATGACTTTAATTTATCTGGAATTCAAAATTGGGACCTTAAGTCTTTAGCTAGTGGTGATCAATACCTGTTCTTTATACCAGACAGTTTAGATGCAACATCATCATCATCAATACCTGTCGAAAGGGAACTCAGGTTATTGATTCCTTATCTCAAAGAATCACTTATCGCCAACCTCTTGGCCAACAATTGTGAGCTAACCTTAGTTAATGAATCTTTGGAATTCGTTGACTTGGCTCAAAAAGTCAACAACCACAATGACAATGACAGCAACGACAAGGTTGAAGATGTGACAGTTGCAGTTGTTGATTTGAAGATTGAAGAAGAACTTCCTTGAACTGTTTAGACTAATAAGATACCAATAGATGTAACATTCTTTCAATAATCAAAAGATTGGCTAAGGCTTAGTCTTTGCCGGTCCACATGAATACCGATATAGTCTGTTGGAAATTAGCTTTCAAACTGCGAGCCGCTATCAATGGGTCTGTATCTGAATCTGTTATTGTTAGTAACTTTAAAGTTTTCACAAAGTCTATTATTCTTGATGATGTGGGTTTTCTCTCAAAAACCTTCAAAACAAAACAAATCTATGGGGAGTCAATAAACCTGCTAATGAAACTCTTTATGTTGTGATATCAACTGTTTTTCAGGTGCGATGGGCACATTATCAGTGTTTGCCAGTCCCAATTACTGCTGGTGGAGACTTTCTGACATATGCAATGATCTCGTCGTAAACTATTCTCTTCAACAAGGGCGTATTGAGTTCAAATTGGAGAATGTTAGTACCTTCACACTCCAACGCAGTGAGCTTCAAAAGGTCACCTGATGAACTCAAATGTTTGAACTCGTTCCTGCTGATGTCCAAATCCTTCAAGTTTTGACAATTGATCAACTTTAAAGTATCAACGCCACCAATGAGAGACAATTGGGTCAAATTGGGATAATCCCAACCGCTGACAGTCATTGTTTCGATATTGAAGTTTATGATCTTTAAGGAAAGCAACTGTGGAGCTGTAAACTCGAAGGAAGATCTTGAGGTGCTCTTAATGTCAAGGTTTGTAGCTTCAAACACCTTGAGCTTGGGGAAAAGGCAGTTTTTGAAGATTAGTGGATGTGATGTAGATGATATGTATCTCAATACCTTCAACTTTGGTAGACTTGTTAAATCGGACACAAAGGAGAGACCTGAGTATTCAATTGAGAGTTTCTCCAAGTTCCGATATCCAGAGAAGTTTGATGAGTTAATTTCTCTGACACCAATACAACGTGACAACTTTAAACTGGAAAGTCGTGGTGCCTTGATCAAGGGCACAGCCTCCAATGAGTTGTTGTTGTTGATGTGAAGCTTTCGCAAACTGGGAAAGTCCAAGTCAAACAAGATTGGGTTGTTGAAGGGCCCTCTGACTTCCAACTCTTCTAAGCGGCCGATATACTTCAAAATCTCCACAGCAAGACATATTTGGATAGACACGACACCTTTGAAGCAGCGCAAGTCAATATTCTGATGTAGGAGCAACTCAACTGGCTCATTGGATAACATGACCGAGGCTCTTTTGAGATTTGGAACGGATACATTGTACATGTTGTCAATCTTGAAAACCCATAGCAAGATACTCTCCAAAGAGGGGAGATTCAAGTCATGAATTGATACCGTTGATTGCATAAACTGTTCCACATGCAAAAACTTCAAGTTGGGACAATGTAGATGGGAAAGTTCGACAATGTCAGTGTCCTTAATGGTCAATTTAGTCAACTTCAAGAGTTGTAAATTGCTCACTCTAACTAGACTGTCACATTCATTGATGGAAACTTCTTCAATGGATGAATTGCACACGTCTTTCCAGTAGTGTATGTCTTCAATCTCTGAAAACACAATTGACTTCAAGTTGGAATGATTCTTGAAATCAATACTTTCATTCACAGTATTCAGATGTTCCTTTACAACCAAGTGCTGTAATTGAGGGAAGTCAAACCTGGCCCTTGGATTGAAGCTGTCACACCTCTGCAACGTCAAGGACTTTAATTTGGGGAAATGGAAGATGCTGGGGTCGAGTACCAGATTGGAGAGCAAGAGACGACGCTGTTCAATGGTTTCAAAATACACTGACTGTGTGAGTGGACCCAACGAAGACATCCATTGAGGATCCGTTATATTCTCATCAAACACACTGACTCTGTTGTGGATACAGTGTGATAGTTGCGAGATCAACTGATGGCTGTGTTGAAGGTCATTCACCTCAACTAGGGCAAAGAGAAAGTTAGTAAATGTGTGTGTAATGTCCTGCACACTGAGAACGGTGGGGACATTTGAGAAATGGATGGATCGTGGTGAACTGCTGTCAGAGACAAGACAGAAGAGGCGGGCTATCCTGGCTCCAATCTGGGGCACATCCAGGAGTCTGATGATGTCTGTGTTGTCTACGTGATCTAAAACTTGCATCAAAACCTCGTTTGGTAGATCAGCGAGAAGGAGAAGCTCATGATTTTTCGCCATTGCCTATTTACTCACTTTTGGTTTTGGTTTTGGTTTTGCCTTGCTTTTTGGTTGGTTTATTTGCCTTGCTTTTTGGTTTGCTTGCTTTTGTGGATGTTTTTTTTTGTGGATGTTTTTGTGGCTGTTTTTTTTGCTTTTGTGTCTCTTTTTTTTATTTTCAAAAGCCGATTTCCCCGACTATTGCCGAAAATGACAGAGGAAAGCCATCCCGAGTATTGCCGAGAGGTTTAAAAAGGCGGAGAGAAAAGTAATTACGTAATATGATAATGATTAGATTTTTAGTTCCCACGGCTGAAAGATTGCTAACCCCAAACTTAAAAGTGGGTATAAAAGAGCCCTTCGGTGGCTTCTTCCCATTCTATCCTTGTGCTGGTTTTTCTCAAGTAGTATTCCATTATGTCCACTCCAACGATCACCCTCCATTGGCTAGAAAGTTCCAGATCTCAAAGAATTGCGTGGTTGTTTGAAGAGCTTGGTCTTTCGTACAACCTCAAGCTGTACAAGAGAAACGAGTCGCAACGAGCTGATGATGCCTTGGGACAGATTTTCCCTACTGGTAAATCACCAGTCATTGAGATTGACTATCACGATGGGAAGGACCCTGTTGTGGTAGCAGAATCTGGCCATATTGTTAACTACGTTGTGAAGAAGTTTGACACGGAGGGAAAGCTGAAGCCAGTTGACGAGGCTGGTGAAGATGAGTTGGACTTTTTGACCCATTTTTCAGAGGCATCTGTCCAGCCATTCCTTACTTTCCTCTTGGTTCTTAAAACCGCACATGACAAGTCGCCCTTCTTGATGAAGGGTGTCATTACCAAGTACAATGCAGCTATCACTGAGAGCTACTCTTTGGTGGAGATTAATAAGGCATTTACTGTGCTTGAAGAGAGGTTGGTTGAGAACTCGAAGACTGCTGAAGATGGTTCCTTGTTCTTTGTTCAGAACAAGATCTCTGGTGCTGATATCATGCTGCAGTTTACTGTTTCTCTGGCTTTCAAGACTGATCGTCTCCATGGCTTTGATGGTTCAAAGTACCCTGCTTTGAAGAAGTGGTTAGCTCAACTAGAGTCTAGAACAGCCTTCAAGAATGCTATCAAGAGGGTTCAGACTGAAGGTGACGACAAATTTAAGATATCCTTTTAAAAAAAGAAAGAATACACACTCTCACTGACTTTCCACATAATGTTTTTCTATATATACTTGATCAAATTTTGTTTTTGTATCATTTCCATTAAAACTATCAAACTATATATATATACATCCACTAGTCAAGCTCTGGAACAGAAGCTTCCAAAACGTCATCCTCATCTTCACTTTCGGACCACGCACCACCATCCATCTCAACATCCATCTCTTCGCTGTCATGGTTTGGAATCACTTGTAAGTCACCATTCTTCAAGATAACACGCACAGTCTCCTTGTCAAGCACCTGTCCTTTCAAGATCAACACTGCCAATTTGTTCAAAACTTCTCTCTGGATTAAGTGGTTCAAAGGTCTGGCACCCATATCCTGTGTGTAACCATTCTTGGCCAAGTAATCAACAGCTTCATCAGAGACATCCAAGTGATATGACTTGTCGTTTGCAGCAAAACGCTCTTCAATCTCCTTCAATCTGATGGAAACAATCTTGTGAATAGCCTTTCTCGACAACTTGTTGAAGACAACAATAGAGGAAACTCTGTTGATGAATTCTGGTCTAAAGTGGCCTCTGACTGCACCCATAACCAATTCCTTTGTTTGATCATTGATTTTGGAGTTTTGTTGTGAAAGAATGTATTGGGAACCCAAGTTGGAAGTCATGATAACAATGGCATTGGAAGCATCGATAGTCTTACCCTGACCAGAGGTGATTCTACCATCATCCAACAGTTGTAAGAGAACAGTCAACACCTCTGGAGCAGCCTTTTCAACTTCATCAAAGAGGACAACAGAGTAAGGCTTTCTGGCCAATTGGTTGGTCAACAAACCACCTTCTTCATAACCGATGTAACCAGAAGTGGTACCCAGTAACTTGGAAACGGAATGCTTCTCCATCAACTCAGAACAGTCAATTCTAATGATGGCCTGTTCATCATTGAATAGGAAACCAGCCAACTTTTTGGCCAACTCGGTCTTACCTGAACCAGATAGACCCAAGAATAAGAATGAGGCAGGTTGGTGAGGGTTAGCCAAACCAGATCTGGACAATCTGACAGAGTTAGAAACAGCCCTGACAGCATCACCTTGACCAACAACAGCCTGGGACAACTCTTTCTCCATGGAAATGAGCTTGGTGTTCTCAGACTCAGTTAACTTGTTCACTGGAATCCCAGTCAATCTTGCAGCAGTCTCAGCAATAGTGTCACTGTCAACAACATTCTGGATTAATGAGTTGGAGCCAGCTCTGGCTTCCTCTTCAGCAACTTGAGCTTCCAACTGTTGGATTCTTTCCTTGATTTCTGGAATGGCAAAGTATCTCAAGTCAGCAGCAGTGGCATTGTCATAACGACGCTCGGCATCACTGGCTTTAGTCTCCAATTCATCAAGCTTTCGCTTAGCAGCAGTCAAATCTTCATGTCCTTGACGCTCCTCGTTGTACTTCTCTCTCAAAGGCTTCAGTTCTTCTTCCAAAGAGGCTTCCTTTTGCTGAGCCTGGTGTAATCTCTCCTTGGTGGTTGGATCAGAGTCCGAATCTCTCTCCAAAGCCTTAATCTCAACCTGAATCAAGTGCAATTGACGTTCCTTCGAGTCCAATTCTTCAGGCTTAGAGTCACGAGCAACAGCAACACCAGCACATGAGATATCAACCAAGTCAATGGCTGAATCAGGCAATCTTCTGTAAGGCAAGTATCTCTTGGCCAATTGGGCAGAGCTGACAAGGGCCGAATCCAAGATTCTAACACCATGATGGATCTCATACTTTTGTTGCAAACCTCTCAATATGGCCACCGTCTCTCTCACAGTTGGTTCCTTAACGTCAATCTTTTGGAATCTTCTCTCAAAGGCACCATCCTTCTCAATAATGGCTCTGTACTCATTGTTGGTGGTGGCACCGATAACTTTCAAGTTACCTCTAGACAAGGCTGGCTTCAAGATATTAGCAGCATCGTCCTTACCATTACCCATTAGCATGTGGATCTCATCAATGAACAAGATAATCAAGATCTTGGATTGTTCAATTTCCTTCAAAACACCCTTTAATCTCTCTTCAAAGTCACCCTTGTATTTGGCACCGGCAGTCAAAGCAGCCAAGTCCAAGGAGAACAAACGACATCCTTGCAAGATGGTAGGAACATCGTTCTCCAAAATTCTCTGGGCAACACCTTCGATAATGGCAGTCTTACCAATACCAGGTTCACCGATTAGACATGGATTGGACTTAATTCTTCTCGCCAGAACTCTGATTGTGGATCTGATCTCCTCTTCTCTGCCAATGACAGGGTCAAATTTACCCTCTCTGGCCATCTCAGTCATGTCAATGGCATACTTGGTCAAGTACTCCAGCTCTTGGCTGGTGTCAGCACTTCTGGTGTCAATTCTCTGGTTACCTCTCAAGGTCAAAATCTGTTGCTTCAACCCTTCAACAGTCACACTGCACTCCTTCAAGAGGGACTCAATGTTCTTATCCTCAATCAATGCAAGAAGAATGTGGTCTTGGCCAATAAAACTGTCCTTCTGTTGGGTCTTGATCTTTTGGGCCTTCTTCAACACCTCACCGGTAGAATAGGAAGGCGTTATCTGGGAAGGTGCTGGATTCTGGGAAGGGGTTCTAACCAATGTCTTATTAACAGCACGTTCAAATAGTTGGTAATCGAATCTACCCTTGTCAAGCAATGTCTGGAGATAATTCTGTGAGCCATCATCTGGTTTTGCAACAAAGGCTGCAAGGATGTGAATTGGCTGGAGCTGAGGATGTGCATGCTCCTCAGCGAGTTTCTGTGCATTGGTGACAATGGCAAGGGCTCTGTCTGTGAATTGTGTTTCTTCCATTATTGTTTAATGTATTTGGTTGTAGTAGTAAAGAGCAAGAAGGATAATAAGGAAGTTGTGCCACACCACTTTTATATTTGGGGAGCACACATCTGCCATTTTTTATCTGGTATCATGGAGAACTTTCCGGAACAAAAACAAGCACGTGACCAAGTTCGTGTAACCGACTTTGATTAAATGCCGCGGGACCAGATATCATCATGTAAAACATAATAAACTCAGCCCAGACACAGAATGAATGGCAAGCAATGGAACCATTGGTCTTTTTCTCTAGATAAGATCTGCAAGCAGATCCATAATTTCGCTGGACTCTTTGAGGATAAATTTCCTTGCAATGCCACTGCAATGGATAAGTTCCAACATGTACACTTCTTCGTCTTGTGAAATTTTAGTGATGCAGCAGCCAGCTATTGGATCAAAATCACCTTCTTCAAGTGGTTCTGTAACGAGATTGATGGTGTATTCCTCTCTCATGCAATGTATTCCTCTGTACTTAACCAGTCTAAAGATAGTTACCAGCCCCGATTGTGACACTGCAATCATTGCGGATAGGCTGGGAACCACTTTGCAAATTGACATTCTGCTGAAATGGTAACCTTCTTCAGGCAAATCTATACCAATGAACATTTCACTGGTATGTGCATTGCAAATCAATCCGTCTGCTCGGTACAGTCCAGTGTAAGCACCTGTAGTTACAAAGAGGAACACATCGTCAATACAGGAAGCATGTTCCGGTTCCTCATCTGTTGACCTAAAGAATCTTTTCTTTATCTTGTTGAAGTTGTCGCTGAACGAAATGAGTGCCCCCTCTGAGCCCGTGGGCGTCTCTGTAGTATCACCATACTTGGTGAACACCAAAAGGTTCTCAAATCTCGATGCACCACCAAAGGCTGACGACGCCATATGATTCTCAGTCATGTTGAGGATTCTAGACCTCTCAAGCACAGATCTGGAATCAAACCCTTCTGCTCCAAGGTACTCTGGACAGTTCACCTCTTTAAAATGAGAGCTGTTTACAGCTGTAACTGTCCAGCCATCGTCAGTCATCACAACGCAGCTGTTGACAATGTAGTATATCAGATATTGGGACTGTGATGAATCCTTTGTTGTGTCAAATTTTAGAGGAAATGTCAATGGTGTGTCCTTTACCACTGTATCCTGTTCATTCAAACCGAATTCAAACATCAAAAGCTCACCAGCGATGGAGACGCATGTCACTAGGATCCTATCTTCATGGACATGAACAATCTCAACACTTGGAACGTTATGACTAAGTGGTTTAGTTGTGGTGCAGTAGACACAGTTGTCCTTGATGTAGAGCAAGGTTAGACATCGAGAGTTGTCAGAAAGAACAAGGAAGTCCCCCATTGAATCAGCTCCCCAAACAGTGAACTTCAACTTGATCCTTGCCATCAGTTGCAGCAATCCACCACCACCACCACCACCATCACCACCAGCACACAGTTCATAGACCAATATTCTCCCATCATCAACGCATACCAAAAGGACGTCTTTGTTGTTCAATCTCGAAACCTTGATGAAGTTGATGGTATGTGGGGTCTCAAACATAACTGCAGCAACTATGTGTTCCCGCAAAGTGAACCTAGGTCGCGTCTCTACTGAACAGATTAGTTTACCTTCGCACATGACTCGCACTACCGATCCACTGGCAACGTATTTGTAGCGGTTCCAGACCTCTGCTAGATTGTTCTTGAAAGGACACAGCCGGATGCTCCCAGACTCATCAGCATCAGCATCAGAATCAGCATCAACAGCATCCACTCGCCGTACTTCCAGTCTGTCAACATACTTCTCACCTGGCTGGACTTCTGCACCGCCGCCACGGGGAGCTACTAGCTGCTGTCGCTTGCGAACATCGTAGCGTTCAAAGGCACCGGCAACTACATCTGGACACGAATACATCTCTGCGGGGTGGCGGTTAACAGTGGGAGCAGAAGCAGAAGAAGGCGTATTCTGTATCACATACCGCTGATCCAGCTGCTGTCGGCTCAGCACATGCTGGTCGTATCGAAGATCATAGTCTTCCTGAATGCCTGACTGCGTCGTTGTCACGTTGAGAAAGCGCATGTACTCTTTGAAGCATCGCTGCTTATCCTGGAGTTGCAGCTCTAAAGCAAGACCACCGGAAGCACTAGCAGGAGTACTGCTATGACCTCTCGAGGGAAGGCTGGATGACGATCCAAGGCCTGAAGACAGCCGCCGCCGGGGTGGTGGTGTTGGTGGTGGTATCTCACTAGGAACAAGATCAATTTCCATTGGGTTTAACCACTGTTTTGGCCATTTGTTTGTGTGTTTTTGTTTTTGTTTTATATAATATAGCATTGCCATCATCATCTACACAAACCCCAATTTATAATACAAAACTCTCATCATTTTTTACAAAGTACCCTCTTGTTCAAACTCTTCAAATCTCTTAGCAGAGTACTTTTCCAGCTCAGCAGCATCACTGTAAACAGGAGAGCCCTCCTCGTTGTAGAATTTGGCATTGGAGTAGATCAAATTGATGGCTTCTTTCAACTTGACAAAAGTCTTGATTCTATGGCCCTTTAGATTCTTTCTGATCGTCTGGATCGCTGTTGGCTTAGGGATTAATTGGTAGTAGTCAGGGTATAACTTCCTGGAAGGAAGTTCAATGAAATACTCCGCAAGTTGGTGTCCATCATCTTCAGATGTCTTGACTTGTAGTTCATCCAGCAACCGGAGACCAAACTCAACAAGCTTCGATGGCTGCTTCTTGGTCTTCTTCCTAGCAACATCAGCTTCAAATTCACCGTTATCATCATCCTCTTCCTCCCGCTCCTCCTCATCCTTTTTATCAAGCTTTGGCTCCATCGTGGCTGATCTAGCTCTCTTAGGACGTCCATTAGAAACAACGCTCTCATTACTACCTTTTCCATATTTCCCGTCGTCATTGTCGTCGTCGTCGCCATCATCATCATTACCATCATCATTACCATTACCAACCTCTACTTCTTCAATTTTCTTGTTGCGTTTCACTCTGGCTGCTCTCTTACGTTCAATGGCAGCCTCCACTGTATCATCATCGTCATCCATTGCCAACAGCCATTGCTCTTCGGTCAGACCATCATCGTAGTAGACACGCTTCTTCTCTCTAGTTCTACCAAGATCATTATCTCTGTCTCTATCCTGCTCCAAATGTTGAGAAATATCCTCGCTGAAGATTGACGGTAGCTCATCTTCACTCAACAGTCTCTCCATGTAACCATTATTCTTCTTGAAGTTAATCTTCTCATTTGTAGTTCTCTCAAGATCCATTTGATTAAAGAGTTCCTTCTCAGCATCACTTCTGGCCAAGATCTCGTTCAACTCATCATCATCCAGATCCTCCTTCTCCTCATCATTGGATGCACCCTTGTTTTCTAGTAGCTGTCTCAAAAACGCCTCTTGTTCTTCAGCTGTGGACTTGTTATCAAACTTACCAGCTTGGATAACTTTACCATCCATATCCAACTTTTGCAAAGCTCTCTCCAAAATGACCTCTTCAACTGTGTCGGAGGTGATTAGCCTCAAAATTCTAACTTCATTCTTTTGACCAATTCTGTGGGCTCTGTCTTGGGCTTGCAAGTCCTGGTGAGGGTTCCAGTCACTGTCAAAGATGACGACAGTATCAGCAGTTTGTAAGTTAAGACCCAAACCACCAGCTCTGGTGGATAACAAGAAACAAAAGTATTCAGACTCCGGATGGTTGAATTCTTTTAACATAACCGTACGGTCATCGGCCTTGGTAGAACCATCTAATCTGAGGTACTTCAGACCCTTCCACCTTAGATAATCTTCCATGATATCCATCACTTGCGTCATCTGGAAGAACATCAACACTCTGTGACCAGAAACCTTGAACTTGGGCAACACTCTATCCAAAAGTTCAAATTTACCACTTGATCTCCATAAGTTTTCTGTGGACTCATGAGTCGGGTTGATGACATTCTCAACCTCATCAAAGACATATGGGTGGTTGCAAATCTTTCTCAATTGCATGATCTTATTGTTCAAGCCTTTGATACCAGATTTTGTAGCACCAGCAACACCAGCACCGAGAAACAATGCATTATGCTTCAACATCTGCTGGTATAAGACGTATTGCAAGCCAGAAAGCTTACACTTGACAACCTTCTCCACCTTGTCTGGTAAGTCCTTCTCTACTTCCTTCTTCAAACGTCTCAACAGGAATGGTCTCAAAACTTTGTGTAATCTTCTGATAACCAACAGCGATTCTTCTTCTGTCAATTCTATCTTTTCCTGACCACCGGTGTTGGCAAAAGGTGTGTTAAACCATTCGTCAAAGGTCTGAGCCGAGTTGAAAACCTTTGGTAAAACAAAGTTCAATAGAGCCCATAACTCAGGCAAGTTATTCTGCAATGGAGTACCAGTTAAAATCAAACGGTGCTTCGTATGGTAATATTGAGCAATGGTGGCTGATAATTTTGATTGAGCGTTCTTCATTCTGTGGCCTTCATCAATAATCATGTGAACCCATTTCAACTTGCACAAGATTGGTCGATCCTTGATGATGTACTCAAAAGTGGTCAACAACACATTGAAGTTCCCAGTCTTCACGTCGTGAGCGAGGTTCTTACGCTGAGTTGGGGTGCCCTTGTAAATGATGGTCTTCAGAGATGGTGCCCACTTCTCAAACTCTAGAGTCCAGTTAGTAATCGTTGATAGAGGAACAATGACAAGGAAGGGACCCTTCTGCTTCTTCATTTCCACCAAGTAGGTAATCAGGGAAATAGATTGAATTGTTTTACCCAAACCCATTTCATCCGCCAAGATACCATTCAGGTGGTTGTTGTAGAGAGACACCATCCACTGAAGACCCTTCAACTGATATTCTTTTAGTTTCCCACCAACCAAAATAGATGCTTGCTCTGTAATTTCTTCCTTGATCTTGTGTGCAACTTCATAGTAGTCAATTTTTTCACGTTGCTCATCAGTGATTTCATCAGTCAAGTCTTCGCCATTAGCCAATTTGGCTTCTGCTTGCTGCGTTTGAACAGCACGAGCCAAAGAGTCCAAGAAGGTGTTTGTTTGTTTCAACAAATGTGTAATTCTTGTATCCTTAGTTTGATCAAGTAATTTCAGGTACGCTTCTTCATCGTTGGCCTTCAAAGCTTGCAAACGTTGTCTAGCGGTCTTTCCCAACTTCTTACTCTCCTCCTTCTCTATATGAGAGTGCATTTGGCCGATGGTTCTAGCAAATGCTGACTTTCTGATCAGTTTCTCCTCGCGAGCAACTCTAACCTTTTCAGAACTGTTAATGATTCTTTCAACTTCTTGCAGATGTTTGGCACGATCCAGCCTCTGTTTCTCAAGACGTTGTTGCTTCTCCAACTCTTCAGCAAGTCTGGCGGTCTGTTTGGTGACAACTTTTGGTCTTATATGGAGTGATCTTTGCGCTGTGGATGTGATTGAATGATTCTTCAAGACTTCAACCGAGGTGTGAGCTTTCGATCCGATGGACAGCAGCAGACTCTTTCTCAGCTGTTTCTGTTTTGACAACAATCTCAACGACTTCAGCTCTACCAAACCTCTTACTTTCAACTCATCAACGGTTTCTGCCAAGTCATCTGGAGCTGTTAGTGAAACATCGCCGTGCTTGAATGTACCGATATTAGCGGGAATGTTCTCCAATTCATTAAGTCTGTATTCGATCTTAGATCTGATTAGTTTCTCAGCTTCAAGTGTCTCCGGAGAATTGCTGCCAATGGAGGAATCAAGTGTAAATTGGTCTTGGATACCCAGGTTTTTCAACCTTTGAGCATACTCCATAGTTGCTTCAATCTTCGAAAGCTTGAATTGTGAATTTTCCTTCCCTGTTTGTGTTTGGAAACCCAGCCTATACTGCATGCTTGATGAGACTCCTAGATTCTTGGATAATAGGTTCAGAGAAACCAACTGATCCCTTAGCAAGCTTTCATCATACTGGCATTTCTTCTTCCGTGATGCTGCGGCCTTTCTGAGCCTTTCTTTATCACTGTTGAACTTCTTCTGCTGTTCGCTCACCTCGAACAGTACTCTTTCAAGTGCCTTTTCCTCTTGATGATGATGGGTTGATCCAGTTTCATGGAGAGAACGGTATCTCAGTATCTGCAATTCCAATTCAAGCCTGGATCTTGGGAAGGCTTCTTTCATTACACCCTTATTGAGTTCATTATCCTGAACCAATGGCCTTTGTGGAGTGGGCGTAGACATGACGCGGTTTTTTAAATGTTTTTTTTCCTTTGGTGTTTGTGTAGATCTGAAACCAGGCGCTGTTTGTTTGTTATCCAGTTGGCTTCCAGTTGGCTATTAAGAAAACAAAAAAAGCAGCGGGAAGGCGAGACACGATGTGTACTCAGAATCGATGGTCTTTTTGGTGGCTTGGAAAAAGTTCTTCTTTTCTCGCACAGATTTTCAACAGCTTAAAAAACCTGTTGGTGTAGCTCTGTTTACTTTACAAAACAAAAAAAAACAACAACACGAACGATTTTTTTTAAAGGAGGGCGGGCGGCTTTTTTTGTTGTTTTTGTTGATGTTTTTTTTCCTTCTCTCAAAAAGCAAAAACATTTCGCGAAAAATGGAAAGCGAACACAAAAGCAAAAAAAAATTACATAAGAGATTACATAAGTATATGCTTTTTGGTCGTGTGTGGCTCTTACCAGGAGTGAAAAAAATTTTTTTTTTTCTTAAAGGGAAAATGTTTTTTTTCTATAACATAACGAGTAGTTAGTTATAAGTAGTAGTCTGGAATAGAATCTATAATCCAAAGAGATGGCATCCAGAACCCAATTTGAGAACTCCAACGAAGTCGGTGTCTTCGCCAAACTAACCAACTCCTACTGTCTGGTTGCAGTTGGTGGTTCAGAAAACTTTTACTCAGCTTTTGAAGCTGAACTAGGGGATGTTATCCCAATTGTCCACACAACCATTGCTGGTACCAGAATTGTTGGTAGAATGACTGCTGGTAACAGAAGAGGGTTGCTGGTGCCTGCACAAACCACTGACCAAGAACTGATGCACTTGAGAAACAGTTTGCCAGACTCTGTCAGAATACAGCGTGTTGAGGAGAGACTATCTGCTCTAGGTAATGTGATTTGTTGTAACGATTACGTTGCGCTTGTGCATCCAGATATTGAAAGAGAGACTGAGGAGTTAATTGCCGATGTCCTTGGTGTTGAAGTGTTCAGACAGACCATTGCTGGAAACGTTTTGGTTGGTGCTTACTGTTCGCTATCCAACCAAGGTGGTGTCGTCCACCCAACCACCTCGATTGCTGACCAAGAAGAATTGTCCTCGTTGTTGCAAGTTCCACTCGTTGCTGGTACTGTGAACCGTGGTTCAGCAGTTGTTGGTGCAGGTCTTGTTGTAAATGATTGGTTGGCTGTGGCTGGTTTGGACACCACTGCTCCAGAATTGAGTGTTATTGAAAGTATTTTCAGATTGCAAGATGCTCAACCAGAGTCCATTTCTGGTAACTTGCGTGACACTCTTATTGAGACTTACTCTTAAGAAGAAGGGAGACTTGTCTTGTTCTTTGTTGTTGTTTTCGGTTATGCTGTCATTTGTTATCTCATAGATTGTTTTCGCATCTTGCATTTTTGTTGGTTGTTGGTTGGTTGGTTGATTTGTGCAATCAACATTGTGGCACTTTTTCTTTTTATCCTTTTTTTCTTTCTTTGTTTAATTGTTTTTGTTTATAAAGAGGAACATTCATTGTCACATAATGAAGAAGTGAACACAAACCAAACCAGCTTACTCTTTTTTATGTTTATGTTTTCTGTTAAAATCATTGATTGGATGTCTTTTTTTTTTTTTTTTGTTTCTTTCATTTGGGGGGGGGACTAATCTCTTTTGGGACTTTTGGGGGGACTTTTTTTTTGTTTTTTTATCAGTCTGTTTGTGTGGTCTTAGAATTTGATTATATATACTTGTATACATTTTTGTTTGCTTGCTTGCTTGTCTGTCTGTCTATTTGTTTGTTTGTTTGTTTGTCTTGATAATAGTTTACTGTCTTGATACGATTTTACTATTTATTCCTCAGTTCGTTTTTGTTTTGCCCACTTCTCACCCTCACTCACACTCTCGCTTGTTTCCACCTTGATAAAGATATTGCATCACATTGTTTTTACAACACACACCTTGATTTGCAAAAGGGGTGTTTTCTCTGTTAAACCTTGACATCCCAAGCCTCACCAAGTTTTCAAGAGTTTGTTTGTTAAGAGGGATTTCAGAAGGCAGACAGGATCCAAAGAGTAGTTCTGGTCCAGTAATTTAAGAAAAAAATGCTTATAAGTGAGACATACATATGAAGTGAAAGATATAATAATAAATTCATAAATAGCTTGCGGGCAAAAAAATAAAAAAGAAACCACCAAACAACTGCACACCCAGTCCCAGTCCCAGTCCCAGTCCCACTACGACGTGCTGATGTCTGATGGTGGTAGGGATGATGGTGATGCTTAGTGTGGTAGTGACATATATAGTTCGCACCGGCGATCACAAAGCAATGTTGATGCTGATGCCTGGTGCTAATGCAGGCGATGAGTACTCCGAGATCGACTTCCTTTCAACAATTCTCTACAATCAATTCTTTAATATACACTCTTCACTACATCAGAGGAGAAGAGGGACCGCAACTTGCTTTACAATATGATGATGAACAAAGAGATAGAGAGAGCCTAAGAGAGCGCGACCTGACCCCGACCTGCATCTTTTAAGCTTTTGCTCTTATTAAAAAAGACCAAGCAAGGCCCGTTGTGCAGAGATGATCAAGATTAGGCTGATGTTGGTTGAAGGGGCGCACCGGTATGCATCAATATGTGAGACAACTGAACCCGAAAAAAAAAGGTTGTTCCTGGCCTGGAAGGTTATTGGCTACAGCATTGTCCACTTCTAGTGACACATGGCGCATCACTGCATATGTTTCAGTGGGTTTTTGCTGCGAGTGAGAGAGCAATGGCAATAAGTTACGGAGGGTGGGGAGGTCCCCTTTTGTTCAAAAACACACCAGGAAAGAAAGAGCAAAGATTGACAAGGAGACTGTTTGTATGTATGTGGATGTGTAGCTGGAGAATGGGACATAGAAGTTTGTGTATTTTGGTTGGGATTGTGAAAGAATAGGTTCGAGACATTTTACTTTTTGCTTTCCAGTCCCAGAGTCTCATGCTGGCAAAGCTGCTTAGACTGGACCCACACCATGCAGGGTTCCACGATAAAAAGTTTAATTGTAATCCAAAGGAAAAGAAAAAAAAAATTAACACCGTAGTAGTTTTTGTCTTCTTTTTGCCAACCCTTTTTTCCCCTACCCTGCCTATTACTGATATACCGGGGTGGGATGGTTTCATCTCCCTTTTTTTTTTATAAATAGAGGTTGGTTTTCATCTTTTTTTAACGAAGAGCTAAACTGGACCAACTATTCACAAATTACCTTCAAAGCTAAGCTCATATGGGTTTCTTCAGAGACTGGTTTGGTCATCCAGGCCAAAGACATGATGTCTGCCATGCAGCAGAAACGATAGAACCTGCAGAAGAGGTTGTTATCGAGCTTGAAGACGAGAAGTTTGAGCCAAAGGTGTCGATCAAGCAGGAAGAGGATGTCAGTTTCAACGGTCTTAAAGCCACCAAGTTTGATGTGGCTCTTGATTGGATGGTGTATATTGTCGGTACGAAAGCTGCTTTCCTGTTAATGTGGTTTATTGTCATTCTTTGGGCTGTTCTTGGTGCTGTTCTTGGTGCCACACAGAACTGGCAAGTCGTCATGCAGGATGGTCAGTCAATTCAGACGTATATCTGGGATACATTCTTAATGAGACAACAATTGGTGCAATCTTATGAACAAAACTTGATTTGGGCTGAGTTCAGATCCCGTACAGCCACATTCCGCCGTCTTATCCCAGAAGCAATTGAGAAGAGATCAAAGGAAGCTCCTCCACCAGAAGGTGAAGAAATCGTTGGCGGCGTTGAAAACCCTCCTGCTAAAATCGAGGAAACTGTTGAAGAGGCTGAAGCAGTTCTTCCTGAAGTTGGATGGTTTGACCATACCAGTACCTTTATCTGTGTGTGGCTAGGTTCTGCTCCTTCCATTGTAATTTATTGGATTGGTATCTTTGTTTGGGTTGGCTGTGGTGCACTATGGAGTGATGCTCTGAATAACCCACCGTTCACTGGTGAGCGTACTGGCCACAACCCTAAATATGAGCAATGGAGTAATTTATGGCAACTTTGGATCAACACAGTCACTGGTCTTATCCTTTTGATCACTTCGGTGTGTCTGCAAAATGTGCGTGCTCGTCACGACCTCTTTTTGACATCTGTTCTTGACGATGTTTTGCGTATGGACCGTCATGTTGAGGCAAGACTGCGGTACCTGACTGGGGACCACAGTCCTAACCCAACTATTCTTATCCCAGTGGAGAAGCGTTCCACAACTATCCGCTCCATCGATTTCTACGCTGATATCATTGGTACTGGTGTCGGTGTGATCATTGCTATCATTGTTATCATTGCATGGTTAGTCATTGGCCACCCAATGTCTTGGAACACCAACTGGTGGTTGATTATTGGTAAGTTAAAATTCGAAGCTTAACAAAATACAGAAAACAAATACTAACACAGCAGGAACTTATACCGGTTTGATTGGATTCATTGATGGTTTCGTTGTCAGAAATGTCTACTACCGCACCACCAAGTACGATGAGAATGTCCATCACTTGACCAAGTCAGACGAGAAGCAACTCTATGATGAGATCGGGCTTGAATACCCTGAGATTATCATTCACGAGGACAAATCAACGGTCCGTCGTATCTCTCTATATGTGAACGATGCCTGTTCATCTACATGGGCTGTTGGACTTGGTATTTTCATTGTCATTATGCTGCTTGTCATTGCTAGTGCATTACGTTGGAGTGAGACTGGCCAGCTTATTTGTAACACACCAACTATGATCATTGAAGGTTTCTTCCTGTTGATTCTGATGCAGGCCCACAACTGGGCAGACGATCAATTGAGAATTGAGGTTTCTGCCATCGCTCAAAGAAGAAAGATTCTTTATGATTTTGTCCAAAAGTTATAGTTACAATACACCATTTTATTAATAAACATCCATTAAAATAGATTAAAAAACCCTTGTCTCTCATTATATTATATATTATATTATTACGCACATCGCACATCACAATCCAGCTCTGAGCCAGGCGTACTCGTCCAATTCATCCTCGTTTTTCTCCAGAGGTATTAAATAGTTCATGTCAAGTCCCTCAAGCTCGACGGTATCCAAAATCAAGGGTTCACTCATCCCTGATTCAGACACGGTGGTGGACACCGAGTCGTGAGAAACACCGGTTGTGAAGAGCGACTGCACTTCGTAGCTGTGTCTTCTTTGTGGTTCAGTACTGGCCTCCTGTCCAAATCCGTCTTCTCCTTCCTCCACCCTTTGAGGATCTGGATTCTTGGTATTGAACAGAGAAAAGACGGCAGGTTTCTTCTTAAAATCATCGTCAAGGAAATGGTCGTCGTCATCATCAGCCTGGCTGATTGATGATGAGGCCGAGGCGGAGATGGACGCCGACTCATCACTAGTTTTCCCACTTCTAGTGTCAATCACTGTGGTGGTGGTATCTTCAGAACTGGTAGGTGGACTCAACTTTGCAAACAATCCACATGCGTTGCACAGCACACCCCTTGACTCCTCCCATCTCCAAAGTGGAGTCTTTTCAGTGAAGCATTTAGAGCACTTTACCGGTGCATCTTTTTGAGAAACGACACCGGTTTGGCTATCAGCAGTACCGGAGAGCTTTTTAAGATGCCTCATATAGTCAATGCCATCTGGGTCGAGTTCTTTGAAAGTGACAACTTGTTGGGTACTGCTTCTCGAGAGAGGCTTCACCACCTTGTTTGCCATTCTCCACGAGAGATTCTGCAGTCGCTGTGAGTTTGGAAGTCGCCGGTTTCGCGTCTTGCTCAGCATAGTGCTATCCTTGGATCCTGCTGTTGTTCCAGCAGCAGCAGCAGCTGCTGCTACTGCAGTGGCAGCCGCTATTGTCTGGCGATGGCGACTATTGGGATGGTGATGGTGGTCGTGGTGGTGCGAGGAGGAGGAGTGTTGGAAAAACTGGAGAAGAGTGCTGAGATCGTCAGTCATTATTCGGTCCCTTTCTCTCTCTTTCCTTTATTTGAAATCGTGTCCGTGCGAGATTAGTTGGAAACCTTGACTTTGAACAACCTCGCTTTCGGTTTCGTTCGTGTTCGGTTTCGTCGTATTCGAGTGCGTGGGTTCCTGTTATCATCACCTTTTTTTTTTCTTCCCCCCCATCAAGTCACCCACCCCAAACTCATCTGCAAGCTTCCGGGGAGGGGGACATCAAAAAAAAAAGAAAATAATAATAAAAAAAAAAAAAAATGCGGAGAGCGGGGGCTCACAATTTTTTTCGTACTCTTTTTGGGGTACATAATTTTGGTACGGCCAGCATAAACAAAGGGTCTGGTTTACGGAGTTCTACAAAAGAGGAAAGAGATGTAGAAAGAGACAGAGGAAAGAGATGTAGAAAGAGACAGAGAACAGCAGGTTGGTGGAGTGGATGGAGTGGGAATGCCATATAGATAACATACAGACCTGTCCATATAGGTAACAGTCGTGAATATGGTATGGTGACTTAGCACCGGCTTTAAGGGTGAACCAATGTATAGGTATAGTTACCCGGCCCTTGTTTTCCCGCATTTTAGCCCCAATCCCAATGTTGGTTTTTTTTTATTTTCCCTCTCTTTTTTCTTTCTTTTTCCTATTTTTTTTTGTTTCCCACGATAGCTCTCTGTATTGATGGGCAATTAGACACGACGACAACAACCATCGGTTCAACCAGCAAATTCATAATCATAATCACCATGAAAACCATCTCAGTCCCCATCTATAGAAACGCCATTCACTAAACTACGCCATGCGCCATGCGTCACACGCCACTCGCTTAATGGCGATCTCTCTGTCAGCTGTACTTAGCGGCCACTGGCTCTCTTTGACCTGTACTTAGCGGCAGTTGGACCTGGATTTGACCGGATTTCAGTTAATCCGCCGCTGCCCCGCGCCTCGGCCCCGCCCTGCTCACGTGACGTACAATATACCGGAATTCACTTCACGGCACGGAGGTATGAGTCAAAAAAAAAAAGACGCCACTTTCACAAACGAAGACAAACAACTGGTGGTTTCTTCTTCTTCTTCTTTTTTTTCTTTCGTGGCAGTGAGTGAGGGTGTCTTGATATTTGGGAAGAGAGTTAACTGTATGCAGACTGCGCTCTGCTTTGACTGATTGGTGTGTGTGTGTGTTTTCTTCTTAAACGGCATACGGCATTCGGCATACGGCACCTCTTGACTTGACACAAATCAAATCCACGTTGACCAGGAGAGGGAGAGAAGGGAGGGAAAAAACAATTCTTTTCCAATATGTCTGAATATTACAACGATATCCTTGCAGAGTCTGCTGAGCACGTTATGTTACACGAACAAAAAACGATAGCTACTTTTCTAACATCAAGGACACTTCATCTTTTGCTGGCGCGGTACCACAACCAACTAAAATCAGAGGACCACAAGTTGCTTGAAGCAGATTACCAAGTGTATTTTCGAGATGTCAACTCATTTCTCATGACACTGCTCGCGAGATGTCGTGCCTCACTGGCTGAATTTCAAGGGTTTGTTGTGCTGATGGCTAGACTGCTTTCCATCTGCCAGTACAATTCAGTGACGTTGAGTCTCAGTTTCAAACAGACAATGCTTGCTATGTTGGCAAAGCACCTGTCTGAAGAGAGAAGGGCAGTACTTAACTGGGCACTGGTATCGGGATACACTGAGGATCAGATTGGGCTGCTGGTTGGCCACGTTGACTACATTTTTAGCCTTGGAGGCCAGGACAATAGTAATGACGACCACTGCAGAATCAGCAGCAGTGAAGTCCAGAAACTCAACTCGGTGATGAGAAACCTGGTGTATTCACACTTTGAAGTTGTTCGTTGAGTTAACACCCACTTTTTGTAAGGAGGAGGAAACATCTCCCCACTTATTGATGCAGGAAAAAAATTTACGTGACTATGAATTACAAGACGCATGTTTAATGTAGATTACACGATGAGCTGGATCCCTGTGCACGAAAAAACACTCCACCAGGTATTGCTGCCAAAAAGATTTTGATGGTTATATTTTTTTATTTGTGTCAATACACATTGGTTGCCGGAGAAACCGAAACGGAAACCAGATAAAGAAAAAACTGTGGCTTTTTTTTCCGGAGTAGAGACAAACTGCATTGAGAAACTGAGGAGATAACGAGAGTGACGAGCGTACAGCGTACAGCTAATGATGAAGAGACACTACAAGATCATCTTTTCACAAAGAATTAAAACTAAAAAGAGTTACTTAATATCTATCCACAGAAATAAAGAGTCCAGTCCAGTCAATCGTAGTCACCTGACAATGATGATGTAGTAGTTGCTAGCATCTTTTCACGATTACGCTTGCAAGTCAGTGTATCAGTATGTCGCTTCAGAGCATCCTTTCGAGCAAACCCTTTGCCACACTGAGGACAGATATGCGGGAGCACGGGAAGATGGGCTCGCTGGTGTCGTCTGAGGTCTGATGAACGACGAAATGAGAGGTTGCAGTCTTTGCAAATAAAAGGTTTCTCACTAGAAGATGGTGGTGACGGGGTCTGTATTGATGACCAAGGCGACGTGGTAGAGTTGATTGAGCTGGTTGATAGTATGTTGTTGAGTTCGCCTGTTGTTGTTGTTGTTGCTGTTGCTGTGTCTGCGTTTGCGTTTGCGTCTGCAGCGTTCGTACTCGTCCCCGTTGATGCTGATGCTGATATTGATGGTGGTGGGTTGAGATTCGTTGAATTATCCTCCGTACTGGCGTCCTCCAGAGAGTCAAAATAGTTGAGGTTGAACTGTGGGAAATGGTGCAAATTCATAGAGCGGGCGGGTTCCCCGAGACCGCCGTTCCCGCTGAAGAGCTGGTGATGCTCAAACGAAGAAGTAGTAGTAGTAGTAGACGCCTGGCTCTGCAGCGGCGGTCGCGTTTGGACAACATCACTGGAGGCATATTGGATCCTCTTGAGCAACTCCAAAATGGTGGGATCTATCTGGGCATTCATCGAGGTGGCAACAATAGCCTCTGCTGCAGCACGAAGGAACTTGCGATCCTCGTCCTGGCTCATCGATGTCGCTTTCGATGACGGTGGCGATTTCGATGTCGATGCTGTGTGTATAGGGCTCTCTATATTATATTCAACAGATGTTCTGGTTGTTGATATTGGTGTTGTAGTATTGGTATTGGTGTTGGTGTTGATGTTTAAATAACGTGATTGACCACTTTAATCACCACATGCACACACAAACACACACACTGCCGTGTTTATTACCTGAATAGGAAGGAAGCCTGGTAGTTTCTCTGAGTTAGTCCCACACCCAAGTGACAGCTGCTGAGTGACAGCTGGATACCGTGCGCGTGTTCTGCTGGTAGTGAGTGTATGTGTCTTCTGTAGAGTGTATTAGCACAATGTACGTGGTTAGCAGCAGCAGCAGCAGCAGCAGCAGCAGCAGCAGTGGTGTGGTGTGTAGTGGAAAGCTCTTTTAATATCATCATCATCGCTAAGAATCTTACTGAATGCACTAAAGTCACGTGCCGTGTTAATTAACGCCACACTTCCACAAAAAAACACCACGACAACACAGACAACAGCAGACACAGCAGTGGAAGCTCAATTCGACACTGCATGTCGCCGGTCTAAAGGCAGCGAGGCACTCCCATCCCAGAGAGTCGGTACGCTTTTATCTTTAGCATCTTTTTGTTTAAATTTTCTTGTTCCTTCAACCACATTCTGATTACATAAGAAGATGGGATGTGTTTAGAATCCAACCTTGGTCAATGCTTCCTCACACTCTTTGCACTCTTCTGATTCATCTTCATTGGGACACGATTCAGTCTTCTCAGTACGCGTGTGCGTATGCTGCTGCATCTGCTGCTGCGGTAGCAGTAGCAGTTTCCCCTCATTTTTGTTTGCCTTATCAACATGGCCCAGCTGTTCTTCAGGAAACACAACATCCCTCAATTTCTGCTTCAGCACCTTGGAATCGGGGAAGCCGTCCATCTTCTTTCTGTCCCAAATCTCGACCAATGAAGAATCATCAGCGTTCGTCTGCACTTCCACACGGAACACTCCGCTTTCAAACGGAACCAGACTAACCTCTCCCAGTCGGTCACCAAATGTTTGCAACAGCTCTTGAAGATACCACGAGGCACGTAGATTCCACTTGCACTTTGTGCAGAACTTGATGGTGACTTTTGGATACGGCATTGGCTTATGGCTCCTTTTCTCTGTGGATTGTTTACTCTGTAGATTGTTTTGTTCATTACTTTGTTTGTTTGTATGAAAAAAAATCAAAAAACACACACAAAGGGAGACCAAAGCTATATAAACAAAGAATAGTGACCGCTTTTTGCAAACCAGGCGGCTATCAAATGTCGACAAACAAGAATCCACGATCAGGATCCCTCACGCAATCAGTGTCCGTTCAATTCGGTCGTCCCATTGCGACGCCGCCCAGGTCCCATCAGCGGCAGAAGCAACAGAGGCAACAGCAGTACACGCGACGTCGTGCCGCTGCTTCTGGAACTGCTACACGCGTACCACACAGCGATTTGCATTTCACATCTTCACGACCTAGTTGCAAACAGGTGGAAGGACCAAGGTGGTCAGCCATTGATGATGATATGGTAAAGAGAGGAAAAGAAGAAGAAAAAGAGACGGATGATACCGAAATCGCTGAAGGTAGTGGTGGTGGTTCAAGGAAAAGAGTCAATTTGCAAGAAGACTTAAACTTAAAGGAAGACTTTCCACTCCTTCCTGCTCCATTGCATCAACGTGGAGATCTCACGGCAAGGTTAGACGCATTGAGATCCAAAATTGTATCCTCTCCTCCATCCAGCACAAAAACCAATACAGATGATGCTGCAAGATTGCATCAGTCTCCCAATGCACCACATTATTCAACTACTCCTGTTCCAACTCCATCAACTTTTGAACACCATTTTCCTCCTGCCTTTGATCTCTACAAACCATCTTCCTCACCTCGCACAAGAAAACAAACACACAAGTCCAAATCCCGCGATGCCAACCAACCAACTATCGACGGTAAAACTCCAATCTCATCATCTCCACCGCCACCAGCGTCGTCTTCCTCTTCTTCTATATCTGCCAAAGAACAATACACAGACGCTGTCAAGGGTGCTCTTAGCAATTCCAGGAAAGTGGCGTCCCAAGGTACAAAGCTCATGAAGTCGAGTCGGTGGGCAGAGGAGGACCACCAACACTCCTCATTCCTTGCCAAAATGAAGAAGAACACAGCCATTTCTTCCAGCATGCTTCGTGCAATGAAGGAACGCAAGGTTGTTGATTTGGAACAGGATATCACAGTGAAGGTGGGATCCCCATCGATCACATCTCTAGATGACGAAGTGACTTTTTTGCGCCAGAAAGAGGCTGTTTTGAAGAAGTATCAGGATCAAGGAATTACCTATCCGACACCAACAACGGCAGAACTGGCGAGCACTATTGACTCTATGGATGACACAATCCGTGATATGCTAGTCTCTGGAAGGCTACTTGCATGCCCTTCGTTCCTTGAGGCACAGAGAATCACTGAAGAGTCTCGACATGCTACCCTGTCACACTCTGAGTTCATGGCTTTGCACATTTTAAAGATGTTTCCGATTGGCTATCTTGGCATGAAAAGACACTCGTCACTCGCACACATTATCAAGACTAAATACAGCTCTGAGATTAAAGAATTGGGCGCAAATAAGGTTCTTCGCTTTTGGGGGGAGGACTCATTTGTATTGCATGTCATTGTCTCGGAGATTGCAGTGTGTATTGTCAGCAAATATTTGAAGAAGGAGAACCCTGGAATAGAGGAGGAAGATTGGGACTCAGAAGCTAGAAAAGTTATCAAGCAAACTGCAGATTACGGGAAATTTATCAGTGATGAAGTTAGCTTGTATCCTTAGTCTGTCTAAATAGGAAATAAAAATAGGACACTGATTACTCATCGCTTATATAATTGGAATTTTTTTTCGATTTTTGAAAAAAAACACTTCCAATATGCTTACGTAACTCCGAAAAGTGAAATGGTTTCTTTAAAAACCGGGTAACTCAATTTTTCCTTTTTTTCTCTCCTCGCAGCATACAGAGGCAAAAAAAATTTTAACTGTGTTTTTTTTTGTTTCCTCTCCAAATAGATCAATCAATCGTCGTTGTTTATATTGTTGTGTGTTGATAAAATGGCTGCTGTTTTCCCAAGAACCTGCTACAAGTGTGGTGAAGTCGGCCACGTCGCCGAGGTGTGTACCCAAACTGAGCGTTTGTGCTACAACTGTCGTTTGCCAGGCCACGAGTCCACTGAGTGCCCAGAGCCAAAGCAAGACACCCAGAAGCAATGCTACAACTGTGGTGCTGTTGGCCACGTCCAGACCGACTGTGATCAGCAATCCCAAGGCCAAAGATGTTACAACTGCGGTCAACCAGGCCACATTTCCAGAGCCTGCAACCAGCCACCAACTGGCCGTGCTCCAGCACCAAGAGCTGCCGGTAACTTCCAGCAGAGAGCTGCGGGTGGTAAGCCAACGACCTGTTACAAGTGTGGTGGTCCAAACCACTTTGCCCGTGACTGTCAGGCTGGTGTTGTGAAGTGTTACGCCTGCGGAAAGACTGGCCACATTTCAAAGGACTGTTCTTCCCCATCTGGTGGCTCCAATGTCGCTGCTGGTAAGACCTGTTACAACTGCGGTGGCACTGGTCACATTTCCAGAGACTGCAGCGACGAGGGCTCAAACTCAAACTAATTAGGTGTTTGCTTGTGTTTGTGTTGATGGTTGGGTGATGATTTCGATGTAATCGTGGGGATTTTCATGTATTTACGACCGCCGTTATTATTAGTATTATATTTAACAATTCTGTTCTTTTCAGTGTAATTGAGACCAGCCTCCCCCACGGTAGAGTGCATCTCCAACGTTCAACACTTTCTTCACTTCCTTAACGTCATGCACTCTGACAATGTCACTTGCACCAGCAATACATGCCATAATCACAGCAGCTGTGCTTCCTTTCCTCTCACTGGCCTCCTTCTCACCGGTCAGTGTGCCGATGAACTTCTTTCTCGATGGGCCCAGCAGGATTGGAAGACCGTGAAGAGTGGTAAACCTTGTTGGGTCGCTGAGTTGATAGTTGGCATATGACTTGATGTAAGAAGTATGACGGATAATTGCCAAGTTTTGTGCAAGGTTCTTTGCAAACCCAATGCCAGGATCAGTAATTATTTGCCATCTCTTTACACCCTGATCAACTGCTTTCGCAACTAAACTAGAGATCTCTCTGCCGATCCCATTCAACAATAGCCTGTCGCTGGTCTTGTTCACCACCACTGTATCGACATTTTCCACATACTCCACCAATTCAGGGTCTTCACACTCAACATAGTTAGTCAGGCTCGACATGGTTTCTGGTGTGCCTCTGGTGTGATTCATCACGTACGGAACACCACACTTTGCAATCACAGAGAACATGTCGGCATCGTACAGCCCACCACTAACGTCGTTAATCATGTCTGCGCCTGCCTCAACGGCTTCTTGGGCAATTGTGGCTCGGTATGTGTCAACACTGATAATAACATTTCTCAGAATTGGGTCTCCATGTGATCTGATTGCCTTCACTAATGGAATAACTCGACGTCTTTCTTCCTCCAGAGATGGCGGTAACCCGGATCCTGGACGGGTAGAGACACCACCAATGTCAATGATATCAGTTCCATCCTGTGCCATCTTCAACGCATTGGCCAAAGCAGTATTCAAGGTTGATGATGAGCCACCGTCACTAAACGAATCTGGGGTGGTGTTGAGAATACCCATCATAAGAGTCTTGTGTGAACCCACGCCTTGACCATTAACCAAATCAAACGTGAGACTTCTCGGTTGTGAGTCTGGGAAGAACGAATTGTACAACGGGACATGGGTCTTCAACAGGTTGGAGCTCTGCAACTCAGATGAGACCGCCTCCGCTTCACTGGCAAACAATTGCCTTAGGTGGTTGTGGTATGGTTCAGCAGTGACTGGGTGAGTTTCCTCTGGTCCAATCAAGTCACAGAGTGGTTGCAGAACGAATGTACGTTCAATCATTCTAATGTGTGGGATGATCAAGTCTGGGGTGTTCAAAACCATATCATCGTACAGTATGATATCCAAGTCAATCGATCTTGGACCATTCTCGATCAACTTCTCCCGACCAAGAACGTCATATTCAATCTTCTTCAAGGAAGATAACAACAGATGTGGGGATAACTGAGTGGTCACCTTGAGAACACCATTGAGGAATGATGGTTGATCCAAATGGTACATTGGCTCAGATTCGTACAGTGAAGATGTGGCCTCAACCTTGGTGCTTGGGACTTGATCCAAGTGCTTGATAGCAGTAAGGATGTTTTGGAATTGGTTGCCCACATTGGAGCCAAATGCAATGTATGCTGTATGCTGCTGTGATGACGAGTCTGTTTCTTCCGAACCTTGTGATGGAGTAGGTAAGTTGAAACCATGGCCATTGCTGTGGATGGTGGCACTAGTGGTTCCTGGCATAACGATTGGCTCCGAGTCCACATAATCACTTGGACATCTCGTGACTTGTACACCAACACCTTGGGCATACGTTATGGCATTTGGCTTCTCCACCCTCGCAGTGACCTGGCTGACATTATCAAATCCACAAACGATTTGTGCAACTGTGTCAATTAGAGCTTCAACAGTCTTGAAATTTGAAGACTCAACGTATTGGGCCACAGAGTCGATGATGTGGTAAATCTTGGACTCCTCGTTATATTCAATATCGAGGTCCAGCAACACATACTGTTTCTGTAATCTCTCAAATGTGAAGACACCAATCAGAGTCGATATCCTCAGGTCCTTAACTAGTACTCTGTCATTCGCAGCTGCAGGCTGGATGATCTCTCCGTTTTCGTCCTTGGCCCTATTTAGCACCACGGAGACCTGGTCAGCTCTGATCTCGGTCTTAGCAGCGTCAACTCGAAGCTCAACAGTCTGGCCACCACCCTTCTTTTCATTCAAAACCACTTCGCTCAGCAGGTTTCCCAAATTCTCCAACGACTTGAAATTAAGTGTGCGTTTAGAGTCAAAGAATTGGAGAATGTTTCTGGATATGACAGCGTAGTTCAGAGAGTACCTAAGGTCATCGGTTTTTGAGCTCGCTTTGAAGTCTGTTCTCAACTTCACAGAAACATTGAGCGGTTGAAGAGTGGCTTTGTGCCAGAAGTCCGTTCCTGTGATTGCATTGACTGCAAGACTGTTGATCAGAACAGTATCCTTCTCCTTGTTGTTGGTGGTGGTAATGCTATTAGCCGCCGCCCTTCTGGGTACATGTACATTAGTGGCCGCCATGCTACCGCCGAGCTGTTGAGGGAAAATTCGAGGAGATCTGAGTAGTCGAAACACCTTGACTTGTCTTTCTGTACGTCAAACGATTTAAAAGCAGGCTCCTTTCTCCTCAATCGATTGATTGCCAAAGAGAAATTCTTTTTCTTCTTCTTCTTTTAAAAATTTCCCATGTGCATTTTTTTTTTATAATCAAATCAATCAATCTGAAAAACAAACGAAAAAATCCAGATCACAAACACAAAAACAAAGTCACACTGATTCACGTGACACATAATCCCGGAAAAATGATATATACCCTCGGAATACATCTGCTGTCAGTTCATTTTCAATTCCACACCAAAGCCTCTCCTTCTCTTAGGTTTGATTGAGTCCACACAATTGCAGCCAGCCATGTCCTTGTTGATATTCAGAAGAGGCTTGACCACTGCAACAGCAAAATGCGTTGACGTGCTCATTGTCGGTGGTGGACCAGCTGGTCTCACACTGACTGCTGCATTGAAGAACTCTCCAGTGACAAAACACCTCTCCATCTCCTTGATTGAAGGCTTTAATCTCCAGCCTGTCAAGGACTTTGATGCATCGCCTCCACCCATGACCAACAGAATCTCGAGTTTGACCCCACAGTCTATCTCATATCTTGAGGAGATTGGAAGCTGGGACCACATTAAGAAGGACAGAGTACAGAGTTATGATTCGATTGTTGTCACTGAGGGCCTCAGCGATGCCAAGTTGGAACTAGATGACGAAGGGCTGGCCACAATGTGTGAGAATATCAACCTTCAGTCGTCATTGTACCAGAGAATCAAACAATTGGAAAGTGAATCATCCGAGACTGACTTTGGGCTTGAGATCATTGACAACACTAGAGTCGAGAACATCACAAAGGATAAAACGGACCATTGGCCTATAGTACATCTGGACAATGGAGACCAGATAAAGGCCAGATTACTTGTTGGTGCTGATGGGTTCAACTCTCCAGTACGCCATTTTGCAGGGATCCAATCTCGAGGGTGGTTCTACGAGAGGTTTGGCGTTGTTGCCACTTTACAATTGGAGGATATTCCATATAGACCGTCTGCATTCCAGAGATTCTTGCCCAATGGGCCGATTGCACTATTGCCGTTGCCAGAGGACAAGGCCACGATTGTGTGGTCCCAATCAGTTGAATTGTCTGAGCTATTAGCCAAAGTTGATCTAGAGTTATTCAAAGAGCTTATCAACGCTGCATTTGTCCTAGATGATGCTGATATGAGATACTATTACAACTGCATCAGAGATGATGAAACCGAAGGATTGGTTGAGGATATCAAGTACCGTGTCTCCCATAAATACTCCACAATGACAGATGAGGAGATTGAGGCGAGATATCCACTTCCAGTGATTTCGGTGGATGAGAAATCTAGGGCCCGTTTCCCTCTTCGCCTCTCACATGCTGACACGTATGTCAGTGAAAGAGTTGCACTGGTTGGTGATGCTGCACACACGACGCACCCACTCGCTGGTCAAGGTTTAAATATGGGCCAAGGAGATGTCCAGTCTCTTGTCCGCACCCTCGAGACTGCAGTTAAGAGAGGTCAGGATATTGGAAATGTGATGGTTTTGGAGCCATACTGGAGTGAGAGATTCCCGATAAACAACATCCTGCTTGGTGTCGTTGATAAGTTGCACAAGCTGTACTCCTGGAATGCGCCACCAGTTGTGACAGCAAGAACTTTGGGCGTGAAAGTTTTGAACCAGATTGGGTTCCTGAAAGATTTTATGATTGGGCAAGTGTCTGGAAAGTAGGGAAAGAGTTTCATTGTATATATTACACTACATGTATCCAAATGCCCGAGTTTTATTATGTCTTTCTGCCCCTTCTGGTCATCTGTGGCATCTTGAATGGCACCTTCAGAGTTGCAATCTTGTAGGAAGCAGCAGCAGCTCTAGGGATTTCGTAGGCTTCAGCTTCAGCAGCAGACACTGGCTTCACATTACAGCCGAGAGCTTTGAACAGACCAATTAGCCTAGATGGTTTCAATGAGAGCTCCTGAGCCAGTGGGGAGATTTCCACTGCAAAGTTGTCAATGTGCATGATGGTACAGAGCAGGTAGCACAGCAGTCTGTCCTCGCTGTGTGGGTCAATCTTGTACGATCTGTCCTTGTGGCGGCCAAACTGGCCCGCTTTTGAAATGGCAAATCTCTCCAAAAGGCCATCAATGAGCACGTCTGATGGGTTATTGAGTTCTGTCGTCAAGGCTTGCTTGTTGGAAATACGTCTGTTGTGGTACAGACCCATCAATAGAGAAACAACGTACAATAGCTGCAACTTCTCCATCTGCGACTCGTCAGTGTAGAGTTCAATACGTTTCTTGATGTATGGTGACTCCTGGTATGGCAACAACTCCAGCTTGCCCTTCGCCTCCATCTCGTTCATGATTGGACCGACACGGATGGCATTCAGTTCTCTTGATGGTATTATACTCTCCACTGGGTAAATATCAGCCACGTTAGTAGCATCTGGGTTGCAGAATGGAGTTGGTCTATCGTTGAGCACAGTCTCGTTGAGCTGCTCCCTGCTAGGCAGGTTAGTTGTACCAGATCTGACAGTGTCAATGATGTCGGCTTGGACATCCGCCAGCTTGTCGGCATCAATCTTGTTTCTCTCCAAGTCAGTGATGGCCTTCTTGGCCTTCTTGGTACCAAAAGCCTCACCCAAAGCGTTCCTCATTACATTCATACGGATGCCAGCCGCTTTGATCGCAGGTCCCTTGAGCTTTCTATGAGCCTTCGACGTGACTGAACCAAGAAGGACAGGCACCTTGTAGAGATCAACAGACTTATTTACTGGATCGTACAGCGCAATAGCATACTCGCTATCCTGACCCTCGGATGGCACACCGTTGTAGTCCAGTCTGGAGTTTTCACCATGGAAAAGAATCTCCTCCTCCTCTACTTTGCCACCACCATTCTTCTTCTTCTTGTGGTAGACGTCAACTTTGGCATCCTTTGGAGCATCAAATCCATTGAAAAAGGATCCAACAATCGCAGAAGGACCTATGGTGACACTAGACACACGGATATCTGAAGTCTCATCCCTCTTTCTCTTACCAGCCATTGTCTGTATCTGTGTATGCGAACTGTTCGTGTTTTGATAAAAGTGAAAAGGGAACAAAAAAAAAATTTTAGGCATCACCAAAAACGTGATTATGTAATAGATTACGTACACAAATGATTATGTAATTGATTATGTACTCAAAACCGAAAAAAAAACACTGATTTGAAAAAAAAATCATCAACAACAACAAAATTAATTTCAACTAGAGACCAAAATCAATCAATCAAACAAACAAACAAAGCAACAATGTTCAGAGGAGCCGCAGTTCCAGTTCTGAGACGGTGTTTCTCCAGTGCTACGCAGCCAGTGAAGATCAAGGCTGCAATTCTGTTAACCCGCCAGCCGATCATTACACCAACCCTCAGTGAATTCGAAGAGGCGTTCTACAACTACCAATCATCTCTCGAACGCCGTCTGATGTGGACGTTTCCTCAGTACTACCACTTCAAGAAGGGTTCTCTGTCCGAGCGTCGTTTCACCAAGGCGCAGAGAGGACCTGTCTCCAAACAGCCTGGTGTTTTCTACGGGAAGGGAATCCCAGACGTCGTCCACAACAGAGAGAGACGTGAGGAACAGAATGTGATTATTCCAAAAGACGAGTACGAGGAAGGTATGAGCAGTGAGATTTCTAGACCGGTTGTGCCTAACGCAAGACGCACTGCTGCCGACGAACAGAATGACATGAAGAGTCTTGAGAGAGCCCTGGACAGAAGCTTGTATTTGCTGGTGGAGGGTCCAAATGGCTGGAGATTGCCTTCTTTTGACCTGGAGGAAGGCGACGAAGCATTGAACCGCAGAGCTGAGGCTGGGTTGAGAGAGCTCGGTGGAGACAAGGTGAATACGTGGACGGTTGCCCGCAAGCCGGCTGCTGTGTTGAAAGAGGGTGATGCGGTCCGCGAGTTTGTCATTAAGAGCCATATTTTGAGTGGTGAAGTGGTGCCTAAGGCTGATTACGTCTGGGCGACCCGTGAGGAGGTGGAAAAGCTGGTTGGTGGCGACTACTTTGGCAAGACTGAGTTCCTCTTCTCCAGAGTTTAGATATTTACATACACATCTTGTACATACACATAATGGTATACTACTGCTTTCAGTCCTGAGTCTTTAAGTACGCCTCGTGAAGCTTCTTCTGGTTCTCCCACAGTTTCTTCAGCTTCTTGGTCATGCTCTTGCTCACCTCCTCTCCCTTGGAGTCCCTGGTAGGCAATCCGTCACTGTCCCATTCGCTCCATTCACCAGCGCTCTTAAACAGGTCTTGCGGTGGAACTTTGGCCTTCTCAAGCTTGTCCCTCTCCTGTTGCTCTTTCAACTTGAGCTGTTCCAGCCTCTTTGCAGCCTTAGCCAGCTCTCTGGCCTCCTTTTCACTCTGAAAGGTCAACAGCTCATCGCGTTCACCAGCAGACAAAAACTTGATCAGCGCAGCTTGGTCTCCTACACGGTCATCCAACGAGACAGATAGCTCCAACAGAGCATCGCGAGCAAGGTCACTCGCCTTCAGCACTTCTTTCGGATCAAGGTTTCCTGCAATGGCAGCAGAACGAACACTGTCTCGAAGTACGCTCAGCACTTTCACAAACGGCATTGCAACATCCTCAGCAGATGCGGTAGAGCCCTCGCTGCCAGCACTAGTGGTGCTGGTGGTGCTGGTGGTCTCATCAGACCAGCCTAGACGATCCGCACGGCATGGGAAGCCCAGTATGTCAAGGATATGTGTGATGTAGTAGGCAACTTGCACCAGTGGGTCAACCCTCACATCTGCACCGCCAACCGAGGCAATATAGGCGTTGGACTTTGAAGTCAAGTCAACGAGAGTCTTCAGCACTTGTGGCGTGGACAAGTTATCACAGAAGGACGCATGGACATCGTCCTGGGCTTGAGACAGGGCTCCAAAGAGAGCCTTCTCTTGTGGACCAAGTTTCTTCGAGACGATCTCGCCCGAGGCTAAACGGGAGTTTGTGTCGGTCTGTAGAGCACGGACGGTCGCAAAGAACTTGGATAATGTGGACTCTAGAGCCTTGACTTCCTTGATCAATGCCTCTTTGAAATCCAATTGGTTGTTCCACTGTGTGGACGCAAATACCAGACGCAACTGACGAGCAGTGTACGATTTCAGAGCCTCTTCAATGGTGATGAAGTTCTTAAGGGACTTGGACATCTTCTGTCCTTCGATATGCAGATGGCCAGTGTGCAGGAAGTAGTTAACCCATTGGCCACAGTCGAAGCAAGCCTCGGATTGGGCCAGCTCGTTGTCATGATGAGGGAACGCGAGGTCGATACCGCCAGAGTGGATATCTATCGACTCGCCAATGATGTCAGATGCCATCACAGAGCACTCGATATGCCATCCGGGACGACCGTCGCCGAAGGGCGATGGCCACAGTGGCTCGCCCGGCTTGGAGCCCTTCCACAGTGCGAAATCAGATGGATTCTTCTTCCCAGAACCCGTGGAAAGAGAGCCCTCGCCATCAGCAATCAATTCAGTGTGGTTTTTGTTCCATGGCTGAAGTTTGGCATAGTGATGTGGTTCCCTGTCAAACGCGGCAGTGTCAAAATAAACAGACCCCATGTCAGAAACGTAGGCGTAGCCATTGTCAATAATCTTTTGAACAAACTCAACAATCTCTGGAACGTATTCCGAAACTCTAGTCACGATTGTTGGTGCCAGGATGTTCAGCCTGGCCATGTCCTCGTCGAATTTGGACTCCCAGAAAGATGGCAGAGAACGGAATATTTCTGGCCTGTTGACAGTGGATCCCAATTCCTTATCTAGAACTGGCACCACAATGTCCTTCACAGCAGCAAGGAACTCCTCGGTGGAAAGAGACGATGACTGTTGTAAGGCAGTGTAGGCTGTGACAGCAGACTTGTAATGCATTGGGAATTTAGGGTCCTCAACTGCCCGCTCCGCAACGTTCACGGACTCCTTCCAGCTAGCAAACTCCTCAGCAGCAGAGATGGAGAACTTGGACTCAATAAACTCCCTGAAACTGTCTTCAACGTACTTCTTCTCGTCTCTGTCACCGTTGAACTCCTTGCTCCATTGCTCGTAAAGGTATTCCTGTCTTGCCCGAACAATGATCTTGTCATCAACATCGGTGACATTCTGAACGAATTGGACATTGTAGCCAAAGTAGTTCTCCAGAATTCTTCTGTTGATATCAATAGACACGTAGTTCCGCGCATGGCCCATGTGAGAGGCATCGTACACAGTTGGACCACACGAGTACCACGTCACCTTCTTTCTTCCATCCTTTGGAATAAACACATCCTTCGAACGAGTCAAGGAATTGTACAGAACAAGCGGAGTGCCCTCCACAGCAGCAGATGCTGGACTCGTCCATGGTGGTTGCGTACGCTTAGCTATCGACATCACTGGTCTCGATCTTTGCATGGAGCCAAAAAGAAATCAACGTACAAAGAGTGGTTGAAAGTAAAAACTTTTACTCAATTGTCACATTGATTATGTAAGGCAAAATGCTTTTTGTCAACAATGCTTATGTAAGTATGATTACATAACAATGGGGCTTTACCGATTACATAAATATTATATAATGCAGAGGGTCTTTTGTACCCATTCCATTTCCCTGTATATATATATATAAAATAGGAAAATAGGTAATAATGGCCAATCACCGAACATCTGTTGGCAGCCACACAGAGGTGCAGCTGTTTGCTGGTGTTGATGTTGGCTCCAGTTCTGTCAGGGTTGGACTGATGGACGGTGGAGGAGTGCTCCAACGAGTGGAGAGCGTTGAAGTTGGTTATACTGTGGACCTTGTGGACAAGCACTTTGTCACACAGAGCTCGACCGATATTGTCAGAGCACTGGATACTTGTATGGAGAGACTACGCGATTGTACCATTGTCAGTGTGTCTGTAGCAGCTACATGTTCTCTGTGCGTTTTCAGGCGAAAGAAGACTGCAGATGGTGATGTATTGGAGCCTTTCAGTGCAACAAGGGATGGACAGTGCAAGGAGCAGAATGTTGTGTTCTGGATGGATAGCAGGGCAATTAAGGAGACTGCTGAAATCAATAACACTCTTAAAGGGGACCAAATTCTTGATTTCTACGGAGGATCCTTCATTGAGGAAATGGCACTCCCCAAAGTGAAGTATCTTGTAGATCACCACATGCCACCACACACAGACATGGACGATCTTGTGTTCCTTGACCTGCATAGATACCTCACGCACTACTTACTGGGAAAGGATTATGAATCTGCTTCAACAATCACAAGCACCCCACAGAGATCTATTGATGGTGAACTTCAAGGTTGGAGTGCTGGCTTCCTCAATAAGATTGGTCTTGGTGCACTCACTGCATCCAACTTCAAGGCATTGAGTCCACCCATATCATTACCAGCCAGTTCGTGCCCTCTGGTTCTTGCAGGATCTCGGCTTGGCCTGTCGCCAGCAACAGGGTTGTGTGTGTCACAAGGGATCATTGATTCCTATGCTGGGTTCTTGGGTTCGGTATCCACATTGGACTCTACGTTAGCTATGGTTGCTGGTACATCCACCTGTTTCATACTAGCGCATGATAAACCTGATCTAACTATTCCTGGAATCTGGGGGCCCTTTGAAGGTATTGTACCAGGTAAAGTTGTCTCTGAAGGTGGACAATCCACTACCGGAAAGCTCATTGAGCATTTATTTGATATGCATCCTGCTCACAAAGCACTCATACTCCAAGACAATCCCTATGATGGCGGTGATGTGTTTGAAAGGCTTGAGACGGAAATTAAAAGAATTGAGGATGATGCAGGTCAAAATATCCACTTTGTGGCCAGGTTTTCCTATCTCTATGGAGACCTGTCTGGGAACAGAACCCCATTTGCGGACAGTTCAATGCGTGGAGTTTGGTTTGGTGAGAGCACAGACACTGGAGTGAGGGACTTGATCATTAAGTTTATTGCCACATTGGAGTTCCTTGCCTTTCAAACTAAGCAGATTGTTGACTTATTCCGCAAGGGTGGCACGGATGTGCAGAGGATCTGTATCTGTGGAAGCCAGGCCAAAAATGAGAGACTTGTGCAACTGATTGCTGATGTGGTACAGGTACCTGTCGAAGTGAGCAGTTCTTTAGATCCAGACCTAGCTGGTGTGAGAGGCTCTGCATACCTAGGAATGGCAGGGTTTACTGGAACACCCGTTACTCGTATAATAACCAACCTGGCTGATAAATCAGGGGGAAAAGAAGTCTTCAAACCAAAAATGTCTAGAACTCTAGAGAATATACTCTTGACAAAGTACAGGATAATGCAAGACATCGCCATTCGTCAACGCACCTACCACTCATGGATTGACTCCCTGCAACAGCTTTAATTGATCCGTGTTCACTGTTTTTTTTGTTACTCGGCAACTCTATTAATGCCAACCCATTCAATCAATGATTTCTGTGCTGAGTTTCTCATAATTCTGTAAAAATGGTCTGTGTACTTGATGGCACCCATTGCATTCAAGAACTTCTCATCATGCGTAATCACAATCAGTTGAAAGTTTCTCTGGCTCATTCTCATCTCAATAATGTTACTCAATGACTTCGCCAATGACTCAATATTCTCAATATCCAAGTTCGTTGTTGGTTCATCCAGGGCAATCACACCACAGTTCGTACCAAAGCACTCAGAAAGGGCTAATCTGATAATAATTGAGGCAAGAACCTTTTGTCCCGCAGAACAACGACCACGCATGTCAAGCTCAACGTCGTTCTTCACCATCACAACACGGTAATTGTACGATCTGTTACTTGCCGCCGTTGACGAAGTAGGATCACTTCTGATTTTGATAGTGTCAATGTCCGTACCAGAATACGTTCCTTTCCACAGATCCTCCACAATCTTGTTCGTCTCCTTCATCTTCATTGAGTGGAAGTTCATGATAGCTGTATCAATCGCCTTAGCATACGTATCAGCATCGCTCAACGCTAGAGATTTGAACTTAAACTTGGTGAGTTCAGTAATATAATTCTGGTTCACATCTTTAAACTCTAGAGATAGTTCACGTTGGGTCTGTCTCACTTGGTCCTCGATCTGCTTCACCTCACCACTCTTCCCGGCGAGCTCAGCATTCAGTGAAGAATAGCGGTCACGCAAAGAGGCAGATTGATCTTGATAATTCTGGCGCTCCTTTTCGGCAACACTAACATCAATTGCATTAATCTCACTCTGTAGCTCACTTAGTTTGGAATTGATGTCACGGAGATCGATGTTGTTTCTCAGGTTACGCAACTCCTCATTGGTGGAGCCCAACCTGCGTTCTTCAAGAGAAATCACCTCTCTCATAGCCTCAATCTCACCCTCACGGGCTTCAATAACACCTCTTAGCTCCACAACACGTTCAGTGATCTTTTCGAGTTTTGGTTTTGAGACATCCACGAATTCGTTAATATGTGATGTAGCATCTCGGTACTCTTCATAGAGACCCTTCACTTCAGTGACTTTCTTGCCTTCTTCATTGAGCTTATGGGCGTTGGATTCCACCAGATTATGGTACTCTTCCTCCATTGTACTGATATCTGTTTCCAAAGTGGCAATCGCACGCTTCAAGTCATTAACATTACCTTCGAGCTGGGTAAATTTCTTCGTTAAATCTTCAAGTTGAGTCTGAAGGTTGGTCTTTTCAAACATTGCATTCTCCAAGTTACTGATCTGCAACTTCACATCCTTCACCTGTCCTTCCAATCCACTCATTTCTCTTGTCTTCAGATCACGGTCCTCTGACCACTGGCTAACTGTACGACGCATATCCTTCAACTCACGGGTCTTTAAAGATTGCTGGGATTGGAGTTCTTCAAGTGAGTTTGTCGTAGATATATACGACGCCAATTCACCTTCACGCTCATTTATTTGGCCCTCCAATTTGGAAATCTCACTCTGTAGACGGTTCAGTTCACGAACAGGACCTTCTAGAGCTCTCAACTTACCTAGCTCAACCTCAATAATAGCCCCTTGTTCAGTGATCTGACCCAACTCAGCCTTTTGACCATCCATCTCAACTGAGAGGGATTCTAACTGTTGATTCAACTCAGTAGCTTTTGGACCATTCACACGTATGATCTCAACATCTCTCCCAAGAGCCCTCAATTCTTCAACCCATTCTTTGGCTTCTTTGACTTGATCCTCAAGCTCTCTGGCCATATCTCCACTCACTTTTCTCTCCAAATCCTTGATAAATGTGTCCAAAATCCCAGTCCCAGCTTCGTAGGACCGTCTGCATAGATAACAGGAATGCTCCTTCTTGGCATACTCAAGTGCCTTCTGATTGAACTGAGTGGTAGTGGAATATATCTTCTGGTTTTGTAAGGCAGTTGAGTAATCCTCTTCAGCTTCAACAAGTTGGGAGTCGTATTCTGACACTTCATCTTCTGGCAATTGAGCCTTGAATTTTGCAGTTGAAGATTTGAGTGCGGCAGATAAGGTGTCATATTCACTTCTGGTATGGCGAATGTTGGATTCCAGCTCGACAATCTTGTTCTTGATGGCCTGCTCAGTAGATTTTTTACCCTTTAATTTGTCAGTCTCTTCCTCAAAATGATTTTCAAATGATACAGCTAGCCGTCTGTGGTCCAACTTAGCTTCGTCGATAGCACGGGAGTGAACCTCTTTGAGTTTGGACAACGCATCCCTCTTGAACTTGATTTCCTCCTTCAATAGACTCACTCTGGCCATGGCATCTCCCTGAGCCATCCAACGAGCAGCTTCTTTCCCAAGTTCTTCAATCTCAATCTCTAGTCTGCCAATATCAAGATTCCCCTCCTTAACCTTGGAATTCAGTTCTTCAACTTTCCCTTCTTGTTTCAAATTTTGAAGCTTGGAGGAGATAGACTCCAAGTTTGACTGTGCATAAGATAATTCAGCCTCGTTATTGGATAGACGGGCAAGCTTTGACTGGGTCTGTTGGATAGATGCTTGAGTATTTGACAGGTCAGAGGATGTGTACTCTAGATGTTGAGACTCTTTGAGTTTTTTGTCAGCAAGGGAACGAAGCTGACGTTCTTGCTGTTGTTCTTTTTCCTTTAAGGAAGTTTCAAGTGATTTCAACTGGGTTTGGTATGACTGATATGTGTTGAATAAAAGACTCTCCAATTCTTGTTGTGTACTCGTCTCAAGCTGAAAATATGTGTCAGCCCTTGATTGGATTGCAGAACGTTGTTTCAGATATTGTTGGTAACCTTTTTCCAGGACCTGTAGAGCAGCTTCTTCCTTTACAAGTTTATCTAGGGACCCACGCGAATCAGTCAATTCGCGTTGTTTTTGTTGAAGGCTTTGCCTTTGCAAGTCGAGAGCTTCATTTTTGGCATCTAGGTGTGCTTGAAAGTTGGTGAACTTATCCCTTAGTTCGTCGTCGGAATCTGGAAGTATGTTTGTCTCATCAGTGAGACGAGTGATTTGAACTTCAAAGACAGATCCCTGATTTCTTAGGTTCTCAACGTGTGATAAGGTTTCCTGGAAAGCTTGGTTTGACTTGAAAAGTTTATCACTTTCTTCTGCGATCTCCTTCATCTCTTCCTTTAAATGCTCGTTAGCCTCGGTGTACTCGTCAATCAGTTTCTCGCTGGCCAACAGTTTTTCCCTCATCCGGTCAGCTCTTTCTTTATCAATCTTTAGATGCTTCACCGACTGTTCCAAGATCTTGACTTCAACGGAAACTTCCTTCTTGATATCCTTCAACTGAGCAATTGCCTTGGTGAATTGTAAAGCCTGGAATATTTCATCAAACTTCTTTTTCAAGGCAGATGGCTCACTCAACGGCCAAAGACTCTCCTCTTGGTGACAAAATATCACATAGTCCAAAATCGCAGGAGGAACACCCAGAAAGCGGGGCACCTGCTGATCTAGTTCAGCACACTTGGTACTCAAAGTAGTTCTTTCCCCTCGATTCATCAACATCAATTGACCCTCAGTAGTTTTAAAAGAGATCTTGGTCTTGGTGCTTGTCACCTGCATCGATCTGGAAGCCACCATGCTTTGGCCATTGATGGAGGTAAACGCCAACTTCACCTCAGCGCCCACAGACTTGTCTCCCACAATATTCGGATCGTGTACAAAGGCAGCGCCGTTCTTTGAGTTGGGCGGCAGCATTCCAGTGGCAGCGTACTTCAAGCACTCGATGATCGTGGTCTTCCCAGTACCATTAGCGCCCACAATCAGAGTCAGCGGTTTGCCAAATTCAATCGTCTCCTTCTTCTTGGGCTCAAAGGACCGGACTCCTGAGATCGACAGCTTGTAGAGCGACGACATGACAGCTGCGTCTCTTCTTTCTGAACAAAGCTGATCCAAAGAAAGAAGAAGTAAACAAAGCTGGGAGCTTTTAGTGGCGGGTGGGCGCGGGTATAATGATTATGTAAGCAGTATTCTTATGTGTACACAGAAGCGATTTTAATCACTGTACTCGCTTCTGTTCACCTTCGTTTGGAACAGACCAATCGAGAGAGAAAGAGAGATATGAGTGTCTTGGTGCAGACTTCTATTGGAAACATCACCATTGATGTCTACACGGAGGAAGCATCGAAGGAATCCCACAATTTCCTGGCTTTATGTATGGCCAAGTTCTTCACTTTCTGCCCTGTCCATTACATTAACAGAGACTTTGTTGCTCAGTTTGGACTGCCAAAGTTCCCTGTCTCTGTAGTGGGCAGCTCAGCGTGGCATCTGGCTGATCCATTGGCAGCGTATCCCGAGTTCAAAGTTCATAGAAACAAACTGAAGGCGAATCAAAGAGGAGCTGTTTCGTATGTGACACGCCGGGACCAAGAAACCGGTGAGCTTATGGCCTCATCTGTTGTCTCTATTACTCTTGCTGATCTCACAGCAAACAACTCCATGAAGGACAGTGTTGTATTTGGAACTGTTGTTGAGGGCCTGGATATTCTTGATAAACTGAATGACACCATTGTTGACAAAGAAGGGAGGCCACTGAAGGATATAAGGATCCACAGAACCTATGTGCTTTATAACCCATTCAACACCACACACAGTATTCCAGGTCTTGTGATTCCACTATCAACTCCAGAACCTTCTCAGGAACAACTAGGCACAGTGAGGATTGATGATCTTGAAGAGTTGAGCCTGAGTGGTGATGAACAAGAAGCCGATGAAGAGAACATAAAACGGAAGAGACAACACGAGGCAGACTCGAAAGCAATTACATTGGAGCTTATGGGGGATATCACTAATGCAGAACAGCAGCCACTCGACACCGTCCTGTTTGTGTGCAAACTGAATCCAATCACAGCATCGCCTGATCTGGCCACTATTTTTGCGAGGTTTGGTCAGATTCAATCCTGTGAAGTAATAAAGGATGAAAAGGGTGACTCACTCTGCTATGCGTTCATTGAATATAGCACAAAAGAGTCTGTCGAGAGAGCTTTTGGAAAGATGGAGGGTGTGCTGATTGACGATAGACGTATTCATGTGGATTTCAGTCAGAGTGTGAAAAAACTCGGTGAAAAATGGAAAAGAGGACAAACACATTCAACTAAGAGATTTAAAAAGGCCCCTTGATTATATACATACATATCTATAATGAGTTCCTTTCAAGTATTTGTGTCCGAATTCCTAATTCAGAGTACCTTCAGGTGTCCCAAAACCTCGAAACCCGAAAACAACGCGAATATGAAGATGAAGGTAAAAAACATCATCAACAACACGAACCACGACTTACATAAACATGTCGGAGGAAGACTTTCTCCAGGAAGATATCGGCGGCAATTCGAAAAGGTACAGATCAAGAAGAGTAATAGATCAAACACAGTATGATGAAGACTCGGACTATGAAGACAGCGACCAGGAGGAACCACCGCCAAACACTGCCGTTAATGACAAACAGAAAGATGAGAAGAAAGATGAGGATGCCAGTAGCGACAGTGACATATTTGCATCTGATGATGAAGAAGAAGAGACTGAGAATAAAACGGTGGCTAACATAGATTCACGGCGGGGGAATAAAGAGGAGGACGACCCACTACTCATAGACTTGGATGATTTCAACAGGGAGAATGAGATAGAGGTGGTCTCGGATGAAGGTCTCCAAAGTGATAGCGATAATGCAAAAGAACCAAAAATGGAAGCATTCAATATAGACAGTGAGGTGAAAGAAGGTGTCTTCAATGGAGGGGTGCCTACTTTTCAGAATGAAGAGAACGAAGATGAAAACGATGCGATCGAATGGAAGAAAACGGATATCAACAAGGCCAAGGCGGCACAAGAGCAAAGGATGAAAGAAGAAAAGGCAAGGAGAAACTTGAAGCAAAATAAATCTACGGAGCAATTGTTGTTTGCACTGATCACATTGTTGAAGCCTGTTGAATCTCCAATGGAGGCACTGGGACGGCTCAACAGGACAACGACGACAACGACCAACCCCAAAAAACAGAGAAAGAAGAGGATAAAAGTCGAGAAAACAGAGGATGAACTGAACAGAGAAGAGCACGTGATGACACTTACTGACTGTTGTGAAGGTTTGATTGAAAAGGGAGTAAGAGACATATATGATTTGGAACGTGAGGAACTAATGCTGCAGTACAAACAAGAGTCTGGAAAGAACTACAAGTTGGAAAACTCCTCATCCACTGGAAATCTAAACCATTATGATTGGGAGTTCAGGTGGATCGGAGACTCGACTGTTCATGGACCCCATACGACTCATGAGATGGCGTACTGGAAAGGCAACAACTACTTCCAAGGAAACGTTGAGGTGAGAAGAGTTGGTGAAGACGAGGAGAAGGAGTTCAAGCTAATTGATGATGAGGCTCTACTATAAGTTATACTACTCACCAGACAGAGAGGAATTAATCTATTGATCCAGGTACTGATCAATGGCCAGGCCAACGTCTTTCGCTAACTCTCTTATAAGCTCCTCTCTGACATTACACTTCCACCTCACTTTTGATGTGATGTAGTTGACGTTTCCTGTCTTCAACAACAGTTTCAGACTCGCCAAATTAGCCACCTGGGTGACGAGATCGATATTAGACTCCAGTTTCTTCCCCTGATTGGCCTCATAGATAGAGTGAGTGATCGCTAGAAGCCTCTCCAGGTCGAATGCAGAAGCCTCGAGGAGTCTAGCGTTGATTCTACCTTTTCTCTTGTATCTCGCCGTTCGACGTTGCAATGTCCTTGTCTTTGCAAATACGAGCCAGTCTTGCTTTGAATCGTTGAAGGATGCTAAGTATGATGCTATCAGTAGATGCTTGGACACTATGGATATTGTTGAGTTGGAAATGGTGCCGGTGCTGGTGCTGGTGTAGTCCGAAGAAGTTATGGTTTCTTTGATTTCATTCTCAGTCACTCCATAGTCAGACATTAAAAGTGCCCTGTTGGCCCTAAAAACCTTGTGGAACTCTGAAACTGTACAATCTCCCTTGATAACGGGCATGATAAACTTTGGCCAGAGCCGTACAATGATTCTTTTCAGTAGGAGAAGATCTGTTGTATAGCTGAGGAACGACTGGACAACCAGGCCAACGAATTCCCCGTAGAATTGAGCCTCATCGTTATCCAAAATCATCATATCCTCTGGAAACGAACATATTTTGTGGCTAGTCAATATTTCAATGATTTCATCGGTCTGATAACTGTCAAACACCACTGTGGGAATTGAACTGGTCACAATAACCCTATTGACGGCCGTGCTACTGACGAAAACAACACTGATGTTCCCAGCATCAATCACTTCATGTAGTCGACTCATACAAGCAAGCACCTCTGCTTCTCCTTCCATGATCTGATCCACCCGATCGAGTATCAGATAGTGTAGTTTGGTGTATCTATGCCTGGTGATGAACTCTTGTAGTGCCCTTAAGAAGCCCTGAAATGATGCCGTGACTTCTGTCTGTCGCTCTAGAAGTCTATTATTACTACTATTCTTTGCCACTGATAAATGAAGTGCTTGGATCACTCTCTTGTAGAGGATCTTGGACGAGATACACTGATCGCACTCAATGATTGAATAGCTTGCCTTCGTTGAGGTGAGATAATGGCTCAGCGTGTGTGACTTACCAGTCGATGGAGGGCCGTGTATCAGGAGTGTGCGTGGTGCAGTTTTGGAATCATTCGGCAGCATGGCTTCCAGTAACAAGAGCTGTTCCTCCCTTCCTATTACCATCTCTGCTCTCCTCCAGTGAGAATTCAGTTCTCTCATAATTTGTGTCTACGTATGTTTTTTTTGATTTGTTTTGATTTCTGTTCTGGGAGAAGTTAGAAACCATGGCAACAACAACAACAACTAACAATCCAACATGATAAGCTGGGATTCTTGAAGGACGAGGAGTATTTACACAATCTTTATTATCTAAATAATAATCACATTTCCCTAAAAGCCCTCTTCTCCCAATTTAGTTTGCAATTCTGCAATCATGTTGTTCAAATCGGCCAAGTTCACCTCGAGTGCCTTAACTTCATCAAAGCGTCTTCCCTTCCTGGCAGTTTCAAGCATCTCAGTGACCAGGAATCTTTGTTCGTTAAGCACCATCAACTCTTCTCTCTTTGCTTTGATCTCTCTGATATCAGCTTGAGTCAACTTCGGTCTTAAACCTCCTCCTTGTTTCTTCTTCTCGTGTTGCTCAATCTGTTTTAAGATCCGAGGAAGTTGCTTCAATGGTGCCATGTTCTGTTGGACAAATGTCACTGATTCCTGTCTAATGGAGTCCTGGAGCCTTAACTCATCGTTCAATTCGGGTTTCAGGGAGAGCATCTCCTTTGTCAATCTCTCAAACTGGGAAAAGGACTCCACCAAACGCGTTCTTTGTCTACCTGCCTCTCGAATCAAACCATTATCCAGCACACTGCTGCTGCTGCTGCTGGTATCTCTGCGATGGTGATTATTCAAATTCAACAAAACAGATTGAAACTTCGGTAGTAGGAAGAGAATAGCAGTCTTGATCTTTTGCTGTTGGTTGAATTTTTCCAATAGTGGACTCAAGGGGGCCTTTACGTCCGCTTCAAAAGTGCGACGCGACGTGAATACAACTTCACAATCTCTGCAAACCCTTAGTTTGAACTCGTTTTTAGAGGAAACAGACGGCGACGATGTATCTGAAACAAATTTCACAACGTCACTAAACTTGATCTCTCGCGAACAATTCGTATCCTCTTTCGAACAGCAAACCCTGCCGCATAAACGACAATGATGTTTTCTAACCATCAGGCCAAATTCAGCATCACAGATAAAGCATACCAACGCACCAGCGTCATCTTCCCAATTAACAAGCTGTTTCTCAATTTCCTTTTTTCTTTGTACTGCCCTCACGCTGGCAAATAAATCACCCTTTGTTTCCCTATCAATTCCAGCAAATGCCTTGGAGAAATTGACAACACGCTTGTGAAGTTTATTCTCGTACAATTGCTTCTGATTCACTCTGATCTGTCTCAACTCCATGAACTCTGGTGTTTGGTCTCTCTTGGTGCCGAGGTCAGAGTAGTCTGGCTTTGAAGTGTAACAGGTTTCACATGCGCGACACCAGACCCCCTTAACATCATAGTTGGCACTCTGATCCAGTTTGAGCCGAAATGAGGAATGCACATGACAGTAGAGCTTACCACAGCGACGGCAGTTGATTATTCCATGTTTGGCTGTGAGCTTCTTGGGACAACCCTCAAAAGCACACGACCCTCCCTGTTGAGGTTTAAGCCAATGCCTCTTTGTTGGAACAAAATCAGGTTGTTGTTGTTGTTGATGCTGTTGTTGTGACAATGAGGTTGATGAAGAGTCTCTAGATGATTCACTGATCCCGGAACTGTCAAAGATGTCCAGCTTGGCCAATGACTTTGGTAATGCAGTTTGCAACTTGGACCCGACTCCGGTCTTTCTCAACCATGATCTCAATTCGTCGTTCTTGGGAGAGCTCAGTCTAGCTGCATTTCCTCCTGGTGATAATAGCGATAGCGATGGAGATGGAGATGGAGATGGGGAAGGAGAAGGTGCAAGAATCGTAGAGTGAACGTCGTCAATGTGTCTGTTCAATTGTAACAAACTCACCATAGACTCGTTACATATCGGACATGTCAATAGCCTCCCATCAGTCCCTTCCACGCCGTTGCTCTCTTCCTCCTTCAGAGTGTCCTTTGCCACAGTTGATAAACCTGCCCCAAGTGGAGGAGGAGAAGGAGTACCAGTGGCACCAGTCAGTAGTGAAGTCGGACGGACCTCCACCCCATCCAAGATATCAGCGTCACTGAGAATGATATCAGGAGTGGTAGTGTTGCGAAAAGGAGGTCCCAGCGGTCCCGGTACCGGCAGCGCACTGGAAACGTCACCATTGGTGGCATTAACTGGAACAGATTGTTCATTCTCTTTAGCGCGCTCTAGTGCTTGATCGTCCCTGGGCAGTTGTTCTGTTGCCGTAGCCGTAGCAGCGGAGGAGGAGCCAAAAGTCCTTCTGGATTTACCCAAACTCCGCGTTGGTCGCTGCATATTATTCACAACAACAACAACAACAACTGCTGCTGCTCCTCACAAAAGATCCACTTCTTCCACCTTTCTGATTGGTGATTTGGTGAAGAAACAGAGAACAGAAAGAGAAGAAAGTGTGTCGCAACCAATTATAAAAATCAACAAGGAAAAAACAAAAAAAAATATAGAAACATTCTTTTTGTTTTTGTGTTTTGTTTTCTTATTTGATCTGGTCCCATCATCACCAGGTCAGTCAGTCAGTCAGTCAGTACACTGGGGATAAAGCGATGGAAGCAGAGCTTAAGGCTAGACTGCAGACAGAGAACCGTGCTGCCTGGAATGTGGAGCCGGTGGAATCACGATCACTGGACTCGTCTCTGAAGAAGAATACAGCGTTTGTTAAGAAACTGAGAACTTCGCTCACGGCGGCAGCGTCAACCGCCATTCTGAAGGAAATAGCCACTCTCTCACTTGCGAAGTATCAGAGTGAGCTTCTTCTTGGGACTCAGGAGGGTTTGCTTAAATGCACGAAATCTGCTGATGTTTTTGCTGCTTCTCAGATTGTTTCCGCCTTGCACCAGCGATTCCCATCCACTTTCACTGTTCCATTGTTGCAGTGGCTGCTCCTTCAGTTGGAGAATCCAAAGACCCCATTACCAGAAAAGGAGGAAAAAGAACGTATCATCAAGGTGAAGATACTTCTAAGGTTGCTGGTTGAGTTTGTTGATCTTGAAGTTATACCCTCAAACGGCCAGAAGATTGATGACGCGCCAACGTTTATCCAAACAAGAACAGAGAAGGGTGATTCGCTAATCGTCTGTGTCTTGAAGGAAGCATTGGGATACAAAGTGGCTTCTGGGAATGGACTCACGGTCGCAACATCTTTCATCAAACGCTTCCCTGTCCTTATCAAGGAGAACCCTGACGTGGAAAACGTTGTCAGGTCATTCAGTGAAGCAATCATTGCACGAACAGGGCAAATGTACAAGAAGCTAAAGGATCTTTCAAAGAATAAATTCAAAGCCCAGATCCGCACAGGCCGTGTCTTGGAAGACCTTGAAATAGAGTATGCGGAGCTGAGTTCCCTCTTTGAAGCATTCTATGCTGCAAGTGTGGCGCTCGGTGAATTCTTTAATCTAGAAGTGTTGGAGTATAAACAAGAAGATTTGATCTACAAACCGGAAGGTGAAGCTGTGATCATTGCAAAGGATACTTCACTTTGGTCAAATGACGAAGAACGTCGGTTCTATGAACAAATCATTGAAATTCCAGAAGAGATGACTGAGGATATGGATAAGGAAAGCAGACCAAAGGAGATGACTGACTTTTTGATCAAGCTGGAGACATCAACTACCAATAAAGAGATTGATGAGGCGGTGTTGGAATTCTGGGCTTTAAAACTGAACAACAAGGCTTCAAGAAATAGACTGGTGAAGCATTTCACAACATCAAAAGATGTGGGAATGGCAAAAGTGTACGCCCGTTTCCTCAAGATTAATCAAAAATACCTCAGCGAAGTTACCGAAGAGGTTATCGCATACTTGGATCAAGGTTTCAGATCTCAAATTTACCATAATGGCTTGAACTTTAGGAACATTGTCTTCTTTTGTGAATTGATTAAGTTCACATTGATCCCAGAACACGTTACATTTCACAAGATTAGAAGCCTGATTCTGAATCTCACAACTCCAAACAACATTGAAATCTTATCCATCTTTTTTGAGTTTGCAGGTAAATTCCTCCTACATGAACACGAGCGTCTAATGGATGAGATGCTGACCCTTTTGGAATCGAAGAGGAAAAATGACAAACTCACAATTAACAATAAGATGGCCATCAATAACTTGTTCTTGTTGTTAAAACCCCCATCGGTAAAGTCACTACAAACGAAAAAACAGTTGACCCCAGAGCAGGCTTTCATCAAGACTCTTATCAGAAAGGAGTTAAACCACACCAATGACAATGACATCCGTCGTATTCTTTGCAAGCTCGACTTAACACAGCCTGAAATCTTTGAAACTATGATGTCGGTCTTTACAAAACCAGACAAGATCAACTATGACTACATCCCTGCCCTTTCCAGCATCCTCAAAAACCTGTCTTCTGCATTCAAAATTCTTGTCCTAGATGGGACGCTAGAGAACATCATTCGCGGTATGGAGGTGAACGACTACAAGTCGAAGCGTATTCGTTTGGCTCAGGTCAAGTACATTGTAGAGATCTATGAACGCAAGATCATTGGCGTTGCTGTCCTCCATGATTTAGCCTATAAAATCCTTACATTCGGACACCCACAGAATCAACCGACTCTACAGAGATTGAGTGAATTGGACTTACCTGATGACTACTTCCGCATCTCTATGATTTGCCTGCTCTTGGGTGATGTCAACTTTAGAAAGGAGACATACCGTTCAAAGCTCAAAACTCTGCTCATGTTCTTTGACTACTACATCTTGATCAAGGACCGTCCAATACCGAAGGATACTGAGTTCAAGATGACCAGAGTTTTTGACAAGTACTCTTTCCAAAGAGCGGAAGGGATCAAAGAGGCAGTCGAGAGATTGGCTCAAGTTGTCGATGCAAACAACAACAATACACCTGGAGAGGAGGATGATGACGATGATGACGAAGACGAAGACGATGACGATGATGATGATGATGATGATGATGATGATGATGATGATGATGATGATGATGAAGACGACGACGATGATGATGACGATGATGAAGAAGAAGAGGAAGAGGATGGGGATGCTGGGGATGTTGATGGCCTTATTAAGCCAATTAACAATAAGAACAGCGAAGGGAATGGAGGGGGGAAAGTTGAAGAGGGGACAGAAGATGAGGTTGTTGCCAAGTTGACTTATGAAGCCTATGAGCGCAAACTTCAAGAAGAGGAAGAGAAGAAGTTGGAAGAGAGATTAGAAAAGGAGTTCAAGAGACTAGTTTCTGAAAGCATAACCTCCAACAAGAACAATGTGTCCAAGGCACCAGCATTTGGTCTCCCTCAAATGAATGAACTGGAAAAGGAGAATCAAGCTCTGCCAAAGAAGATTGTACCCGGTGGTAAGGGAACGATTCCATTCACCTTGGTTACAAAGAAGGGTAAGTCTATTGCCACAAAGAGTTTGTCTTTACCAAACAATGTCAAATTTGCCAACACAGTTGTTGAAGAAGATCGCAAACAAAGAGAAGAGAAGAGACAAATCAACAAATTCATTTTAAATGCAAAGTTTGATGATGACTAAAAAAAAAAGTTTGGTTATCAATTTATTGGACTTTGACAAACACCACAGTGATGTCGTCTTCTTTCCCGCCAGTGTATTTTTGGCCAGTGATTTTAGACAAGTCCTGGCTAAATACGGATGGGAAGTTTTCATCGAGACTCAGCTTGTTCACCTTTGAAACAAAGTCTTGGGCTAATGCATTCAATTCAGTAGCAGCTGCTTCATTATCCTGTAGAAATATTTCGATATCCTTAGTGTCAATGTTGTCAATGACACCATCAGTAGCGAACAAGACAACGTCGCCCTTTTGTAGCTGAAACTCATAATCATCAGCCATATTTGGCTTGTCCATGATGAAACGAGACTTGCCCCCTTGACGATTCAGAATGGAGTCTGGGATGATAGCCAACTGGTATGGGGTGTTGAAGGCGTGGGTTTGCACTTTAGTTTCAGCAATCAACTTGCTGTTTCTGAACAGTCCTGCCCAGGAGTCTCCCAAGTTCGCCACCTTTAAGACACCATCATTGCTCAGCACACCAACACATGACGTTGTTCCTCCAACTTTGACAATTCCTTCCTTCTGGATCCTGGTGAACGCTTGGTCCAGCAGATATTTCGGTTCATCACTCACCTCTTTTTCAAACAGCTGGCCAATTGATAGGCACAACTCTCTGGAAATTGCGCTTGAGTCGAATCCCAAATCTGACCAGCCACCGACACCATCAGACACACCAACAGCTATCGATCCATCACTTGTTCTTTTTGAAACAAAGAAGTTGTCCTCACCAGAGGGAGAAATCTCGGAACTGGAAAGGGAACCACTCTTTCCCAAATGTTCATTTATCAAGAGATTCTGATCACGGTCTTTGGGTTGGAACGCCACTGCCACCGTATACTTCGAGCTCAGGTCAGCATAACTTGGAGCACCAGAACTGGAAGATGATGTGCCAGTGGACGACGTGGAGGAGAAACTTCTCTTGAAAACACCACCACTCCCCTGCCCAAACGACGACGACGACCGGAATGATCTAAAATGCGTTGTAGCTGCGTTGTAAGCAATTGTCCCGATAAGAATAGCAAAAAGAATATACCCACTTCGCCTTAACGATGAAAGAAACATTGTTGAATTGTTCAGTTCTTCTTCTTCTACTTCTTCTTCTTCTTCTTCTTCTTCTGCTGGCTGTTGCTGATTTTTGGTGGTAAAGCAAAACAAAAAACAGCTTTTTGTTGTTTTTTTGGAGGCGGTTTGTGACATAAAAAGAGATGCAAAACTACCGAATCGGGAAATTGCTGTTTATGGGTGTATTTAGCCCGGGTAACCTCTTGTTGGGCGAATCAGAAAAAACTGAAAAGAAATTTTGGTTACAGATTTGCCCACTCTAAGAACGAATCACAGCAACAACATCACCTGAAAAGCGAGCAATGTCCACTCTAAACGTATGTTTTATTCTGTGTGCTCAATAGGATTTGATCAGCTCTGTGGCGCTAATTGGCGTGGTAGTCCTGGAATGAACCCTGCTGTTTTGTTGTTTTTACTAACTGGTTCTCATAGGTCTTTAGATACTCTGCTCTAGCTGCTGGTATCGTTTATGGTGCCTACCACACCTCCCAGTTGAAGTCTGCTGCTTCTAAGGCCGAGGAGGCTAAGCTATATGCTAAGAAGGAGGCTCTTATTGCTGAGGCCAAGGCCAAGTTTGCTGGCTTGAACAAGAAGCCAGAGCCTGCTGCTGTTACCCCAAAGAGTGAAGATGCATCTGCTGAAATCAATTTGGATGATGACAAGTTGGACTTTGCTGAATTGATCTTGTCCGCTGTCAACAAATTGGAAGCTTAGTTTCAAACATTTATTTCATTCTCACTCAAAAGGTTGTTTTCTTTCGAAGTTATATATATATATCAAAAACAAAAAAAGATCATTTTGTATCATAAGACACCATACAGTTTAAAAGGCTACTATGTAGACTGGTATATATGTACACTTGTTGGTTGGCTGGTCTATTTACATGTAGTGTCTACCCTTCACTTTGTGGAATACGACACCCTTTGGCAAACCGTAAAGTTCACGCACCTCTGGAACATTCAAGTCCCAAGCCGATCTCCAAACATGTGCACCAACAGCCTCCAACTTGTTCTCTTCAACAAATTCTCTGATATTGAAGTCTCTTCCTTGCAGTTTGGAGTCAACTGGCTGGGTTTGTCTAAACACCCAAACGGCAAATCTCTGCTTTGGCAAATTCTTTTCTGGGGTTGGTGGGAGGTATTCAATGATCTCATTAATAGAATCGTCATTTAAAACTCTGGTTGGGTTGATGAAATTGTCGTTGTAAGATAATTTGACGTTGGATAGACCCCAGTGTATTTGTGTCTTGTAGGTATTGTTCTCGACATCTGGGGCATCTAGGTTCACAACCAATGCGGTATAAAGCTGTTTGGTTGTGTCCACCTTCTCCAACTCCTGGATCTTGATGGATGGTGCGTAGGTGGTGACATTGGAGGATAGCAAGAGACCTGGCTCGATCCATTTGTTGACACCAGTGTGGTTCAAAAACTTCAAAGAAACTTCAACCTTTGGGTCCAAAGTTGGCAAGGAGTCTGGAATGACAGCAAGGGTCTCAAGTCTTTGCATTAGCAGCATTTGACCGAAGCCTTCCCAGCTCTCCTTCTGTAAATGTCTGTAAACCGGTTGCTCATAGTCAATGTAACGTGGGTCATTGTTAATCTTCTCATTGTAAGAAAAGTTGAATCTGACTTCTGGATTGTTGATCTCAGCCTCAATCTGTAATCTGTCCTTCAATGCTATCAACTCCTGGTCCTCTGGGGTCTTGTCCAACTGTTCTTCAACCTTCTTTAGCTCAGCGTACTTGGATTCAGCCTTGGCGTTTAGAAAGTCATACGCCTTGTCAAAGGCCTCTGATAGTTTTGCTGGAGAAGTGTATTGCTTTCTGTAGTATGGACTTCTCAATGATGCCGGACCTTCTTGAGAAACACCTCCTAATAGACCCTTCCTGTAGCGATGACCAGTCTTGAAGCTGGCGGTGGTGGAGGTGGTGGTGGAATTTTGAGCCCACGCCTTGCCTTCAGATGCTGTTTCTGCCACTTTCTCAGAAGCAGTGGCTAGAAATCTCTTTGAGGACTTCAAAACCTGGTTACGAAGCATCACAAGAATTAATAGTCGAGAGTCACTCAGTCAGTCAGTCAACGACTTTCAATAAAAAGATGTTTGTTTGTGTTGGTTTTGTGTGGTTTTTTTTTTTCATCTTCCTTTCGATGAAAAAAATTTGGTGGTGTAGGTAAAACGCGAAAATTTCCTCATTAGGTGTCTACCTGGTACAGAGTTGGGGGGTATATTAAGATTAGACTAGGCTACTCAAAAGTTGGGAATGGAGACCAGTCTGGGACGATGAATCTTTTTGAACCTTCGATGTTAACCAGGCTATTGACTTTTTCAAAATCCTCGGCGTTCAAATCGAAAGTCTTGAAATTGGATTCAATTCTTTCGGCATTGATAGACTTTGGAAGAACAACATAGCCTCTCTTCAAGGCCCAATTGATCAACAACTGAGCAACTGAGACTCCATATGCGCTTGAAATGGTTTCCAGAGTCTCATTAGTGAAAAGTGGTGAATTTTGGGAACCCAATGGAGAGTAAGCCTCGGTGACAATACCATACTTGGTAGCAAACCCAATCAGTTCAGTTTGTGGCAGCAATGGATGAACCTCAATCTGATTCACTGCTGGTACAAGTTTGGTGGTCGGGGCTTCCAGCAGCTCCTTCAAGTTATTGATAGAAAAGTTTGAAACGCCAACGGCTCTGGCCTTCTGCTTTGGCAAGTCTTGGACCAATTCCCAAGCCTTGACAAAGTTCCAGTGAGGGCCAAAATCAACTTTTCTGGAACCATCCTCATTGACAGGAACGGACAAAAAGTCAGACTCAGTGGACAAACCCGCATCCTTAAAAGCGACAGGCCAGTGGATCAGGTACAAGTCAACGTAGTCAAGGCCCAGTCTCTCCAAGGACTGGTCAAGGGCATGTGCAGGTTGCCTGTGCTGAGTACCCCATAGCTTGGTGGTAATAAACAGCTCCTCTCTTGGAACACCTGAGTCTCTAATGGCTTTACCCACTGGTCTCTCATTGCCGTAGATGGCAGCGGTGTCAATGTGTCTGTAACCAAGCTTGATTGCGTTCAAAACAGCATCATAAGCTTCTTGCTCTGTCGATCTCCAAGTACCCAACCCCAATTGTGGAATCTTCGCCCCAGTATTCAGGACAACTGCAGCGGATGAGTTGGTCAATTCAGTCATTCTGGTTACAGACTATACTCCTTTTTATACAGTGTAAAATGAGACGGAAGAAGACACTGTTTTTATATTGTGACAAACAGGCAGCAGCCACTGTATTTATTTCTCGGATAAACTTCCTAATTCGGACAAATCGTAAAAAAAAACAAAAACTAAAAAAAAGCTTGCTCTAGACTAGACTAGAGCTAGGCTAGACTAGTGATAGTTAGTCCCTTATGTCGCGAGTTGCAGGAATTAAGACTCAAGGACGACTTGATTTTTTAACAAAAGCAGTGGGTATGTGTTAGGTTCAGAGAAAGAAAAGAGTATCTGCCCTGGTGACTGCTATTAGGTTTGTGCCAGTAGAATCTTGGACTGATTGTTGGTTGTACGCATACACGAGCCGGTACTGAGCTGGTACCGAACACTCTGACAACTGGAGTTCAATCCAGCTCAAGGTCTATCCTTTTATTGAGAAAAAAAGAAAAAACACCTCGGCACTCACACGATCTCCACCGTTGAACTGCGTGGCCTTATCAAATCTAACAATCAAACCGCCGTTTCACGGTTTTTTTCCAAGACTCCAGATCCAAGTCCAGATCCCTGAATTTTTTTTTTTCTTTTCTTTCGCTTCACAGAGACTGGACTATATTACTTTAGGAGAAGGAAAATTCCAGAATCAGTGTTCAATTCATTCTTTTGTTTTGTGTGGAACTCTTCTGCCTCTCTCTCTCTCAGCCTCCATACCACCACAGCTCCACTCGCTGAAGACCATCGACAACATCATCGTCCAGAAACGCAGCGACGGTCTCAACCTCGTCAACAGGGATCAGTACGCATCAGCACATCATCACAGCGCAGTACGATATCCACCCTTCGGCGGTTAAGCGAAAAATCACCGCCAGCCATGGATACCACAAGCAGTTCAGTCACAAATAATGTACCATCTCTGAAAAGATCATTGACCAAGGTGAAGTCAGCACTCAGTTCGAAATTCAAATCTGATCCTTCTGATTCCTTGGATGAGGAAAACCACATCTTGAAGGCCACGAAGTATGAAGAGACCGAAAGCTCTGCATCGACTCCAATGAACACAACAAGATCCAACAGTAATATATCAACTTCATATGAGCTGCTCGAGAACAGCAGCTGCTGTCTTAATGAGCAGATACGAGGATCTCAGCCAATAACAACAATGCCCTCGTTGGCGCTCTACCACAACCCTAATGAAAGTGATGTGCAAATAAGGGCACAGTCGGTTATCAATACTGGCCGAAACAGCAACAGCAGCATCACTACATTGAACAGTAATCTTATAGTGGAAGAGGCAGCCGCCATACGGAGAAATAATTCCAATGACAACAATGATCCTGCCTTCAGGGAAGAGGAAAAATTGTTGCCTGCTATGCGATCTCCCTTGAAGATGATTCCTTCACCCACAAACACTTCACTGGTTTCCTCATCAACATTGGCATCTCCTCTAATAGCTGTGAAATCACGCGACACTGAGCATGCGGAGTCGTCGCAAGGCATCTTCAAACCAACGTTTCAGTCGTCATCATCGCCGACACAGAACGAGCTAATAACTACGATGCTTTCCCCTCCAATTTCACCATCGAGACAGAAGTCAATTCTCTTTGACCCGTTGAGCCAAATAAAAGAAGAAACAACAGTAGAGGAACAGAGAACACTGAAAATGGGGGATGAAGCTGTTGGGGTCAATGATATGGCTGACGCCATGGCCTTTAGTATTCTTGACAAGGTCGATAATGTCACCGACTCAACTGAATGGAAGATCTGATATAAAATCCATCTCCTCATATTGCTACATAGAACACACCAACTTCTTGCCTGTCCTACCCTACCGATAAGGAGGTAAATAATCTAATCTAATGACGCCAATGATACCTACACAGAATTTGTAAAGCATAAAACAAATATTCGTATGCATTCTAAAGAAGGCCTTTGTTCCTCCAGTAGGGTTTTTTATTTCATTTTGTTTATTTATTTATTGGTTTTTAGCTTGCTGGTTGCTTGACTGTGGTGCTTGATGGATTCTATATAATAACAACAGTGAATTTGTCACTCCGATCTATCGAACATCAAATAACAACAAGGTCTCTTCATGAATATCTACTTTAGACAAGAATAATGATGGGGATGAGGCAGAGAGAGAGGCTTTTCCTAAGCCTTGACGGTTCTCAAGCCAGCTGGTGATCTGAAAATGGCATCACCCTCTGCATAACCTCTACCCAAACCGAAACCAACACCCAACCAAACTGGGAAGGCTCTTCTCTTGAATACCAAAACAGAGGCTAGAACACCAACACCAAAACCCAAACCGGTCTTGACAATAGTGTTAGACAACACGACGTCCCATCTGTCGTTCAAAATGGTTTGTGATGGAGTGGCAGCTTTGACTTCAGACATTTAACTTCTGTAGGACAAAATGTTAGTTTAGCTTCTTATCACACCAACTAAAGAGCAATCAATGATATCAAAACAGGCGTTCTGTCTCATCAACAGATCACACACCAACAACGAAATACACACTTTATGATGATTCCAGACGGCGATTCAATTGTGTCAAAACAAAAAAAACAGAAGCCACCTTCACTGCGTGGAAGACAGTCTCACTGTGTTTTTTTTTTGTTCACGGATCCATTGGACAGGCATAAAGCGACACACCAGCGCCACGCCTGGGTTATTTATGCTGAGTCCGGTTCCCACATCAGCGGCAAATCACAAAATCACAAAATTGACACAAACAAAAAACCAACATTGGCCATCAACAGCAACATCAACATCTGGGAACGTACATGCTAAGAGTGTCCACTAGAACGACGTTTGCAGTACTTGCCGGTTCATTCATTGTCTATCGCTTCAATCCAATACGACTGCTGTCAACTCTGAATCCAAGAACAACATCAACAACAATGGCCAGTTTGGTACCACCACAGACGCCACCAAAGTGGGACCACACTACAGCGCTGATTGAACGAGCTACCGAAGATTACATCAAGAAAGGTACTGAACTTGACGATTTGATTGCCAGCATTGAGGACCCAACCATTGAGAGTGTCTTGAAACCTTACGCTGAGTTTGAGAATGTCTATGGGGGCATTTCCAACGAATTGACCTTTTACCAACATGTATCTCCCGATAAAGAGTTGAGGGATGCGTCTACTGCTGCGGAGAAGAAGATTAGAGACTTTGGTATCGAATCTGGTCAAAGGGAAGATGTCTACAAGGTGTTCAATGCCTTGTACGAAAAGTCTAAGGACTCGGAGGAGTTAAACCACGAGACAAGAAAGTACATCAAGAAGGTCAATGACGCCTTCCGTCGTAACGGGTTGGGTTTGCCAATTGAGGAGAGAAATAAAGTTAAGGAAATCCAGAAGAAATTGAGCAATCTGTCGTTGGAATTCAGCAAGAACTTGGGTGAGAACAATGACTTTTTGTTATTCGCTAAGGATGAACTAGACGGTGTCCCACAAGATGTGGTTGATCAATTTGAGAAGGTTGAAGACAAGTATAAGATGACATTCAAATATCCAGATCTGTTCCCTGTGTTGAAGTACGCCAAGAATGCAGAGACAAGAAAGCAGGCATTTGTTGGTGATCAAAACAAGGTTCCTGGAAATGAGAAGTTGTTGACTGAGGCTGTCGACTTGAGAGCTGAATTAGCCAAGGTGTTGGGATACAAGAACTTTGGTGATTATGTTTTGGAGGAAAGAATGGCCAAGAACTCTGAGACTGTCATCAACTTTCTTCAGGACTTGAAGTCCAAATTGACTCCACTTGGTCTAAAGGAGAGAGAGAACTTGAAGAACTTGAAAAGGCAAGACTATGAGGAACGTGGTTTGGAATACGATGGTGAGTACTATGTTTGGGATCACAGATTTTACGACAACTTGCTTTTGGAGAAGGAGTACCAAGTTGATCAGAAGAAGTTGTCTGAGTATTTCCCAATGGAGCATACTGTCTCTAAGATGTTGCAATTCTACGAAACTTTGTTCAAGTTAAAGTTTGTTGAAACGACTGAAGATTCTGAAAAGTCCACTTGGCATGAGGATGTTAAACAGTTTGCTGTTTGGAAACTTGATGAGCCATCTTCTCAGTTTGTTGGTTGGATTTACTTTGACTTGTGGCCAAGAGATAACAAGTACAACCACGCTGCTAACTTTGGTCTATTGTCAGGTTACACCAAATCAGATGGCACAAGGTCTTACCCAGTTACTTCTTTGGTCTGTAACTTTTCAAAACCTACAAAGGACAAGCCATCATTGTTGAAGCATGATGAAGTCACCACTTTTTTCCACGAATTAGGTCACGGGATTCATGATTTGGTTGGTGAGGTTGAGTACGCACGTTTCCATGGTCCATCTGCTGTCTCTTGGGATTTTGTGGAGGCTCCATCACAAATGTTGGAATACTGGACCTGGTCCAAAAATGAGTTGAAAGAGTTATCCAGCCACTATGAGACTGGTGAGAAGATTGAGGATAAACTAATCGATGCATTGATTCGCTCTAAACATGTCAATGGCGGTTTATTCAACTTGCGTCAACTACACTTTGGTCTATTCGACATTACGCTTCACACCAACAACTCCAAGATGGATATCACAAAGTTCTGGAATGAATCCAGAGAGGAAGTTGCTTTAGTTTCCAACGGTGATTCTGTCACCAAGGGCTTTAACTCTTTTGGACATATCATGGGTGGATACCAAGCTGGCTACTTCGGCTATTTGTGGTCCCAGGTATTCGCTGCTGACATTTATTACACCAAGTTCAAATCTGATCCATTGAACTCTGAGACTGGTGTTCAGTACAGAGATATCATTTTGGGTAGAGGTGGCTCCAGAGACGAGACGGAGAATTTGACTGAGTTGTTGGGTAGAAAACCAAACAATAACGCCTTCTCACAGGAGTTAGGCTTGGTCAATTAGAGAATGAATCTGTATAACGAACGACCGCCTGCCGGTGCTAATGGCCTCTTGTAGAAGGTATCACCACATCCGAACACCAACCAACCTTCTCCTCTCAAAACAAAACAAAAAAACATAAAAACAAACATAAAGAGGGAGAAAGAAACAATTATCTTTACTCTTTTTAGTTTCCAGGGAGGCCGCCAATACTAATGTCCGAATCAACAACCAGCCAGATAGAACAGATGATGAGTGAGCTGCAGAGCTCTCAGATAATTACGGAAATGAAGCATTCAATGCCTGTATCCTTTGACATCCCAGGGACGCCTCAACCTCAACAGGAACCAAAGAGATCCAACCAGCAACTTGTGAGATCAGTGCTCTATATGAGTTACTTGATACGTAATGGAAAGAAGCAGAGGTCTTCGAATGACTTTCTAGTTGACTCTCTAGAGACTGTCACTTCAGTGATGGATAATTTGTACTTGGTTACCAAGTTTGGCATTGGTAAGAACTCCAAGTTCTTGCAAAGCGTCACGAGGAATGCCAGTAAGGTTTGGTTTGTAACCTTGCTCTTCACAATTAAGAACCTCATTGGCAGAATCTTTGGGTTAATGCGCTTGAAGAACAGCATCTTGAGAGAGTTAATCAAGTGTCAGAATACAGACAGTAATGTGGAGTTGTCTAGAATTATCATCAACAAGTACGAGCTCAAGATTGAAGAGATCAGGCAGGAGATTCTTGGTGATTCATTGGAACTTGTGGGGTCGTTCAATGACTTGTTGCTGGTGTGCATTGAGATCTTTGGATGGAAGGTGAACCCTAGAATTGAAAAACTTGTTGGTATGGTCAGTGCATTCACCAGCGTCTACAGAATGACCAGAAGATCGGGCCGTGATGAAGGAATCTAGCACTATCAGTTTTAAATACGTGTTGTTGTTGCTGCTACTGCTGCTGCTGACTCTGCATTCATCATTATTCGGTCATTAACCTGTTCACGGAAGGAAGCAAGTGCCATATGGTCAGTCTTGTTGATCCAGATTGAACAATCATCAACGCTTTGAGCTATCAAATCGCCACTTTTAAAATTAGCCCAATGGAACCCGTTACATTCATTCCCTTTGTATCCTCCCGTACAGAGCCATATGTACCTTCCTCTGGATTCAGGTGTCTTGAAGGAGCGCCGCAGGTCCATTTGATTCCCACACCTCTTACACATTGGCAACTTGTCTCTAAATCGATGAATATAACTTCGATACGTCAGATTGACACGTAATGAGCCGGATATCTCATGTTCTTGGAACTCAGTTGTGGATGAGATACTGTGTTTGTACTCTTCTTGGAAGCCCGCATGCATTACAATGAGTGTGTTATGAGGCAATGGAATCGAATATATCGTCGAGGAGCCATTATCGCTGTAGTTTCTCCGGACACGAAACTCACGACAGGCCCCCAGAGTTAGTGAGGCAATGGTGCAATGTGGGCCAATGTATGTCATTCTGTCACTGTGCCAGTCCAGATCGTTGGACTTGGTGTGGAATTTGTTGCAGATTGCAATGTGTCCCATCCATCTACCCTTGTCCTGGAATGGCAGCCTTTTCCTAGCCTGGATCAGAGCATTGACTTTGTCCTCAATCAACAGCTGAGCCATCTTCATATCATCATTGTACTGATACTTGAAATCGTGTTTCTGTCCATTGTAGTAAAAGAATTCGTCGTCCCCTTTAGACGGCTCTTGGGAGTATACTTTACTCTGGTGATTCGAGTGGCATTTGTTGCCAAAGAGATAAAACTCTTTATTACTGAACCCATCGGTATCCCTCATAATGTGAGTCAGTAGCGAATCTGCTAGATCTTTTGGGAGGAAATTGTAATGGATTGTGGCAAACTGGAGTGTACGCTCAACATCCTGTTTAGTGTACAGGAAGACCGGTTTGTTTGTCTTGGAGGTTTTTATGACGGCAGTGTTGTTGCTGTTGAGATCTTTGCCAAAGAGTGCCGTTATGTTCGACTGTCTTGTGGTCCCAGTGGACCTCTCCCGCTGCTTTCTTGGTGTAAGGAAAGATTCGGATAGAAGTGCCTCAGCTGTCTTCAAGGAACCATTACAACTGAGCAGGACTTCAAGCAAAGTAGACTCCTCTATTGAAGGGAAAGACTCGTGGAGCTGTCGAAGCCTGGTGCTGGTCAGCGACATCGGGTTCAGCTCTATAATGGCAAGCAGCTGGTGGTTGAATTCAGATTTTAACCAGTCCATACTAGCTGTGTACTTGGGGTCATTACTGTCAGCGCGCGTGATTCGTCACGTGCTGATGAAGATCACGAATCAGCGTGGGGGGAATTCGTTCGTATAACCCCCCCACACAAAAACATACAACAATTCTTCTATACAACAATACAACAAGCTACAACAAGCTACAGCTACACAAAATGAGCAAAGCGCGTCTGTAACAGCAAGCATCCGAAATGAAAATGTATATCTATAGAATAAATAAAAAAGACCTCATAACCCAATAACTTAATAATCATTACTTCATAAACCCAGATTTGGGCTGGACCGACCCCATCCATCACAAGTGGCAATCGCCTGTATCAACATGGTTAGTCAACCATTCATCCACAGAGTTGAATCTCATGCCGCACTGTTTACAAGTTCCAGCAACACCATGACGCATCTTTTTCTTTGTGCCGACAGGGTACTCAAAATGGAGCGCCTTCAAGTGGTTCTTGTATGTGTCACAACGGCTAAACACCCCAGTGGAGTGGCAAGGTACGACAGAGCAAGGAATTTTGGACTTGTCTCCTTCTGACAGAACGACAACGTTGAAGGGACACTTGTAAGCCCCTTCCTCGGAGCCGTTCTCCTTCCAGTGTCTCTTCTCATGACGGTACAAGTCGTTCGAGCGACTGAAACCACGCTGGCAGACGTGGCAAAGGAAAGGTCTGTTTTGTGGAGAGAGGTGTGTGGACTTGTGTGTGGAAAGGTTGGAGAAGAACATGTGGCAGTCTGGACACTCCTTCTTTTTTCGAGGCTTGGAGACTCTTCCTGAGCCTGAGCTTGAGCCTAGACCGAGACCGAAACCTGAGCCTAGACCTAGACCTGCGGTGGAACCAGGTGTGATGAGAGGAGAGTTAAGCTTTGGCGATGGGGTGTGGTTCAACGAGGTCATTGGTGTGGATGAGAGCGATGCGATGGTGAGCACTGGTGTGTTGACGCCGAGTTGGCTGTTGTTGTAATGCTGGACCGCGAGATCATACTGGGGTTGGAGCTGTTGTTGCGGTTGCTGTTGTTGGTGAAGGTGATGGTGCTGCTGTTGCTGTTGAATCAGATGTTGTTGTTGAATCAGGTGCTGTTGTTGAATTTGCTGCTGCTGTTGCTGCTGTTGTTGTTGTTGCTGCTGCTGCTGCTTCAATGGGGGCAGAACAGTATTTGGATGCGGAATTAACTCCTTTCTGTAAGGGTCACTATTATTCATATTCATACTCATATTGTTGTTGTTGTTGTTGTTTGGCATGGCCAGTGTTGGGGGAGAGCTTCCTCCCTGATTGGTGTCAGGAGTCATAGGATCATGGTGGTAGTGATGGTGGTGGATGTAGTGGACGTTGACTGGCTGGCCGATGCCTCTGGCATTACTTGTAGTTGGCGGTGTTGGTGTGACGGAGTTTGGAGAGATCATCGACGTTACCCCGGGCTGTGGTTGAGGCAACGGCAGCTGGAACAGCTTTTTGCTGTCGTGAATCGGAGGCAGCACGATAGAGTCGTATTGGGTGTACATTCTGGGAGCCTCAAGGTCTCAGGTGTGTGAGGGGGGGCACGTCTTCGTACCATCACGCACTACTATTTTACGGGCAGCCTTGCTTTATATATATATAGTGCGGCAGAACACGGCTGTCTGTTAAAATTCCAAGAACAATGTGTGAAAGGACGTTTTCTTAATAAAAAAAAAATACCACTAAAAAGAACGCAAAAAACATTGGCACCATTTGTGCTTTTTGTCTTTTTTTCCGGTGTTTCTGACTAACGGCAACCCTCTGTTCACCGTCAGCCATCACGGCGGTGGTCCCCTCCCAGTCTCTCGACTTCCTTCAAAGAGACGAGACTCGGTCGCTTGGTCGCCCGCGCTCTAGACCCCTTGTCACCATTCATCGGCCGTTGCCCTAAAAACTCGCTCATACTGCCGAGCCCGCATGTTAGTAGTAGTGGCGGCGCCCCAGTCCCAGTCCTAAACTCCCTGTCAGACACAAACACGGCTCATCGTTATTTTCAGCCGTTTGACAAATCGCTCGGAACTTATCGCCGAGCGAAAAATGAATGGCTGAATCCCGCACCACACCACACAATCCAAACAAACGACAACACAGCACAAGATGGGTTACAGCCCCACGCATCACGCTAAAACTCAGAGCTATCGGTCTGAGAGAGCCCAGGAGAGGTGTTTGCCATTAGCCGTTATTGCCGTAGTTGTGAATAATGGCAACAACAGCGCTTGAACGAAGGACGGAGTTCTGGTGTTGTGTCTCAGTGACCTTTATTCATATCTCCGAATAACTCGGGGCCTAGATCGAAGAAGCGAAGACCCTTGCTTTTCAACACAATACACATACACACAAAGCACTTCGGGGACTGAAGGGGAAAAAAATCATTCAGCTGCTCTCTTATACAAACATGATGTAGTGGATGCCCGCCATATCCTGTACTCGAACGAAGAATTCTGATATAATACAAGAGTGTGTCACTGCTAATAATTAATTCTTCTGGGACCCTCGGTGGATGGAATATATGGGACCAAATTATGAGCCCCGATTGGGGGAGTGTGTGAATCACGTGCGTATGTAGATCACGTGTGTCCATAAGACTAAAACTGAGACAGAGAGAGATCTTGATAACTTCTCATATCATTCATCCCACAATGCAGGAGGCATACAGGCCTATAAAATGAATCATGCTTTTAAATGAGAGAATCAAATATATAAGATCTAGTTCTTCTTGGTCTTTTTGGCATCAGTCTTCTTGTAAATCTTCATATAGAACAGGATGAACAAAACCAAGTAAGATGACAAGATGGCACATCCAGTGCCAGCAGCGAATGGAGTACCGAAACAGGTACCCTTGTTTGGAATATAGATACCCAGCTCGTTGGAATATCTCTCAGCGTAAAAGGTATAGGTGGTGAAGTAAACAAAGGCCAAGTCCAACACAAACTGCAAGATCTGGAATCTGGTGATCCATTGCTTCCACCAAACCTTGATACCTCTGGCAGCCAAAAAGTAGTACCAGTACATGACAACATGGACACCCAAGTTCAAAAAGATTGGAACCCAAGAGACAGAAGTGTGACCATTCATCTGAATGTAACACAACAAGGCGGTGGCACCGTGGTGGTAAGAGTGCAAGAAGATAATCTTCTTCTTCTTAACAACAAGGAAGAAAGTGTCAACAAACTCAACGTACTTAATCAAATAGTTCAAAAAGTAAATGGCCACCACCTTTTGGTGCCATTGTTGTGGAGCACAGACGGAGTAGAAAACACCGTGTTCATAGAGGACTGGCAGGATCTGTTCAAACAACAGACACATTAGAGTCCCAGAAACAACAGTCAAGAACAAATTGTGCAACTGGAACAAGGCATTCAACTTCAAAGGCGACAGCTTCTTGAACAAAAGTTGGCCAAATGTGATAATGAAATAATACACTCCAATGGCAATGGCGACTTCTTTGTTGGTAGACAAGAGAGTCTGGCCTTCAACCCACTCAAACTGCTCTGGAACAAACTTACCACAGGTCAAAGCTGAAACCACATGGTTGAAGACTGGCCACAAGTAGACACCAAACGGTCTTGAAACGGACGGGGTTTCAAAATGGACAAAGTCAGGGGTGTTGGCGTTCAATACGTTCAGGTATTGAGGGATCTTGGTTTGCACCTCTGCAAGGAATTGAGAAGCAGACATGAGCGACGACAATCGACAATAACAACAACAACAAAAAAACAACCAACAAAAAGAGAACAAGAAGAACAAGAAGAAGAAGAAGAACAAGAAGTTGAGACTCAAAGAATCAGAAAAACTTATTTGTTTTAAAAGATCAAAAGAAACAACAAAACAAAACCAAAAAAAAGAAGAAAAAATTCCTTCGTTCGTTCGTTTGTTTGTTGATGTGTACCCTTTTTATTTTATTTTTTTTCTTTTTTTCTTTTGAGAATTATTCGGCCGTAACAATTTTTTTTGTTTGTTTTTTGTTTGTTTGTTTGTTTCTTTTGTTTCTTTTTTTTACGTACAGTAATTTTTTTTTGTTGGTGGGGTCTCCGCCAAAGCTTTTTGTTTTTTTTTTATATTCTTATGTAATTCCTACCGGACAAGGCGCCTCCATCAGGACTCCATCAGGACTCCATCACAGGAGGTTAATAGGGACTGGTGTGGTGGGCCGGCAATTCCAGGAGACTAGACCGACCGCCGCCCCTTCGCTAAATTCAGGATGACTGGCTCTTTCTGTCTGCTGTCTTAAATAGAACTCAACATTTTTTTTTCTGGGCGGCACCGGCGGCTTCTCCTCCACCAACATGAAATCGCCTCGGCAACGGCAACTACGGCCGAGAACCAACCAACCAACCAACATTGTGAATATTTGCTTGGTATCAACCATTACCACGTTGACGAACACACACCCCTATCGTATCAGAGAATGCGATGTTCACTTTCTAATTAGAAAAAAGGATTACATACATTAATTAATTACAACTTCTTTTCATCAACCTCCTTAATCTCAGATAACTTCTGGCCCATATCTGTCTTGTGGACCTTGTCCCAGAAATCCAAGCTGGCAACAACATCATAGCCACTGTCATCGTAAGTGTACAAAATCTCCTGCGAACCCATATGTAATAGTCTAATGTTCTCACCAAGAATCACTCTCAACAGCTCTCCATTCTCGACACTTCTAATCTCAATGAAGTTTGGTTCAAATGCCAAAAGGTATGGATACCATAACGCAAAGTTCTGAGGAATACCTTCCCAATTAATCATCCATTCAGGTCTCTTTCTCCAACCAAACTTGTTAATGAAGAAGGAAAAGTCAGAGTACGAAAGCAAAAAATCTGAACTGATTCGGTGGATAGCCAACGGCTTCAAGCCTTCTCTGTTGGTGATAAAGTCCAGCGAAGTATCTGCCGGGTCCAAAATCGCCTCAATCTTACCGTCGCTTAATGACACAATCTCAAAGCCCTTTGTACAGCCCACGATTAACCGTGTTTTCAAAAACGAGATGGAGACGGGTTCAGAGCTGAAATGGAACTCTCTTGTCTCATTCTTGAACTTTTTCTTGGACATCTTCTTTGAGAACGGATCAGTTGGTTCAAATACCCTGATCAAGTCAGACTTGGCCGCAACAACCAACATTTTGCCTCCACAAACACCAACCTTGAAGAATGAAACATGGGACATAATCTCCTTTGTAAGTTTCTTCTCCTGAGAGGAGACCAGAATCTCTAATGGCGAAGCGTACAGCTTTTTATCAGCAAGAGCCAATAAGGTCTGGTACTCCTCCAAGACTTCCAGCTGTGTGACATTCAGCTTGCCAATAACCTTCACAGGCTTGGATACAACTCTTTCATGTCCCTGAGTCTTCACCTCACTCATGAAAACACCAGTATCAGTACCATACAGCAACTTTCTGCCACCGTCATATGGAACCAAACAGTTGATTCTGTTGGAAATGTCAAAGAACCTCTCAGCAAGAGGCTTCAAGGTGAAAATGTCATGGTTCTCCCTCAGCGTGGTTTGCTGTTGTTCAATGGCAGAGATCAGAGAATCCTGTGCACTGTTGGTGGCACCATAGAGTGTCAAGTCATAGCCACGACGGCCCACGTAGGAGAAAGAAATCGGGTTCTTTGTAGGATCGGTGCTGGAAGGGTGGTTCAAGACATGGGCATAAGAGCCCGGTCTTCTCATGTAGGGTTTCAAGTTTGGCATCTCCTCAGTTGCAGAAACAAACAGCAATGGCAATGGAATTGGTCTTTGGAAAACCTTGTGCTGCTCCCTCTTGTTGATAATCTTCACTCTCACCAAAAGCAAGACGTGATCCAACAGGTAGACATGAATGTCACCCTGGTTATCCTTGTCCTGGTTACGCTTCTTGAGTGGAGCAGTGTATAGAATCTTTCTCGAGTCAAGACCCAACTTCAAATCGACATACTCACCAGGTCTGAAAACCAATCTCTGCTTCAACAGGATTAGAGCATGGCGATCTTCTGCCTTGCCAACCTTAACGTTGATTCTCTCCAAAAGGGTTAGAACTTGGGCAAACGCCTTCTTCAAATCTGGAAGATCGATAGAGTCCTCCTTGGTGCACTTAATGATATCCTTCAACAATAGATTGTATCTGACCGTTCTTGTCGTAGCCTGGGATAGATAAGACGAGATATTCAGCCTGTTGGACTCGGGCAGTCTCTCCGTCTCTTCAATAAATCTTCTAAATAATGGATTGGCAGCCTTCTGTCTCTCCAACTCATACTTGGCAAAACACTGACCGGCGTTATACGAGACAAAAGGTTCAAACTCAGGGATATACTGCAGGAAAATATCACCAATGTTGTCAACAATCGGCTTCAGCTGCTGTCTTCTGATTAGAGAATCCCTAAACTTTACATTGCGAACCAGAATCTCATTGACATTGAAGAAGACTGTTCGGATAAACTTCTCACGTTCTTGTTGGGGGATAATGTTAGATTCTCGAAGTGGTCTGATCCAGTAGTTGGTAATGTACTCCAAGTTCTTGACAAAGGTACGTTCAGTGGAAATAACCTCGTAGATCAACTCTTGACGCTTAATCTCATGCTTATCCAACGTGTCCAACACCTGCTGGGAAACAGTATGAGACCACAACTGCTTCTTCTCCTCATCATCACGCAAAGAGGCACTAGACTCGTTCCGTCTCAGCCCTCCTTGAGGCTTCATATTCAATCTGGCCTGCTGCTCTAATCTTCTAGGACAAGCAATGGAATAACACAATGAGTCTCTAGTACATGTTGGAGAATAACACTCAGTCAACAGGGTAAACACACCATTGACAGTGTGGTCAACTTCAACAGGGCCAGCCTGTTGGGTTGGTGATGTGATGGTAGTGGCAGTGGTCGATGTGGCAGTGATGGCGCTGGCTTGGTCGAGCGTAGTAGTGCTACTGGAAACCGAGTATGATCTCTCCACTGAAGAGTCCACATTGGTGTCAATGCCACTTGGGTCATCTTCATCAACATAGACTTCGTCGAATTGGTAGACTTCATAGTTAGAATCTCTCAAACGGTGTTCATATGTCACATCATGGAAAAACTTCTGCGCATCCAGAGCTCTACCTAGCAACAAGGCCAAGTTCCTGTCGGTGGTTCTGATAATGTACGAGATGGCGTCGACTGCATCTGCCCCTGTGAAGGAGTCTCTGTACTCCAGCCCATCCTTGTTGTGTTGGCTCAGGATTATGATTCTTTTGAAGAGCGTGGCGACACGGGAGAGCATTGCAGGATAAACCTTTGGAGGTCTTGCAGGTGTGGTGACAATAGTTCTTGAAGTCAATGAGGTTTGGCTGGGTGCTCTTCGAGTGCCTAGTGACGTGTTTGATGAAGTTCTTCTCGACTTGCTGATTGAATTCAAGCTCCTGGTCTTCAATCCAAGACCAGTAGAGCCACTGTTCATGTCAAACTTTTGGGGAATTATACGGCCGCTTGAAGTCTTCTTGGTCAACTCTCGTGAAAGATGCTTGGTAGAGCTGGATGCAATAGAGGTAGAAGAGGACTTCGCACCATACATGTTGGAGAATTGGGCACTGTTACTGTTGTTGTAGGCAGCACTCTGCAAGTTATCAGAGCTTCTGAAACTTCTGAAACTTGATGCTGAGGCAGCTCTGTTTGGAGATGGCGGTGTAGAACCACTGCTCTCGTGTGCTCCTCCATTGGAGAAGAACCCAGACGACCCAGTGACGGGAGATGAGACATTTCTCGAAGCCCTAGTGAACAAATTGATACCCTGTTGGACGATTGGGCTTCTCTTCCCTGCAGATGAAGACGGTCGTTGTTGTGGCTGCTGATGCGGGTATTTGAATCGCTGGGGGGCCGTTGATGCTGTGTTGATTGGTTGGAGGTTGGCTCTGGTAGTGGTGTCCTCGTATTGTTGTCGTGACGACTGGTTCATCTCAAATGCGGGCTGGAGTCTCGGTTCGGGATTGGTTGGTCCAGATGGTGGTGGTGCAAATGGGTGGTGTACCTGTCTTTGCGGCTGCGACTGCGGCTGCGGCTGCTGAGTAGTAGCACCAGTAGTTGTATTAATAGGAATTTGGTTCTGTTGTGAGCGGAATTGTTGTTGTTGTTGTTGTTGTTGTTGTTGTTGTTGTTGTTGTTGAGAAGGAGGAATAACATGGTTCACAGCCGGTCTGTACGGGTGCTGCTGTTCTTGTTGTTGTCCAGGTGACAGTGTCCTGCGTGGGTCCAGGGTATACATTTGTCCTTGTCCTTGCACTGACAGTAGTTGTGGTTGCAATTGTGGTTGTGATAATGCTTCTTCTTGTTTGTCAGCGCTACTGCCACTGCCGCCAAAACTGTCGGCCAGCAGCGGTCTAGACTCGCCAAAAATGTCACGCAGGAGCTCATCCCTCGTCAAGCTGTGCTGCTGTTGCTGTTGCGTGGGCATTGCTGTACTGCTGGCTCCTTTTTTTTGTCTAGTAGGACGGCGCTAGTGATCTTGTGGTAGAAGGAAAGGTTTAAATGGGCTGAGCAGGAAAAGCCTAGTCTCTGGTCTCTAGCCTCTGGTCTCTAGCCTCTCTCTCTCTCTCTCTAGTCTCTAGTAGTCTCTAGTCTCTAGTATTCTCTGGTATTTTAGTCTCTGGCGCGCTACCGACAAGAATGAAACACACGGACTAATTTTTCTGATTTCTGATTTTACTTCCACTGCCCTGTCTGCACTGCAGTCTCTGCATCGTTTCCAAGAGCAAAAAACAGGCAAAAAAAAGAAAAAAAAAGCGAACTTGGACTTTGAGGAGGAGAAGAAGAATTTTTTATGTGTGGCCCTCGGATATTCGGTATACCCTCGAATTTCACAACCAAGCCCCCTCGAAATCCACTTCTATGTAACGATAAACCCATAGACATCAGATATTTACACCACCGACCAGCTCAATTCAACCATGCCAGTGAGTAATCCCTTTGAACAGATAGACATACAGTGAAACTAACACCAGCCAGGCCTACCACTCCACTTTCCTCTCAGACCCAGCCTCAGTTGAGCGCACCGTTGGAAACCTGTCCCTCCTTCCTTTAAACACCAAGTTCAGAGGCCCTGCTTACCAGTCCGAATCAGACTACGACGTGATTGACGAGATTCTTGACCTGTTCAGAGCCAACTCTTTCTTCAAGAACTTTGAGATCAAAGGTCCAGCCGATAGAGTGTTGGTGTATGGCATCCTGTACGTGTCTGACTGTTTGTCAAAGCTATCGAACAACACATCCAGCTCGGAGGCGGTCAAGATATTGACCAACTTGTCTCTAGAAAACTTTGCTGTGCCAGGCGATGGTAACTTCCCATTGAACTCGTTGTATCAGCCCCCTCGCGACAGAGCTGAGTATGACTTGCTCAAGGGTTATTTGACACAGTTCCGTCAGGAGCTGGCTAGTCGTTTGATAGAGAGAGTTTACAAAGACGACAGTGGCCACCCAAGTAAGTATTGGCTAGCTTTCACTAGAAGAAAATTTATGAATAAGAGTTTATAACCAAGGTAAATTCTATTTATGATTGGCTGTATATGTAATGGATGATTGGATTGATTATTACCACACTTGTAACTCTTCGAAGAGATCAACTCTATGAGGACAGAGCCCCAGGTTGTTCGCAACAAAGTCACGCACGTTGTCACACATCACTGGAGGTCCACAAGTGACTATTCCAACAGAACCCCTCGCATTCGTAAACTCACCGCGTAGAATCTTATCAGTGGGCGCCCTGCCTGGATAAAAGTTGATGAATTTGCTCAACGTCTCAAAGAGTTCCGATTCCTTGTCCCCATGTTTGAAGAAACTTCTCGTTATATAAATGTCACACTCAATTGAAGTTTCTTCTAATAATTTCAACTCTTTCTCAAACCATTTCAACGAATCAACATTTCGGATAACCCAGATCAACCGAACTCGCTGTTTGGGTATTAGAGGTCTGTGAATCAGATGCAAAGCATGGTAGAATGGGCCAGGGATACCATTACCACCCGATATTAAAATGACATTGTCAAATGAATCAACAGCAGACTGGTTCCCGTATGGGCCTTCTAATGAAACCCTCATTTTGACCTCATTGTCGACTCTGGAACCAATGATACCCAACACTTTTGCAGTCAGACCTTCTTTTGCCTTGATATATATCGTCACTTCTTCATCCTCTAGAACCGAATCAATAATTGTAAATGGATGTGACTGCCAAAATATGCTTGGATGCCAAAAATGGATAAAGACAAAACAACCCGGGTATGGCTTCCAGTTGTGAGTTCTCTTTACTCTGACTTTAAAAGTCTCATCTGAAATGAATTTGATTCTGGCCATTGGAGCACCGAATCTTATCAACTTGTAAATTCTCATAACTCGATCTAGTGTCCATAGGGCAGATGCACCAATCACCCATTCGAGCCATCCGAATTTCAGACAATGAGTGTAGCACATGACAAAGAACAACGCTGCCAAAATGATGTGAGAGATCAGGAAAAACTCATACCATCTAACTCTAATATTGTGGACAGCAAGTCCAACCAGAAAGAAGCCAGCAAGAAACGCTGCTATTCCAGTGCTGAACCAGGCCTCCGGAAGGTAGAATTGCAAACGCCCTCCTTGCACAATAATGATCATATATGCAACAGAGTGAATGGCTGCATCGATGAACATCACCCTAGCAGTCCATCTGTGAAAGACCATAAACGAAGCATATGGTAATCCAGATAGAGATATCAGTATGTTATTTCTCCCTGCAAATAGCACCAGCAGAGGTAAATGCGCAAAGGAGAGAATTCCAGACCTGTCTGCAAGGTACCGAGCACCTTGTCCTATGAGATCAGGTCCAAACAATTTGTTGTCTTGGTAGAGTGAGTATCCAGAGAATAAAAACAAGGTGTTTAAGCTGAAATAAATCATCAACACAACACTCTCAGCTGTTGTGGGTATCAGACCTGTAAGTCCTTTGAAAACTTTAATTGGTTCCATGTGTTTTTTCCCGCCAATCCACATCAAAGGCAATGAAATCCGTGAGCGAATAAAGTCGATAAAGTTACCTTTCAACTTGCTGTTGATTCGCTTGGTTTCTTTCACCTTGTTCCAAATACCAAACCATGCCAGAGTCACCAAGAAAAAAACGTTGATCCACACACCCATTGTCTGAGAAAGATCAACGTTACCCAAGAACGCCCTGTAATCTCTGACTTTGGACGTGATTTCATTCTCGTATGGAAGAATAGGAACAAACAACAAACCGTCGCCTCCTTGTCCGATATCTCCTGGGCTTATGATAGCAGATGACGAGTTCTTCAAAGAACTCTCAATCTGTTCCATTGACAACACCACATTGGCGTTCTCCAAGCAGCTCTCACTGAGTCTCTCGTACGCCTTCCCCCTTCTTCCATGGTACTTCGGCAAGTACTGATCGATGCACTGTACCATCGAGCCAAGCAGAGGCTCGTAATTACAAACACAGTCCCACTGAGAAGTCGATCCACACCCAAACTTGTATGAGCCAAGTGCCGACTGGCAAGATAAAATGATCACTTGTTCATAGGTGCCCCTCAGTGATTCAGCAGCGGCAATTGTGGCGCTCCACATTAAAACCATCAAAAGTCGAACGACAACAACATCAACTGTGTCCTTCATCCTTATTCTCATCCTCAATGACCAGCGGTGAGACGAAGAAATGCAGAATTTGGTACTTTAGTAATTTGCCGCGGACACCTTCTTTTGTTTCGTTTTTTTGGTTTTTGGTTTTGCACAAAGTTGTTGATGGTTTTTGTGTTCTCTGTTTTTGGTTTTGTGTTTTTTTTTCTTTTTTTTCTAGGTGTCAACAAAAGATTTTTTAAACTTTATTCGCCTCCGATTAGATGGAAAAGATAAAAGGAGATATGAAAAAAAATTGATGAAAAAAAGGGGACACAAGACGACTGATTCATTGGCAATGGTAAACTGGAAGAATAGCTATACAAAGATTAGCAAGCTTGGGATCTTGCAATAAAGATCTGTATATATATTGCAATCTCTTTTTGGGTTTTTTTAAGTGGAAGATTCCAATGCCGCAAGGCCGCTTGCGAGCGGCGGCGGCGGGAATTTTTTTTACAGATATATTTTGAAGGGCTCAAAACCTCAAAAAACAGTGATGACTAATATATTACTAATATATTATATTGCCGTCGGATGGTTTTGTACCGTCGGATTTTTCTTTTCTTCTTTAGTTCAACTTACTTTTGGTTCGGGCTTTGGTATATTTATTGCTCTCTCTGAGACCAACTGGGATAGAACCTTGTGTGTTTTGAATATCAACCACTGTAGGTGGTATATATATATATATACAATAACGATGGCTTTGTTTCTGAAATTGGTAGCAGTTAAGACAGAAGAAAAGAGAACATAGTGGGCATATTAATATAGTGTGTGACAAAAACGTATATGTATATATATAAAAAAAACAAAACATAGAAATATGAAAAAAAAAAAATATATCGTAACCAATATTGCTTTATTCAAGATCTATATGCGTCTTCAGCACTTATGAATCCCTATCTGAGCCTGTTTCTACTTGTGTCTAGCAGCCTGTTTGCTGGTCTAGTGGCTGCTCAGGAGGAGCAGCAGCAGCAGACGCACTTCTTTGACTGGACACTATCTACTATCATTGCAGCCCCTGATGGTGTCCAGGAGCGCCCTGTGGTTGCAGTGAATGGAGAGTTCCCACTGCCAGTTATCCGTATAAAGAGAGGTGACAAGGTCGTCATCAACCTCACCAACAACCTTTCTGAATCCACATCACTGCATTTCCACGGAATATTCATGGAGGGGACAAGTTACATGGATGGCGCAGTCATGATCTCACAATGCCCTATCCCACCGGGTCAAGAGTTTAAGTATGAGTTTGTCGTTAACAATCAAGAGGGAACATACTGGTACCACTCTCACAGTGCTGCACAGTATGGTGATGGTTTGAGAGGTGCGTTTATCGTTGAGCGGGGTCTTAATAGTGATGAGCCTGAGCTTGAGTACGACGAAGATAAGGTCATTATGCTCAGTGACTGGTACCATACACCTACATCAATCCTGGTTGATGCCATGAACAAGCCAAATAGAGGAGGCGAGCCCCGGATTGATTCCTCTTTGTTCAACGAGACACATGACTTGAGCATCTCTGTTGAACCAGGCAAGACATACTACCTCAGACTTATCAACATGGGGATGTCAGCCTCGCAGTTTTTTTACATTGAGAACCATGAGCTGACAATAGTGGAGATTGATGGTGTTAAGGTTGAGCCAATGACTGTTGATTCTGTCAAACTGGCAACTGGACAGAGATATGGTGTCCTGTTGAAAACCAAGCAGGATAACAATACAAATTACGCCATCGTCCAAGTTACAAACATCATGATGAACAAGAAGTATGATATCAACTGGCTGGTATACAATTCTGAGATACCCGTAAGAGAGAAGTCCTCGGTGCAGAAGATCAGCACCAGCCAGCTGAAATACCCTGACGATATGTTGCTACGCCCACAGGGGTCAGTGCCGAAGCTACCAGCCCCTAACCATGACATATCGCTCACTTTTGAATCCGAATACCTTGGAGAGAACCGACAGAGGTACTACACTGTGAATGGCCATCCTCATCTCTCTCCAAAAGTGCCAACCATGAACACTCTGTTCTCGGCCAGCGATGCGAATGTGTTAGACACCGTGATTTACGGGAACACCAAGACAAATGCACTCATTTTGGAGAAGGGAGACATTGTTCAGATCACTGTGAACTCCAACGATCACATGCGCCACCCTTTCCACCTTCATGGGCATACGTTTCAGGTTTTGGCGAAACAGAAGCGTCTACACTTCACTTATGAGGAGGAGAGGCATGAACAGATGTTTCCTGATTACCCAATGGTTAGAGATACGGTTGATGTTCCAGGAAATGGGCACATTGTTCTCAGATTTGTGGCTGATAATCCAGGTGTGTGGTTCTTCCATTGCCACACGGAATGGCACGCTGTGCAAGGCCTAGGCGTGGTCTTCTTAGAAGCACCTGACGAGGTTTTGAAGAACCAGATTTTACCGCAACAGTTTTATGACATTTGTGACGCTGGTGGAACCCCCGCCAAGGGTGACTTTGAAGGTAAGGATATAGGAAATCCATCTCAGGAGACATCAGTTACCCAAGAAGCTGGCACTATATCCCCTACTACGTTAGCAATTGAGGAGACAACGAGCTCAACGATGAATAATGAAAATACACCAAATCCAACTCCAAGCAGTAATTCAAAAGAAACAACTGCCCACAATGAGGTGTCGTTAAAGACAAAGACCTTGGTGCTGATCGTCTACTTCTCTATTGCGACTGCAATTGTCGGGGCTGCTGTATTTTGTGTGGGATTCTGCAAGACAGCGAAAAAGAAGAAACATTTAATGGGCGATTATGATTAAATAAATATATATATATATATATATATATATAGAATAAAATACAGTGATGATGGCCGAACACCTCTATTTGTTTTGTCCCAGTGGGAGATCTATTCTATGTACAAGCAGCTTGGTGGACCTCTCATATCAATATCAATTCATTAAAGTTTTCCCCTATACCATTCAATCAACTTTTCCCTTCAAACAGAGAGATGCTGATCAGCTGACCCCAAAAGCTCAGATCGATTTCCCATTTCTTCTGAACCCAAGGTGCGACAATTGGTTTAATTAGTGGTGGTGTTGCGACAGTCTCGTTCAAGATTGGCCTGGATTGAGCAACAAGTTGGATCAGTTCTAATGGACTCTTCATCATTGTAATGTATGCTGTGCTGTGCTGTGGTTCAATACAATATGCTGATGATGATAGTTATTAAACGAGAGCAAGAGGTGTGCTTCTTATTCTTATACCATTCGAAAAACAGAAGTCCGCGGATCGGAAATGACACATTACGGGCCGGGACGTAAGAGAAACAAAACTGGAATGAGAAAAAAAAACTATCCTAAAACGGAAGTATTCTAAAATAGGTATTTTCAGTACATAAAAAAAAACCAAAACCAAAACCAACATCAAGTTAAACAAAACCTGCCTGATCAACTGACGACGAGAATTCCAAATTCCAGAAACAAATGTCCAACCTTTTGCCTCTAGAAGTCATTGACAAGTGTGTTGGTGCACGCATCACGGTTCTTATGTCCTCAGAGAAGGAGTTCAGTGGTAAGCTAGTAGGCTTTGATGACTTTGTGAACATTGTTCTGGAGGATGTCGAGGAGAAAGACACAGACACAGGCAAGACTCAGCATAGAAACAAGATCCTCCTCAGTGGAAATCACATCACAATGCTTGTGCCAGGAGCCTAATTGGTACTAAAAGAAGGAAGGAAATGTTTAAATTAATGTCACTTTTTACTAATGTCTTTGGATGTGGAAAGGAGGAGGGGGGGGGTTAGACTATCCCACCACCACCAGTACCAGTACCGGACGAAATCCTCCATAGTACTAGCATAAAAACGCTTCTGAAAGGTTCATATTGTGCAGCAACGGAGTTCATGGCTTCTTCACTATAGGTAGACCATGTTCTCTTCTGCTTAACCTTCTCGATGGGTTTCGGTATACCTTCTAGGAGCTCTTTTCTGTCATTCACAAAGAAGGAGAACCCTCTTTTGATCCCCAAGTCCCCTGGCGCAAACACGTCCAGTCTCTGAAGGGCAAACACGAGAAACATCTGTGCTGACCAAATACCGATTCCTTTGATCTCCACCAGCCGCTCCACCAACTCCTCATTGGACTTCCCACCACCACTCGCGATAAACTCTTCGAGACCTTTATCTAGGAAATTATCACTCACAGACTTGAGGTAGCCAACTTTTCTCATACTAAGCCCCGTAGATTTCAAATCAGCATCTTGGGCTCCCTTGATATCTTCTGCCGTGGGGAAATGACCAAAATGCTCTTCAAGACGACCTTGAATTGCTTCCGCGGCCTTGATATGAATCTGCTGCGATATGATTGAGCGTACCAAGTATTCATAATGGTTCGTTTCAGAGGATGGTTGGCGCAGTGGGAACGCGTCAAAATGTTTCTCAGAGATTACCCCGTAGAGATCTGGGTGCTTGGTGAGGATCATTTCCAGACCCTCATTAAACCCAGCCGGATGCTGGGCCAGAAACGTCGCCAAAAGGCTACTGGCTGAAGCCTTCACTTTCTTCTTCACCACAACAGTAGCTTGATTAGCACCTCTCTTCATCGAAGAACGCGTTCTCAATCTTTGAAACAGGGGGTCTTTTTTTTTTTTTGCCACCGGATTGGTTTTTGTTTTTGTGTCAGCTTTTTCAATTTTTCCTTCTCTCAACATCAACATCAAAGCCAAACAAACAGAAGAAGAGCAGAGGAAGAAGAAGAAGAAGCATGCAGCTCACAATTTCACTCACCAATTCAGAAGAGCTCCTCCAAATAGACTTCCCAGAAGAGCTCACAGTAGAAGACCTCAGGGCTTATCTACAAGACCAGCTGGAGATCGAAGAGTTCAATATCATCGTCGAGAATGCTACTATTGATTCCTCTTCGACAGCAACTTTAGACTCTCTCAATCTCAAGGAGCATGATGTGATCCTTGTTCAGCCTGTGAAGCAGCTGAAGAGACCAGCAGAAACTCTGGCGGTACCAGCACCAGTACCAGCATCTGCACCGGTGGGAGGCCAGTCAATCGGGCAGTCAATCCCTCACCATATCCAACAGTCTTTCGAACGAGCATTTGAGAACAATCCAGAGTCATTTACACAGATCAAGATGCTTTATGTTCCTATCACACTGCACCCACACGGACACAACCCTGATAATAAGGCGACTCCAGCGTTTGTCGATACTGGTGCACAGACATCAATCATCTCTCCAGCGCATGCCCGTGCGATGGGATTGGATCATTTGATCGACACTAGATTCAGAGGTCAAGCCCATGGCGTTGGATCTAGCGAAATCCTGGGACGTATTCATGACGTTGAGGTTTCGCTAGGCGATGTCATGATTAACCTGGGTTTCACAGTCTTGGACACCGGAATGGACTTGTTGTTAGGTCTCGATATGATGAGAAGGTATGGCATGTGTGTCGATCTCGGTGTCAATGCCTTGAGAGTTGAAGGGATGAAGGTTCCGTTCTTGTCAGACTCGGAAAGCCCAGATTTTGCTGAAACTTTGAAGAAAGGTGGAGCCCAGCTTGGGGGTGGGAACATCTTCACTCCAGGGGCCTTTGACGGTACTAGTCGTCCCAATGCTGCAGAGGCTGCAAGAAAAGCTGCCTTAAAAAGACACCATCATGAAAATAATGTGGAGGCCAGACCACAGGGTGCTGCTGTGGCTGCACCTTCCAACACCAGCAGTGCTCCATCGTCATTCCCTGAAGAGTCTATCACGCAATTATCATCACTTGGCTTCACTAGAGCTCAGGCGATTGGTGCTTTGAAAGCTTGCCAGGGTAACGTCGAAGTTGCAGCATCACTACTGTTCCAATAAATAGACTGACTACATAATCTGCGGTTTGTTTAAGAAAAAAAAAAAGAAGGATCAATCATTCATTTACGTCTGTAGCCTATTCAAAAGGTCAATTGCAACTTGTAACTCTTTAATGGCAGTATCTTTATCTTCGTAATTCATTGCACTGATGGCGAACTTTGCATGTTTTTGAGCCGTTGTGTAAATCTCACCAGTCTCAATGATCTCATCAATGTCAAGTGGCTTTGGTTTTCGATCTTTTACTGGAGACGCAGATTCAACTGATCCAGCATTTGAACGGAAAGAAGGCGCTACTGGAAATCCCATGCCTATGTTCCCGTCTTCCTCTATTTGCTTGTCGTCAACTGGCTCGTCGCAGTCATCACTACTACCACCATCTATACCTATGTCTGAAGCTTGTGTCCCTGATGGGAATGGAGGTCCAGTAGACTTCGATAACTTTTTGAATGCTGCCTTCAGTTCTCTATCATCATCATCATCATCATCATTATCCACGTTAAAATAAGGTCTGTCAACTGCACGTTCACTGGATTGAGCAACGGTGGTCTTCGGCACGTTCACAGTTGGCAGACCGTAACTGAAACTGTCTGAGCCGCCATCCGGAGGAGGAGAGACTTCGGCTTCTGGTGCAGCGTATTCATTAGGGTTCTTCCCAGAGTTCAGGGATTTGAGTATTCTGGCAGCATGAAACTTGGCGTACTTCTTTCTCTTGCTCAACGCTTGTGGATCCAAGAGGGCAGTGAATCCATCATAATCTTTCCAAAGCTTGAGTAGCTCGTAGAACGTTACACTGGTGAGCAAATTGAATGCAGTTTGTTTAGTGGAGGTTTGACCATGGATCTGTCTGAGTGCATTGTTGAATATCTTGTCAGCAAAGCTAAGCACATAGCTTATACTAAGGTCCTTATCGTTGACAAGCTCAGCTAGTACCTCATCCTCAGCCTTCTGCGATTCCAAAGAGGTGAGAATCTCCCCTGTGAGATCAGCAATTGATTCATCAGTCGTATGGAGTCCAGAGGCAAGGATTTCTTCAATCGCAAAGAGTTTACCTTTAAGGAGGGTTGTGTTAGCGATATGGGTGGAGGGAAACAACAACAGGAACCAACAGGAAATACTTACAGAAGTAGGAGATAGCGGGATCCGCCACTTCCAGCTCATTGGATTTGCGAATATACGTAGCAATTCCCTTTGGAAGCGAGTCTGGAGGTTTTGCAAAAGCCATTGTCGTCTTTTCCCACAGACACAGACACACACCACCACACCACAAGAGAAGAGTTCAAAACAAAATGTTATGGTGTGCTTACCAAATCACTGACTAAGAATTTTAATAGGAATTTTTGGACCTCGGCTTTAAGAAATTTTCATTATCGAAGCCGAGGATGAAAAATTCAATTACTGAATTAATATCATCAACTCAACTCTTTCCGTTTATGTCCTTTTACTTGTGCTTTTGCCCAAGTCACGCAGACACGGTCCTTGTCTGAAATGTCACTCACTACAAGAACTCTCAAGTACCTGCTATACGCGTTCCTCTTGTCTTCTTACAAATCGGTTCCATTGGCCTACTATGTTCGTTTCTACTCTATTCTAATCAAGAATACCGTCTTGCCCGACGCGTTGAGGCCCCTGTATAACGTTAAGTCTCCATTTCATACGGCCGTCCACAAGACATATAACTCTCCACTTGAGTGTGACATGTATTTGCACAAGTCCAACTCGACCTATTTTGAGGAGTTGGATATTGCCAGAACACAGCTGATGACATCTGTGTTCCAGAAGTTCTTTAGATCGTTCCCAACGGAGAGTGGTACTTGGCCATACGTTCCTGTTGCCAGTGTGTTTTGCTCTTTCAAGAGGGAGATCAGGCCCTTTGCACGTTATGAGGTGAGATCATGTGTGCACTCCTGGAGCGGGAAGTGGTTGTTCATCTTGTCCAAGTTTGTCACCAAGAACGCTAAAGACAGCGGCGATGGTGTCGTTTGTGCCACTGCTGTCACCAAGTACGTTTTGAAGGATGGTAGAAAGACCATCTCGCCTGCTGACGCTCTAAAGTTTGAAGGTTTGTGGACGGAAGAGTGGGAGGAACAAGCCCAAGAGAACCTCAAGGCAGTTGAGTATTTTATCGACACTAATGACTTGGAAGTGTTTGAGAATAAGCAGCAAGCATTGTCAATACATAAATCATAATAGTATACTAATAAACCTCTATATAAAGTAGAGACGTCCTTCTCTATTTACCAACAACCTTGACACCAATGTTGTTTCTGTTTCTAAACATTCTCAAACCATTGTCACCGTCAACAAATTGGCATTCTCTGGCAGATCTCCACAAGGACACAAACATATTCTCATTAGTGTGTTGGTAGTGCTTGCCCATAACCTTCTTGATGGCCTCAGAGGCTGGTCTGGCATTGTAGAATGGGATTCTGGAAACGTAGTGGTGCAAAACGTGTGTCTCAATAATGTCGTGGAAGAAGAATGGACCGACAAATGGCAACTCACGGTCAATTGTGGCAGCAGCACCACGGGCAAAGTTCCACTCGGCATTGTCGTAGTGTGGCATGCTTGGGGCAGTGTGTTGCAAGAAGGTAATGAACACCAACCAGTGGTTGACAAACATGTATGGGATGAAGTAGTTCATCAAGAACAAGAAACCACCAAAGGCCTTGTACCACTTGTATAGGAGAACGGACTGGATAATGATACCCAAGTCGGACAAGACAATAAACCAGTACTCTCTCTTCTCAAACAATGGGGAGGATGGAACGAAATGGTTGTGCTTCCACTTTGGAGCATCCTTGTATGGCTGACCAGTAACGTTGGTGGCCAAGTAGGCCCACCAGCCACCAAGCTGCTGGGTGAGCAGGTGTTGCAAAGTGGCCAATGGCGCCTCCTCGGTCAAATCTTCAATCTTTTCAATGAGGTTCTTGGCCTTGTACTGCTCAGTTGTGGATGGGACAAACACAGTGTCACGGGTCAAATGACCAGTGGCCTTGTGGTGCTTACCGTGGGAGTACTTCCAAGAAAAGTATGGGACAAGTAGGAAAGAGTGCAACACCCAACCGACAAGATCGTTGACCCAACCGTAGTCAGAAAAGGCCTGGTGACCACACTCGTGGGCCATCACCCAGATACCTGTTCCCGCGAGACCTTGATGGACGGTGTAGAGAGCCCATAGCGCACCTCTGACGTAAACAGACTCAAATGTTGGAATGTAAGTGTTTGCAAAGTAGCCAGCTGTAACCAATAGGGCAATATCTCTAAAGACGTAGTAGAAGGAGTCAACTAGACGTCTCTGGTAGCACTCTGCAGGAATGACCTTTAGAATCTCCTTGATTGAGAAATCTGGCGCCTCAAAGGTGTTCCCATGGGTGTCAATAGCCATGAGGTTCTTGGACTGCTTCAAAGAGGCAACATTCCCAGTTCTTGAAGTGGTAGTGGTGGAGGAGGCAGCAGAAGCTGAAGATCCCTCAGTGTGGGAGGAAGCACCGGTAAAGGTAGCGGACATAATTCACTTGTTGAAGAAGAGATAAAAAAAGAAGGAAGCCCACCCTGACGAGAAAGAAAGGAGAAAGAAAGAAGAATAAATATGGCATTTGAATTTTTTTTAACAGGCTTTTTTTTTTGTCTTCGTTTCCACAAAGACTTAAAAAAAAAGATTGGTAGGAAAAAAGAAAGAAAAAAACAGATCCCAAAAATCAAGGAGATCGGGAGTTTCAATTCAAAGTCCGGACTGGTCTAGTCTCATAGCCGTATTGTATCGACTAAAAGGTGATCATGTTCTTATTCATAGAGAGAAGTATGGAAGGAAGTTGTTGTTGTTGTTCTCATCAGTCAGATATAGTAGTAGTGCTCCTAAATCCTGATTGGCCAGGCCAGGCCGGCCCCAGTACGAAAAAATGTGTCAGACGGCAAAAAAATTTAATTTTTTTTGTTGGGTAAAAACCACGTGATTTTTTTTTAATTGGACTGTTTTCTTGTGCATGCTTTTGGCATCAATCAGGATTTATAGATAAGGAGAGAAAGAAAGAACAGGTCTCTTGTTCCCTTTGAAAGAAATCATGCAGGGATACACAGTACAACCAATATTCGTTTGTTTGTTGGGCCGTTTGTTCGTTTGTTCCAAAAACAAAGCCAAAAGAGGATTAAGAAAAAGAAAAGAAGGGGTCCATTTTTTTTTGACAGACTGCATTTTCCAGTTTTTTTTCCCACTACCCCTATAAACTGTTTCTTTTTCTTTTTTGTTTAGGAATTCTTCAGGGACAAAAGAGATAAGGACAATTAGGGTGTGGTTGAGGTTCAGTCCACGTGAGGGGAGAAAAAAAATTGCTTTTTCCTCAAGCACAGTCGAATCGTCTGCTTAAATGATTTTCCATTAAAAGTGGCAACTTGGCCGAGTGGTTAAGGCGAAAGACTTGAATTATTAATTTTCGAGATATCTTTTGGGATTTTCCCGCGCAGGTTCGAACCCTGCAGTTGTCGTTATTTTTTTTGGTTTTGGTTGCTCTTACCTAATGAAACCCCGGCACCGAGCCGAAACTTTTTTTTCTTTCTTTCCCACTCATCCGGGACACCCCGGAATCAAAAAATCACATAATGCAAACAAAAAAAAAAAATATCGATGGATGATAAACCTTTTTTTTTTTTTAACATCATCCATCTTTCTAACTAAAGGTCTGCAAGCAACACCTCAATTTGGAATCAAGTATGTCTGCTAAAGTCGAGAAGAAGCCAATCTCCTTTTCCAACATCCTTCTTGGAGCAGGTCTGAACCTGGCCGAAGTTACCACGCTAGGTCAGCCTTTGGAGGTTATTAAGACCACTATGGCTGCCAATAGACAATTGTCTCTCCTCGAGTCCGCCAAGGTGGTGTGGTCCCGTGGTGGTGTGCTTGGATTCTATCAAGGTTTGATTCCGTGGGCCTGGATTGAAGCTTCTACAAAAGGTGCTGTGTTGCTGTTCGTTAGTGCAGAGGCCGAGTACAGATTCAAGACTCTGGGTGCCTCAAACTTTGGTGGTGGTATCGGTGGTGGTATCGTTGGTGGTTTGGCCCAGGCTTACCTCACAATGGGGTTCTGCACCTGCATGAAGACTGTTGAGATCACCAGATCGAAGCAAGCTGTCGTTCCAGGTGTTGCTCAGCAAACCTCTTTCCAAGTCTTCAACGAGATTTACAAGAAGGAAGGTATCAAAGGTATCAACAAGGGTGTCAACGCGGTGGCTATCAGACAGTGCACCAACTGGGGGTCCAGATTCGGTCTCTCCAGACTGGCCGAGGATATGATCAAGGGTATCACCAACAAGTCTGAGAAGGACAAGCTGTCTGGTTTCGAGAAGATTCTGGCCTCGGCCATTGGTGGTGGTCTGAGTGCCTGGAACCAGCCTATCGAGGTCATCAGAGTTGAGATGCAATCCAAGACCAGTGATCCAAACAGGCCAAAGAACCTGACTGTTACTGGTGCCTTTAAGTACATTTACTCCCAGAACGGCCTAAGTGGCCTGTACAGAGGTGTCGCTCCGAGAATCGGTCTTGGTATCTGGCAAACAATCTTCATGGTTGGCTTCGGTGACATGGCCAGAGAGCTGGTTGCCAAGTTGACTGGCGAGACCCCAGTGGCCAAACATTAATTAATGTCTACATCAAAACAAAAGTTAAGCTGCGCTTCTACAAACACACGACATGTAGTGGGTAATAAAAACCATTTTGATCACGTGATGATATCAAATTTATTAGTACTAGTGGTAGAATTACTTCTTGGTGACACCCCACTTGTCGTAGGCGTACAAACCAAAAACTGTTAATAAGAGACCAGCACCTTGTTGGCCAGTGACACTTGCACCTCCCTCGAAGAAGATGGCCATCGAAATCACGACAATTCTCTTCAAAATGTTGGCAATGGAGTAATTGACCGGGGAAATCTTACCAATCAAATGGAATGCAATCATCGCTTGACAAAAATGGCTTAAACCATGAATCAGAAACAGGGACAAGATCTCCACGTTGACTTCAAGCAGACTGAAAGCGTTGTCGTTAGACAGTTCAGAAATAAGATAGATTGGAAGTGTCAAACCGAACCCAATCAGCGAGCAATAGAGCAATATGGTAATCTTATCAATCTTGTCTTCATCCTCATCCTTCCGATTCACTGGAAGTGCCTCCTCCCCGTCCTCCTTCACCGTCAAGATCTTTTTGGCAAATATGTTCTGTGAAACAAAGATTGCCATTGATACAAACGCGTAGAGCAAGCCCTTGTAGAAACCCCAGCTGCTCTCGTCAACGACACCTTTGCGTCTTTTGCTAGAGAAACAAGTGAGGATCACTCCAGCCATCAAAGGGATCAATGTGATATACGTAACAGAAGCGTACCGCACATTGAACATAAATCTGTACGCCAAAACTGTAGTAAGGGGACTGAGTGCCTTGATGCTATGCACAAGACTCACCGGAATCAAAGATGTGGACTTATGGGAAGTGATGTGGCCCACAAATTGAAACATGCCCATCGGTAGAGTCGTGGAGATGATCTTTCTTGTTGGGTGCAGAATTGAGTAGGTGTATGAGAGAGACCTTGTTGAGCCATGGTGGTGGTGATGAGGGAACTTAGGCAGTGTACCCCTTGGGAAAGACTTGACCAGATGCTGGTTCCCCTGAAGAATGTAGACAGTGATAATGCAAAACAAGGAGCTGATAAGGAATTGAAACTCTGTCAAGGCTATTGGGTGTGGGAATTTCTTCAAAATGGCCTTGGACATGTTGGATGAAACTGCACTGAAGCAGTACCATGCGAGACATAAAACGACAATCTTCAAGTCAAACACAGGCAGCAGTTTCTGCAGCTTGGATTTATAGTCGAATCTCTCCCCTACTGCCGCCATGGTGAAGTATTTCTCATAGTCTTGCGCCGAGAGGTTCGCAGAGGACTTTGATGGTTTCAGGAACGGCTGATGATGATGGCAGCCATCATCATAATCATAATCATAATCATCACCATCATCATCATCGCCAGGGTTGACACCACCGTCTTCGTGGGTCAAGACATTGCTGATACTAGTTCTCACCTTATGAGTGAAGCTGGTCTGTTCAAACTTGGTTCTCTTGTGGGTATTGGGTGTACTGATTTGGACAGTGATCATTATATGCTGATGGTCTTCAATTCAATAAAAAGAACGTGTTTCTATAAGAGGGAAATTAAAAAGAAAACACGCGCGCGTATGCTTCAAGCTGTGGACTTCTGGTTGGTTGTAATAAGAAGCGAGTGAATACCAAGAGGAACGACAGCAGGATGCAGAAGAAGAAAAAACTAGGGGTGACGCGAACTGAACAGAGATGCGACGAATTTAAGTGGTTTATATGAATTTTTTAGCTTTGATTTTTTTCTATTGGTCTGGCGCTCTATTTTTGAGACTTTTATTTTTGTTTTAAAGTTTCTTTTTCAATCAGGAATGTAAAAAAAAAAGGAGACCCAACCAGCAATTTTTTTTCTTCTATATTTTCATATTTTTCTTTCTTTTTATTTGTATAAAATTGAGACCATTTTTTTAGTCCAACAGCTTGTTGTTTTCCAACAGCTGTCTCTCTTTCTCCACACTTTTCAGTTTCTTTTCAATCTTGCTTTTGTTTGGCGCCTTCCCGTGGAACTGATGGGATAGATGCTTGTATGCCTCTTTAGTACTCATTTCTCTGCCGAACTCGTCAATGTACTTGAGTTTGATCTCTGGTTTGTAGTCCTTGAATCTATCATCATTAGTAGACTGTGGTGGGGGTGGTTTCTGCTGGGACTTGAACTGTTTCAGTTCCCTTTCAATCAGCATCTCGCGTTGTTTCAAAGATAGCTTGCTCAAGTTGGAGTCGGTCTTTTCCAATGATTCCTTGTGTACACGTTTGGAAATCTCCAGTCTAAGTTTCCCCAGGTCTGCCTGCTTCCTCAACTCAAGTGACTCTCTCTCATTACGCATCTCTTCCAAGGTCTTCTCCCTAACAACATTTTTTGCCTTTAGGAAAGTCAGTGTAGATGCCAACCCACCGCCATCGAAGTTGACATTAGAAGGTTCAGGTTGTTTATCCATGGCTTTGGCTTCGCCCTCGGTAACAACAGTGGTCATCTCGTTTGAGTTAACAGTCTCGTGATCATCATGATCATGATCATGGCCGTTGGCAACAACTACGAGTGGCGGCTCTTCAATTGCTCTGATCGAGCTTAAAAACTCATCGTTCTCATCAATTGTGAGACCACCACCATGATTCTCGTCAACATTCATCCGTTCGTCCTCATTCTCTTTGATCTCTAGCGCAAGTTCTTCTGGACTGAGTTTCTTTCGTTTTTGCAAGTTTTGGATTCGCTTCAGTGAAAGAATGGATCGCAATTCAAAATCATCCTGGAGGTCCATGTCTTCATTCCTTAAATCAACATTCCTCATCTTGACGCCATGGTCATCATCTTGGTCATCATCATGTCGCTGTCTCTTCGAAGATGATCTGGTTCCTTTTTTAATCCTTTTCATCTTGATTGGTTTTGCTTTGGCATAATCAGACGTTTTGTTGTCGTCTTCATGATTCTCACCATCATCATCAAGGTCCAAACTGAACTCCACCTTTTTAAGTTTTTGTTTGGTTGAACTCTCAGGGACATCCTTCAGGACTGCAACCTCCACAACATCGCCAGTCAGCACCAACTGATCGTTACTGTCGCCCACAGCCGCTTTGTCATTGTATACCCCTCTTTCATTACTCCCGCCACTTCCAACTTTAGCAGCAAGCTCCCTTTCAAGTTTCTTCTTCTTCACCAGTTTATCGGATTCCAATTCATCAACTTCGTCATCATCAAGAACGGAACGGTCTTTCAAGGTCAAGACAATATCACCATCCACCATTGAGTCAAACTCCTGGAGTCCATGCCCGACTTTCATACTTGGAACCGTGTGCTCTTCAGTGTCATTCTTCAGATTATTCTTCAGATTCTTCTGTACATTGTCTTTCACCGGCTTCTTGATTCTAGAAAGCCAATCATCAGTGCCTTCATCAGCGTCTTCATTCTCTTCACCAAGTGATTTGATAACATTCACCTTCTTTCGCCTTGTAGCTTTCTGCTGCCTTAGTGCGTCCAACTTTTCGTTCAGGGCATCATTCTTCTCAGAAGAAAGTCTATATTCTTGTTCTTGTGATTGGTTGACTGCTGGAATAATTGGTTTTAGACCTAATGGGATCCGCAGTTTGTTTGTTGTCGTCTGATCCTCTTCATCGGCACCACCGCCACTCAATCCTGCACCATCTGACTCAATGGGCTGCTGTTGGGAAGACGCCACAGGAATTGGTTTCAAACCCAGCTGGCGTCTTATTTTGTTGGTCTCTTCAACAGAAATAGCACTCTCGTGAGACATCGTGTTCGTTTGTTTGTTTGTTTGGAACAAAAAAAGTTGTTTTGTGGATTGTTTTTTTAGTGTCATATAGAAAACTTTTTTGACCAGAAGAGAATGGCAGATCCATAAAGAGTAAGATCAACACTTTTTTTTTTATTTTAGATCAGATGTAGAGATTTAATATTAATGCAAATAAACCAAGGTGCTGTGTTATATAAATCATTTTGTCTCTTCAATCTTGTTCGAAGATTTACCTGAAGTGGTGTCTTGTAGATCATCATCATCGTTATGATTATTCACTTGCGATTCAGGATCGCTTGGATTCTCCTCCATTCGAATAACCTCTTCAATGTAAACCTTCACAATAGGAGAGGACAGGTCTCTGTGGAATCTCTCATGACCAGCAAAAGTCGCAAATATCTGGTAAATGAAGACAGCACCGGCCAAGATGGTCATCACTTTGGCGTAGTTGAGCTTTGTAGCCACACCTTCATCGTTGAATTTCAATGGCCATCTCTCAGCCAATTGTGTCTCGATGGTCGAAGAGGCAGCAGATGCTAAGTTACCCAATTGGTAGGCAAGACCAGAGACAAGGACTCTGGCATCTGGTGGGGACAACTCGGACAAATGTGCCGGCAGAACACCCCACACACCAAAGACAAAGAAGAACAGGAAGAACCCACCAGCATAAGTTGAGGCATCAGACTGCACCATGTAGGCTGGGTACACCATTGCACCACCACAGATACAACAGATCAACAAGGACAAACGACGACCAAGAACTTCCATCAAAGTACCAGTGACCGTGGAACCAACGACACCACCCAGGTTAGTAATGACAATGACCAAGGTGATCTTGTCCTCGGAGTACTCCAATTGCTTTCTCAACATTGTTGGGTACAAATCCTGAGTAGCATGTGTCAGGTAGTTTGGACCAGTCATTAATAGAATCAGGTAGATGAACAGAACCCAATATTTGGCGCATAGTCTACCAATGTTTCTGAGCTTGTCCTTGAAACTGGATTGGACAAAAGTACCAGCCTCGATTTGGTCTTTCTTTATCAACTCTCTGGCCTTTAGCAATCTCGTGAAGTAGATTGTCTCTGGATATAGCAGTCTCCAGATGATTAGTATAACTGGAATACCCGAACTGAACCAGAAAACGGATCTCCAAGTCTTCTCAGTGTTTCTGAAAGCTTGCCAAAAGATCGCTGCAAAGATCATACCGAAAGGGTATGCAGTAAAGAAAAAACCTGAAAGGAAAGAACGGGCCCTCACTGGAGCATCTTCCAAAGAAGTGGCTGCAGCAGTACCATAAGTGGCACCCATAGCGATACCAGAAAGGGCTCTGACCGCCATGAACTGTTGGTAAGTGTTGCAGAACCCGGTACCAAGTTGCAAGACACAAAACATGGCACATGCAGTTATGAATGGCCATTTTCTAGAGTACTTGTCGGTCCAGAAACCAAAGATAATGGCACCAGCAGAACGAACCATCAGCACAGCAGATAGACCCCAGGTGATTTGGGAAGTGGTGACATCAAGGGACTCAGCAATCTGGGTACCACAAACAGCAGTTAAGAAGAAGTCGAAAGAGGCACTGAACCAGGCTGCCATACCCATGAAGAAGTAGTTCCAGTTTCTCAAGGACATTTCTCTCAAGGCAGGAATTGGATTCAGGTCCTGTGTGTTGGAAAGATGTAGTTCTTTAAGCGAGGAGAATCTGGTGGTAGTGTAGTATTTGATTGCTGGCCAGGTGAGTGTAACCTGGTCCTCCTCTAGGATACCATCGTGTTCATCTTCGACAACAGCTTCCTCGTGTATGCTTCCTTTAAAGCTCATTATATTAGTTCAGCTTTGTTTTTATATAATGTATATATAAGAGTCTTTTGGACAGACCCCATCCCCATGTACATGATGGATCCCCAGATACTTTTATAAGTCTCAGTAATGCACCCCCGGCCGGTGAGTCGTGAGTCTTAAGTCGTGACACCTGCATTCAACGGGGAACCTGACCCATGCCGCTCCCACGCTTTTTTTGTCCGCATTTTGTCTCCCTTCCTCTCTATCAGCCACACTGCTGCCTGCACGGAGGAGGAGAGGAGGGTTGGAAATTTTTCTTTAACCGTTTCTTCTTTTGATTTGAAATTTTTTTTTACGCGGAACCGGCTTCCTGTCCCAATATGGAAGATTTAAACGCTGAGAGCTGGAGTTTTTCCAGAAATTCTGGGCAACGGCCGGGTTTGATTTCCGGTTCTTGTACGTCCCTTATGACCGGAGGGAGCCACGAGCACAAAATTTTAGAAGTTGTACTGATGATGATGAGGTCCAAAACTATCTCCAGATCGTCATCGAAGTCAAAGTGAATCTCTTTAGAAGTAAATCAAGAAAATGATTTGTTGTACCCCCACTCCACACAGTTCTGGTACGCCGCTTCAGCCAGTCAACATGCATGAAGGTTTCTTTTTTTTTGCACTTCCAGGCTTGCTAGGAGGATAGTGCTAGCCGTTCAATCATTACGCACACAGCCCCGGGACCACGAATCATCAAGTCTCAAGAGTAGAGAATCAGGATCTGTAGAGTGTATATGTCATTGCGAACCAAATACACCCTTTCCGTTCCAAAAATATTCTCTTATTTGAGGGCTTTTTTTCTCTTCTATTTTTGATGTAATGGAAACTAATAATCATGGGGTGTCTTATCAAGGGATATGTTATTCTGTGACCCCCGGTGCCATGAATTACCGAATATACTGCTGTCTCACAAAAACTGTGACTATATATGGAACAACCTGTAGCTACTACCACAGAAGTTTTACGCGACTAAACCAATACAGCACCAAAAAAACACAGAATCAGGCACCGTATCTAATTAGAATAGGTCTGCTACTTAAGGGCATGTGAATTTTGTATACACCTCTCTCTCTCTAGGTAACTGAACGCCCCTGAACGGATCTATGGAGCAGGCGCAGGCATCTCGCCGATGGGTCTCTCTATTCGTCACTGGAAGGAAATAAATGAAGGTGGGTGGTTTTTGCCCTCCTCTACTCTTGTTCAGCCGCGCTTTGGTTTTTTGTACTGGTCTTCTGTACTTGCAATCAAAGCTTGGCCAATACAGAGATCTTAATGTAAATTCAGGAGCAGACCCTGAAACCATGTACCCCAGTCTTCCAGAGCCAAACTAGAAATCTTCCCCAGATCAGTGACTCAAAAACACAGCTTATCTATATCTTGTTTGACTCCAAATTTCCCGAGATCTAGAATCAGAACCAACCCTGCTCCCACGCTTTTTGTGCTCCTTCCTCCATCTGCGCACTTTTGTTTCATGCAGTGAACAAAAGATAATTCTTTTATCCTTCCTTATCTCCGAAACATTACATAAGCGTGTTGTTAATTGTGTCTCGTCTCGATGAAAACCTGGTACTCACTCTAGTTACAGAAAATTTGAAAAGAAAAAAAATGATGGCACTCCAGTGACTACTATTACTATTACTATTACTACCACTACTACTACTACTACTACTACTACCGGGCATTGACAAGTCCAGTGTTTGTGATTTTTTTTGGTGTAATTATTGTTTCTTGAGTTCTAAGAAAGTGTGTGTAATACGATTGATTCCATATTACACAACCTTTATCTTAGTATCTAGAGATAATTTAAATAAAAATGCACATGTTAATCGTTATCGCATCAAACGCTGTTAGATGAATCAGATAACAGAACAACAAAAAAATGAATACAAGAACTAATGTACAGTGAAAAAACACAACCAACCAACGAATATAGAACGACAAAAAGAGAAGAAACGTGCAAGCAAAAACCCACCATTAACCACCAAGATGTTTGTGTTTTTAGTTTTTGTTTTTCTTCTCCTTCTTCTCCTTCTTCTCCTTCTTCTCCTTCTTCTCCTTCTTCTCCTTCTTTTCCTTCTTCTCCTTCTTCTTTGGGGACTCCTCCTCGTCATCTTCTCTCTTTCTCTTCTTATCCTTCTTCTCCTTTTTAGATTTCTTCTTCTCCTCCTTCTTTTCCTGCCCCTCATCCTCGCTCTCATCATCAGAGTCGACAACTGTCTCATCTACAGCGACATCGGCATCAGCATTATAAGCCTTGGCTTCAGTGATTTCAACCTTCTTCTGCTCACGAACAATCTTGGAAGTTGTTCTTAAATCTTTACCTTCCAATGCAGACAATCTGGACTCAACCTTTGCTCTGACATTCAAACCAATCTCACCAGAGTCGTCACGGTCCTCAGCCAGGGCATCGTAACGTAGTGCAACAGCAGCCTTTGCGGCCAAAACTCTCGCGATCTTACCCTTGTTCTTACCAGAAGCTTGTCCAACCAAAGATGCATGGTATAGCAAACCATACTTTGGTGTATCATGCTTGGTCTTCAAGGCTCTGAATAGGGCCTTCTCGGCACCCAAGATTTGAATAGTGGAGGCTGGAGCCTTGGCCAAGGAGATCAGGGAACCAGAGTGGGCAATCAATCTCGCACCAACCAACTCACCGACAAGCTCAGTCAAGTTTGGAGCAATGGCTCTCATTCTCGAAGACAAGTAGGCAGATAGCTTCTCTCTGTAGGCTGCAAACTCAACAATCTGTTCAGCAAGGGCCTTGATGTTGATCAAGTCAATCTCAGTGATCTCAGTACCCATAGAAACTTCAGCAGCAGTCTTCACTCTCTCCTCAGCATCTTCTGGCAAAATCTCACTCAAATCGGTCTCAGCAGCGTTTGCTCTGATACCCATGGTCAGAATGATTCTTGCAAAGGCCACAGAATCAGTGATGATCTTGGCCAATTCTGGGAAATGCCATCCATACCATTCCTTACATCTCATAGCATATGTGTTTAGTTCCTTGTCCAAGTCGTCAAGAAGAGCAATGGCTTGAATGATCATCGTGTCCACCTTGTCTGCAGAGAATTTCAACTTGTGACGTCCAATGGAGTGGGCCAAACCAAGAGACATTTTAGAGAGATCAGAGTCTGAAAGACCAGGTAATAGTTCTGGAAGGTGTTCCTTGACAGCTCTGTATAGATCCAAAGTGACCGCATCAGAGACAACGTTGAAGTTTAGACCCAGCTTGTTGATGGCATTGGCAAGCTTAGTTTCAGAAACAACCAGCGTGGTTTTCTTATCAGTCTTGACATCATCTAGCAGCTTCTGTAGCTGGGAGGAAACTTTACCCTCAATGATGGAGTTGGTCTCTTCCAGAGCATTGGCAGCAGAGTTGAACTTGGAAAAGGCAGAAACCTTGAACTGGTCCAAAACCTTCTCGGCACTATTCAAGTCGGCAACCAAGCTGGATGATTTGTAGATCTTCTTGTCAGAAGCCTTTAAGAGGGCGTAACCAGCAGCTGTTTCAGTCAAAACGTAAGCCATTTTGTTTTGTGTTGTGTTGTGTCCTGGGGTGGGTGGGGCCTTCAGAGATGAGCTTTTGATTCGATTAACTTTCAAAGAAAAATTTTTTTTTTTTACACTGGAGAGCCGAAAGTTTTTTCGTAATTTCGCAATTTCGCAATTCAGACAAAGAACGAAAAAAATGCAGAAATGTTTTTTTTCCTTTCTTTCGCCAAACGGCGAAGAAAACGAGGAGGAAAAAAAAAGAAAAACAAAAATAAGAAAAAAGGAAACAAAAAAAAAGAGGCCAGGTGAGAAGCAAAAGGAAAAAACAACAACAACAACAAGAAACCAAACCAAATTTCTCAATCAAACAATGGCTGCTCGCACTGAATACGATGGCAGTGTGCCGTCACTGAGAAGATCAGCAAGACTGACCAAATTTTCTTCACTGTCTGAACAACGCAACTCAACGACATCACTTGCGTCTTCATCTTCGCAGAAATCCGATGATGACACCGTTGCAAATGAATCAGATCATCTATCAGAATCATCACTAAGCGATTACAACAACGAGGTCACTGTTAATAAGCCATCTGCACCTGACTCAGTAAAGGAGACCACAGCACAAAAGAAGGATCATGAGTTTCTAACTGCACATAGTATATTTGGCGATTACGTCCGCAAACATGAGATCCCAAGGAAAGTGTTTCACAGTTCTATTGGGTTTATCACTCTCTACTTGTACACGACTGGTGTCCAGATTGAGAAGTTCCCTATTGGGTTCCACACCGCATTCGCCTTCATTATGTCGGTTGATCTTTGGAGATTGAACTCTGAAAGTTTCAACAAGCTCTACTGTCAAGTGCTAGGAGCCTTGATGCGAGAGTGCGAGATCCATTCATACAATGGTGTCTTATGGTACATCTTGGGTCTGGACTTTGCGTTCACGTTTTTCACAAAGGATATTGCCGTTTTAGCAGTGCTCTTGTTGAGCTGGTCGGATACTGCTGCATCAACTTTTGGCCGCAAGTTTGGGTATCTTACTCCAAAGCTGGCCAGAAACAAATCTCTTGCCGGATCAATGGCTGCGTTTGCTGTTGGTGTCTTTTCTAGCTATCTATTTTACGGTTATTTCGTTCCTGCTTATCCCCAGTTCAACAAGCCTGGCGCCATTTTTTGGTCCACTGAAACCAGTTACTTGAACATTCACACTATGTCCATTTTATCTGGATTCGTCGCCGCCTTCTCTGAAGGTATTGACTTGTTCAACTGGGATGATAACTTCACCATTCCTGTCTTGTCCAGCATTTTCTTTTATGGCGTTATTGCAGCTTTTCATAAGTGAAGCAGAGAATAGTATTCCTTCTTTTTTTGATCTCCCACTTGGTGTACCAGCACCAGCACCAGCACCAATCAAGTGATCGTTCAGTTCTTTTATACATCATGGCAGCATTGTTTTTTTTCTTTTTTTATTTCTCTTCTTGTTCTTCTTCTATTATAGACAACAACATTCCCTAGCAGCATCATTTTCTCCATGATTTATGTGTGATGATATTTAATATTAACATGAACCTTCTGAAACTTCCATCTTAAGTATATATTCGTTTACGTAGAGACTCATGTTCCACAACAAAGAAATACAATATACAACAAGGCATTATTACAATGTCATTATTACAATGTCGAAATTTTATATTAAAAGAAACAAACATCTCTTAGGGCAAACAAAACAAGGACAGTTTTAGTAGAAGGTGGATGGACGCTTTGGAGCGTAGACGTTCTTGGTTTTTTGCAAACGGTGTGGCAATGGGAACTTCAAGTCCTTGGACAAGAATTGCTTGACGTATTGTCTCTTGACGTCGTCGGTCTTCTCCAACTCAACAACCTTCAAGATGTGGATAGATCTAAATCTGGCTCTGTGACGGGCAGCTAGGTCCTGGTACAAAGTCTCAACGGCACCAACTCTGGTAACGTCTCTGAATTCCTTGTACAAGTTGTGGGTACCAGATCTGGAGTCGTAACGGACCCAGATACCAAAGTTCTTAACCTTGGTTGGGTGAGTCTCAGAGATAATGTTAACGGAGACAATCTCACCAGAAGCTCTCTTAACCTTGTGAAGCTTCTGCAAGAAGTACCAGTAACGAGACTTAGCAATGACTTCGTTAGAAGCAAAGATTCTCATTCTGTACAACTTTGGCTCTGGAACAGATTCAGTTGGCAAACGACGACCAATGACTTGATATTCGTTAAGACGAGACACTATGGTAAAAACGATGTTAGTATTCTATTCCTTCTTCAGGCAAAAAGTACCATGAGGCAAATGACAAGAGGCGAACTGTTTTGGGGGTTGGGTGACAACAAGAAAAGACAGAGCAAATGAATAATTTGGGAGAACCATTAAAAAAAAAGGGGGGACCCATATCTCTCTCTGGCTTGACTGGGTGTTTCAATGAAATTGTCATGTACACAGCTTAGATAGGAAACTGGATTCTTGAACCGTGTTGGTCGTTGGCTGTTGGTGGAATGACTGAATGAATTAATGTTGAAAAAGTTTCTCCTTGATTGAATAAAAAGCTGAGCTTTCTTGATTGAATGTTCATGATATGTGAATTATAGATTCTTGTCTTGAAGAACAAATAAGCCTCAGGTCTTGCACTGGTTCTTGGAACCACTCACTTTTGATGTTTTGATCCTTAACTGATGGTTGATATCAAGCTGATAGATAGTTTTGAGTTTTTCACTTTTTGAAGAAAAAATGTTTGTTTCCGAAAGCTAGGAAAAAAAAAATTGAGACTGCCTGGTGTCCGGATGAATTAATTGAAAGGTGACATAATCATTGTTTTCCTCTTGTTTTTTCCTCTTGTTTTTTTCTTTGAATAGTAAAAAGCTGAGGATATTTTTTGAACGGGGCAGCAAGCAGGAAAAAAAAAACTAACCGGCCGCCTCAACTACAGCCCTGTAAGCAATCACATGATCCTGTTTAACCCTCATTGGTGACACAAAAAAAAAAAATACAAAAAGAAAGTTTTTTTTACTACACACATTGAAAAACCAAAAAAAATCTTGATGGTAAACAAAGGCAGCAGAAACTAAACTAAACTAAACTAAACTAAACGTTGCAAAAAAAAAAACCTCACAGAGAGTGGCACGATTTGGGGTACCAAAGCAAAAGAAACACATGTCTGGTGTATTTGAATATCTCAAGCTTTGGCAGCTGCTTCACTGACTGCAACAGGTTCATTATTTTGGGCAGGAGCATCGACAACAGCACTGGCGGCAGGAGCATTGGCAGGAATATCCGTCTCAACAGTAGCAGTAGCCAGGGTGGAGTCAGAAATAGTAGCCTTCTTGGTAAAAGCCTTGTTCCAAGTGTTTTCAAGAACCTTGTTCCAAGCCTCTCCGGCCAAATCAACAGATGAGTTGTAAGTGGCAACAATGGATGTACCAATGGACTTTTTCTCTTGCTTGTTCAAATTGTCGTTAAAAACATCCAATGCATGCTTGGTGTAATTACAAGGAAACATAATGACATCGCTGATCTTTCCCGTAATCACTGGGATAGAGCGCTTTTTCAAGTCCCAAGTCAACCAGATGTTTTTCTCAATCTCACTTGAGAACTCAGTGGTGATTGGTTCTCCTTCTGGCAAGTTGCTTGCAATGAAATCTTCAACGGCTTTGTTGATTGGCTCAAAGATGGGGTCAACAGATGATCTCAACAATGGTTTGCCCTTTGTGTCATATATATTCTTGTTGTAATAATCACGTGTGTCATGCACCAACTTCTTGCTTGGTTCCAAGATGTTGACATCAAAAGCATCAGTTGATGCAACAACAACAGCCTTGACAGTTTGTTGAGTACAGACAAATGGAGCCTTGATCATTTCAGTAACTTCACCATAACCAGTTGTCTTGATAAATGGGACAAAGTTGTCAATGGTGCCCAAAGCTTGATCGCCAAAGTCATCCACAGTCTTGACAATTGGTTGGATGTATCCATTGGAGAACAGGAAGCCCACGATTGGGTCTGTGATTGAATCAGAAGTTACCTTGAGAACTCTCACACCTGGAATGGCTTCAACAACATCCAAGGTCTCTCTGATCAATGGGTACGAGACAATGTGGGCGGTTGTCTGAAATTGAGCCCCCTTCGCCCTGCTGGTGGTGGTGGTGGTGGTAGTGTCTTCTTTTTCTGGAACTTTTCCCGCTTCTCCAGTGGTAGCTGTAACTTCTGGCTTCTCAGGACCAGCATCTTGTTTAGTATTTTCGTCAACTGGCTGTTCCGCTGCTGGGATAAGTGGCTTTGGAGAGCCGGAGCCCTTTCTGAAGTTGAAGATGGACATTTAGCTATTTTCGTGGAAACAGAGGGGCGTGGACGAGTAGCTTAAGAGAAGAACTCGTCAAAGATTTCTTGTTCTTTGTCTTTTGTGTGCTTTGTGCTTTGTGCTTTGTGCTTTGTGCTTTGTGTTTATTCAAAAAGTTGTTACACAAAAACGAGATAAATCGGTTAAGAGCCATATCGAAGGAGGCAACAACAACAAACTCCTCCTCTTTCAAATATAGGGGAGAATGAGAACATTCTCAAGAATACAGCAGCAGCTCATACGATCAGATACTCTCTATCAGCTAAAGTAACAATTATAATGTCATTGAGCTACCCTCTTTGTTTATGTTTTGTGTTTGTGTTTGTGTTGGTGATTTCTGTTTTGCGTGTTTGTTGTTTGTGTTATTTTTTTTGTGACAAAAATCGTTGGTTGTCGCGGTTACTCCAAAACCTTATCAAGAATCATTTTCGCGAAAAGAAAAAAAAAAAGAAAGTGATTTTCTCTTTGTTTTTTATTTTAACCAGAGCAACAGGTGGCGATTTTGTTTTCCTTTTTTTTTCTTTTAAGTCTCCCTCCCTTTCTTTTGCAGTCTCTCCCTTTTTCTTTTCTTTTCTTTTCTTTTCTTTTTTTAAAGAGTATTCCTGATAGAAAGCGGAACCGGAGTAACCGATTGATCCCTTTCCCAGATCAAACCAAACCCAACTTGTGAACTTGGTACCTGGTCTGCAACCCATCTCCTCAAGAACTTGCTTTTACTTTGTTGTTGCTGGATTTACGCTTTGTTTATTTGTTTTTGTTTTTGTCTTTGTCTTTGTCTTTGTCTTTGTGAATGGTAATGGAGGAGAACAACATCTTCCACAACAGTCCAGGCGATGGAAGTGTCATTGGGCTTCCTCGTATCAGTCAAACGACTATGGATCTGCTTATGTCGCAGAAGATTGCGGATATTGTGCCGACGGCACAGTTGCTTCGCAGCGATGGAGATGATGAGAGTTCAAATTCAAGTTCTGATGACAGCCCCATGAACAGCAATAGTAATAAGTCTCCCGAATCGGAGGATTCGAGCTCAGATTATAACGAAGAGGCATTGAACTCGTCAGACACGACGTCATCCTCTCTTTTGAGCTCGCTGAAGCTCCGAACCTTGAACGATTCAGAGATCTCTGATGAAAACCCCTTAGCTGGAGTTGCCGAAGCTAAGGCTGAAGCTGAGGCCATTCTGGACACCTCCAACATTCTAGATGATCAGGACGAATATCCCTTATTCAACAATTACAATCTTCTGAATGAAACGATAATAGAAAACGAGTTCAGACTCTTCAGTAGCACTTGTCCTCCAAGTGCTGTTCATGACAGTGACGAAGCAGAGTTGACTACTGCCTCAAGAATAATAATGCCCCTGATGATACCCAGAACTGACATTTCCCATCTGAAAAGTCGGATCCCATTACCAACGACAAGAGCAGGCGTACGACGTTCAAAGAGATTGAACGACTACACACCTCCAGATCCGGACTACAAACAGTGTACGCCAAAGAAACTTTCAATATCAATCAAACCAACCATCAAGAAGAATTCAACAACGTTGAATTTGATTGTGAACGCGTCGAGTGGTCAATTGCATGATGCCACCAAGTATGCGACTGAGATCAACGCTTCCAACTCTGAGGGAATGCTGCTTCCCACCAATCCCGATGAGCTTGTGTCCATTCCTGTCACTGGTGCCAGAAGAGCCACGAAGAACAGAAAGATGGCATTGGTGTCTGCCACTCAGTACACTTTCAAGTGCCCACCGCAACTCGAGGAGCAGTATGAAAGGCTGGGGTTTTATACCGAGGAACAGCATCGCAAGTACTTTAGCACCACCACGGCTGAATCACCGCACAAGATTCAAAAGAAGACTGGTACCGGCACGAAGCGGTCTCCTCATACAAAGAAGTTGAGATGGGCTGCAGAGTTGGAATGGTGAAAGTATATTGACGAGGTTATTCATGTGTGTTTATCCACTGTCTTAGACAGCTGTCCCTGTTTCCTCTGTTGAAATCGTTGGACACCCGGCAAGTACAGTGCAAGTCTGCCCTTGTATTAGTGTCCTTTGGGCATTGGGTATGCGGCGAATGGTGGTATCCAGTGTTGTCAAAGTAGTGCACCTCTGATCTGTTGAGCATGTATGAAACGGCCAGGGTGTGGATAGGTGCATCGCCCCATCTTTCATAGAAGAACCCACCTTTCTGGTCCAAGTGATTGAAGTAGTCCTCATACTCTGTGGACCTCAGAAAGTCGAGGTCTCCCAGCTCAAAGTTGGACCAGTAGTGGCACAGATTGTACGTCTCACCACCATCGTCTGTGACAAAGGGGATCTGGCTACGCTCCGAGACGTACTCCGGATGGACTGCACCAAAGAACTCTGTCGTTGCTTCAAACAGACCGTTGATCGTAGGTGCGAGCTCATGAAGAGCCATTGTCCAGCCATACTTGATGCCATTCTCTCTCATATACCTGAAATTATCCTGTGGTACATCACAGTAGAACTTCACATCTGGCTCGACCCTCCAGTAGAACTTGATCCCATTGAACGCCTCGAGCTTGTAGAAGAACCCAGAGTTGAAGCGACACATGTGACGGTACGACTCTGAGCCTCCGTAGATCACTTGCTGGAGCGCCATGCTTCTTCTCGCTGCAGCTGCCCGTTCCTGGTCAATCCAGTCGGGATAAGACCAGTACTCCCGTGGGATCTTCACAAACGAAGCAGTCCCGCTCACGAGGTTTGCCACCTCCAGTTTGAACTCCGGTGTGAACTCCTCGTCGTTGGCGAACACCCAGTCGTAGTGATAACGCTTGTTGAACCGGTCCTCAACCTGCCGTATCGACTGCAGCATCGGGTACAGTTCGTTGTTTCGCACAAGGGAGAAGAACGTGGCGTTCTCTCTTGCGTAGTCGTCGTTGTTGTCGCTGTTGTCGCTGTCGACTGGTTCCAACCATTCGTCATCGAACTGGTCATCGAACTGTTCACTGTACTCCAAAGCTATACGGTGTCTGTTGGCCAGTATCAGAAACCCACCAGTCGCCAGCAGAGCAACCACTAGCACCAGAAGTCTCAGAGACGGCAGCCGTCTGACGCTCATTTTTTTTCCGGTTGGTTGCTCTTCGTTGATACTTTGTAAACAAACATGTTTTTTCTTACGTGATATATATATATATATATATAAACGTCTATATGATGATACAAGGTCTATTATCTGTAGAATTCACTATAAAGACGAGAGAGCTGATCAGTGAGGAGTGTCCAAACAGTTTGCGGTGTTGCAGTTGACAGCAGAGTCCACGATACACTGCTCGCCTCCGTTCTGAGAGTCATCGATAGCCTTGTGCAGGTTCTGGACAGAGTCGTTTCTGTTCTTCCCACTGGCGATGCTGGTGAACTGCTGGTACACCTCTGCGGAGATGTGGTCCTTTCTGATAAACTCTGGCTGCACAGTTGCGGAGTGGATGCCGTACATGTGCAAGACAGATCTGATCTCGCTGGCAATCACCAAGAAGGCCTCTGGGTTGGCGTCGACCTCGATATGCAGCGAGGCAATGAAGATGTCCTCGGTCAAGTTCCAGATGTGAAAGTCGTGGACAGACTTGACGCCCTGGACTTGCAACACCTCCGCTTCAACCTCGTCAGCAGAGATAGCCGATGGGGTCGCTTGCAACAAGATTCTCGACGATCTTCTGCAAAGAGGCACAGCAGACGAAAAGATAATGGCTGTGATAACCAACGAGATCAACGGGTCGGCATAGAATCTCCACGAGTAGTCGGTCTTCCAGATGAAAAGAGCAGTGAAAATGACACCAATGTTACCAAGGGCATCGCCCATCACGTGGAGGAAGACACCCTCCATGTTCATAGACTTGGTCTTCTTCTGCTTCTTCTTCTTCTTTTCGACACCATGCGAGTGGTTGTGTCCAGCCTCCAAATCGGCAGACGGATGGTTGGCTGCCGGCCCTTCGACATAAGGCGACGCCTTCTTCTTCGTCAACAGCGCAGTCTGTTCACTGTAGCTGTTGACAACGGTTTCAGGTAGCAAGACGCTTTCATCCTCAGTCTCATTCTCAGGTGTGCCAGTGTTGTCGCCGTTGGAATGAGAGTGACCGTGGCCGTGATCATCACCATTAACGTCACCATCACTGCCACCACCATGAGAGTGTCCGTGCTCGTGGAACAAGAACAAACCAACAAAGTTGGAGATCAAACCAGCACTGCCCACCCACAAAATCAACTTTGGGTTCGTGATCACGGCTGGAGTGATTAATCTCTGGATGGCCTCAATCAAGATGGAGAAACACAAGGCAATTAGGAACACAGCATTGATCAACGCGCCCAAAATCTCAGCACGCTTCCAGCCATAAGTGTAGCGGGCATCCGCGTTCTTGGTAGTAGCCACCTTCACGGCCCAGAGTGCCACAATAAGCGAGATGATGTCGTTTAGCATGTGGAAAGAGTCCGCAATCAACGCCAAAGAGTGCACAGCATAGCCAACAATCACTTCAAGAAGAAAGAAAACAGTATCAATCACCAAAAGGGATACGATACGGATCTGCTTGCCTTGAATCATTACTGCTCTTCTAGACAAATAGGTTGTTGTTGTTGTTGTTGTTGCTGCTGCTGTTGTTGATGCTGTTGTTGTTCTTCTTGTTTATAATTTGAATAACCACAAGGGTTCAAAATACTCTAGCAGCCAAAAAAAATTTAGATAAGAGCTCTTCGTTTATCGATCGAGAAATCTCCAACTAAAAACACACAACCTGAAAGCGAAGAAATGGAGCCAATTTATGAAGCTGCTTGCAGTGTGTTGACGTGAGGTGGTCGTTGAGTTAGAAGAAAGAAAACGGATTCCCCTCTATTTTTCCACTTTAGAGCAAAATTTTTACAACCCACAATCTTATTGGCTGGCTGGCTGGCTGCAACAGGTGCCACAGCTGCTGCCCTCACGCACGCTGAAATCAATGTAAACCAGAACAAAAGACCTCATCGCTTATAGCGTACTCATCCATCCACAGAAGCAAGCTTCCTGCTTCTCTCCTTTCCGTCTGGCCAGAGAGCGTACACCGACAACACACAACACACACATAAATACACCCAGACACACACAAATACACCCAGACACACATAAATACACCCAGACACACATGTCACGAGACTTGATTACATAATAAATGTATCATCTTTATCACGTGATCTTAGTACCTGATGGGGATGATGAGAGCAGCGTGGCGAGTGGGAAATAATAGCATGAGAGAGAGTATGAGCGAATTGGAACGATGGCATCTTTCTTTTTTTCCTGCCTGAACCAAACTTGACATCATCCTACCCAAGGCTGCATCGGCTGCTGGCCCAAGTTCTGTGTGTCGGTTGAGGTTAACCATCTGGTTGGTGGGAGATGCAGGAATAAGCATGATGCACGACGCAACGGTTCGAATCAAGTAACTTGCTCCATTTGGTAAAGTCCACCAGAGGAAGACATTGGTTCTAGAACTAAGGAAACTTTGACTCTACATCCACTGTCTACATGCCATTAACCTCCATGCTGTATGTATTTAAACCCCTGGATAGTTGGCCATTTCTGTCCAACGCGGCCAATGGATGGGTCTTTTTAGGAATAAAATACTAGAGTCAATATGAAGTTCTCCTTGTATCTTTTGATCGCTGCGATTTCCACGAATGGTGCTTCTGCCAACACAAAACATCAGAAACATGAGCACGATAAGATAATCGAAGGTAAGGGTGTTGCGACTCTTTTCAAGAGGGGTTTGACTTGCCAGTTCCCTTCCGACAAGGGTATTGTTGCAGTGCAACCTGATGGTAAGAATGCTGGTTGGGCGATGCATTCGGATCAGGAATGCACAGCTGGTTCTTGGTGTCCATATGCCTGCCCACCAGGCCAGTTGATGGGCCAGTGGGATCCCGATGCAAAGACGTACTCTTATCCACAGTCCCAAAATGGTGGTCTTTGGTGTAACGACAATGGTGTCCTGGAGGAGAAGAACAGTGGCAACTCTTATTGCTACAGTGGTAAGGGTACTGTTTCCGCTAAGAACTCGTGTGGAGGTGATGTGGCCTTTTGCCAGACTGTGTTGCCAGGTAATGAGGAAATGCTCATCCCAACTAATGTACAGGCTGGTGGAAAGTCAACCTTAGCTGTTCCAGGTACAGAGTACTGGGCTGGCACTGCTGCTCACTACTACATCAACCCGCCAGGGACATCAGTTTCCGACGGTTGTAAATGGGGTTCCAAGGACAAGCCAGAGGGAAACTGGACGCCTTATGTTGCCGGTGCCAACATGGATGACAGCCAAAACACCTATGTCAAGATTGGCTGGAACCCAATTTACTTGGAGCCTGCCACTCCTTTCAGAAATGAAAGGCCAAACTTTGGTGTGAGAATCACTTGTGACGATGAAAGCAAGTGTGTCGGTTTGCCATGCGAGATTGATCCAAGCAAGAATGCCGTCAATGAGATTGGTGGCTCTGGTTCGAGCGGTGCCGGTGGTGCGGACTTTTGCGTCGTTACTGCCACTAATGGTGCTAAGGCAAATATTGAAGTCTTTGAAGTTGGTGGCTCTAAGCAGAAGCGTCACGCACACGGCCATGACAAGAGAGGCGTTGAATACACTAAAACTACCACTGTTTTCAAGACTGTCACTACTGTCAAATAGGACGGATCCAACTTGATTTCTGATTTCTGATTTGTTATTTCCTTTTTTCCCTTTCCCTTTTCCCTTTCCTTTGAAAGATTATTATATATATGTACACTTTAAGTTGTTGTTAACAGTTGTAGTTATTAAATGGCGAATGAATGTTTCCTTGTAATGGGCAGCAAGGGGGGTCAGCCAAAAAAAGAAAAAAAAAAGCTGGAAAGAAAAAATAATATTGCCATTACCTGGAATCGAACCTGGGTTTGCTCGGCCACAACGAACTGTACTAACCACTATACTATAATGGCTTATTATAAAGCACCAAGTGTAGAATATGTATATCTTGACTATGTCTGGAACATAGAGGAGTACTTACAACGCCTCAAATTGGCGATATAGAGAGCTTAATATAATCCACAGTTCATGAGTTGAGAGTTACTTTAGTTAGATAAACCTCTGTCCATTAACATTTGTCTATAAATGACCACAGCAATCTCGATAAGGTATTGAGTGCCAGATGCGCTGTTGAGCATTGGGCTCTTCTTATACGGGGTGATATTCGAAGGCCCTTTAGGAAACTTGAACCCAAAAGACCATACTTTCCAACTCTTCGGCATTGTACTTCCTGTCTATCAACCCATACTGGTTGTCTGTTGAAGTGGCAAGACTCACATCAAATTTAATCTTGTTTAGACCATGTGGTAGTTTCAGTTCATACCTGGATGTTAATTGTCTTCCTGTGTCTGCGTAGTGAATCGATGGTTGAGGATTGACGCGCTCACCATTGACAGTCAAGGTTGAGCCATGTTTTTTCTTAATCAATGAGTCATTGAGACTGGCAGTCAGAGACAGAACACAACCAGATGGCTGGTAGGGCAGAATGATACTAAAGCTTTTCGGTTTGTTTTTATTGAAGTTCTCTGTTGATTCAAATCTGTACTCGAACCAGTTATGGAATAATGAGAGCTGAGCATTAGGCGAAGCTGTGAGGGCTGCTCTTGCTGTCTGCCTATAGATCGAGCGAGATGACGAGATGTCAATTTCTTGGATCAAGGCTTTCTTCGGCTTGACATATGTTTGTGGGTTGATTAAGGTATGCTGTTTGATGGTTTTCAAGTAGTCGGACGGGTCTGTTTCAACAGAGAAAGGAGACACGTCAATGTCAGCTTCTTGGAGAGTTGAGTCGTCTCTTCCGTCGGCATTCTCATCACCATCACCATCATCATAGCCTTCATCCTCATCTTCTTCGTCTTGATCTTGATCTTCCTCACGATCTTCCCCATCCTCCTCTCTTTCTTCGTCTTCGTCTTCGTCTTCGTCTTCGTCTTTGTCTTCGTCTTCGTCTTCTCCTTCGTCTTCGTTTTCGTTATCATCTTCGCCACCATGTCTAACATCTTGTTCTTCGTCTCCAGAATCTTCTTGGGTTTGTGCGGTTTCAGTTGGAGTGGTGGCATGGTGATGGACAACTTTTGTTGCTTCTTCTACTTGCACAGTGGTGGAATCAGTTGGGGAGGTGGAATTATCTGGGTTCTTAGCTTCAAGACTCTCTTGGAGCTCACTAATCTTGCTGTTGAATGCATTTTCCAATGTCTTTGAGTCTTGATAGATCAGACTATCAGCGTGGTTATATAGCTGAGCATTGGACCAGATCAGATCAATATGCTTCTTAAAACTATCCACAGTTGGGTATTTGTTGCTGCTGATGTTCTTCTTCACCGTGTTGAGTGCCATCACCTGCTTGATAAGTTTGTAGTAATCTGGATAATCCCTCTTTGAAACCTCATCAAGGAAGGGATCTGCAATAGCAACGTTGTTATCCTGGAAATTTATCAGATACTCCACAATTTCAAGGAGTTTAGGTTTGAGTTCCGCTTTTGAAATCGGTTTGTTATCACTTGCTGGCTTTTCTTTCTTTGTCGCTGTTGCTGTTGCTGCCTTGTTCAATCTCAACTTAAGCTTTGGGAGAGGAGGTGGAACATAAGCCGCCTGAGTGTTATTATCACTGGCTTCGTATTCTTCAACCTCTGCACGAATAGTGGCAAGAATCTTCTTTGAGCTCAGTGCGAGATCACTGGTTTCACCATTGAACTGGACGGCATTGATATTCATCAGTTCGAAATCCTTGACAAATTCAACGAGTGAACCATACTTTTTGCCCTTCACTTTCGCTTTAATCTCATGGATAGATATAGGAGACGATATCTCAACATAGTAATCTGGGAACAGCTTCTTGGATGGGAGCACAAGGAAGTCAGACACGATATTGTACTTGTCAACCTCGAGCTCGTGCAAACTGGTAATCGCCCTGAGGAAGAAGTCAAACAAGTCTTTGGGTGCTTCAGTTTTGAGTCTTTTCGTGTCATTTCCTCCTGCTGTGGCCGCTGTGGCAGCTGCAGTGCTGCTGCTCTTTCTTCTGCTTCTAGGAGCCATGATGATGCTGTTGATACAGTCCGATTTTGACAGCTTTGTTGTTGTTGTTGTTGTGGTTGTTTTACAAAACAGAGAAAGAAAAGAAAAATAAACACTAGAGAGATTATTACGTAATCCGATACGATATCTGATGAAGTACTTTAATAAAAGAGGTGATGAGTCTAGTGGGAGGGGGATGTGAAGGTGAAGAGTATGTCAAAAGTCAGCCAAGAGGGGCCCAGGTTTGTTGAGCTTAACCTCGTTTTTAATTTGCTTCAGTAACTGGTCATTGAGCTGAGCAATCTGTTTCATTTCATCATCAGTCAAGTCACTAAAGCTGACAATGGCCTTGAGCTGTAGCTCGTTTAGACGAGACTTGTCTTGTAGCTGCCCATTGAGGGGTACTCTTATCAGTGTTGCCGAAAGACCGGCACCTATGCTATTGTTATTGGAGCTGTTGGAGAGTGTGGCTGCACTGAAGAACGTTGTGACATCAATCAACTGCTCGCTTGTCTCATTAACAATCTTGTCCAGCTCCTCTTGTCTCTTTCTCAGCGTCTCCAGCTTATCCTGATCGGTCATAGAGTCATGCAGAAGCGGTGTGTTTTCATTCAGCTGCGACTTAATGTTAGGTTCAGGCTCCACCACATACACGCAAAAGACAAAAGCCCAACGCTTTGAAAGAAAAGAAAACATACCTGCTCCTCGTCGTTGTTAGACCTGAGACATGATAGGCAGATACCCATTGTTGCGTTTATTCAAATGAAAAAAAAAATAGTTAGCAAATGATGCGATAGCTTTGATTTGATGCTGGTTGGAACAGCTGGAGTCGAGTCTTATTTTTGTGATTATGTTTTTTTCTTTTTTTTGGTTGTTTTCAAGAAATACAGAAATCAACTTCTCGACTTGTATTTCCTGTTTAGGAAGTCAACTAAAAATGGAAGCGGAGTGGTTATGAGCGCATCAAAACTTTTGTTTGGTTTTCAACCAAAAATTTTCAACATTTTCCACTTTTGAGCAAATGGCCTAAATCAGTGTGAAGCAAGGAGTGTCCGCAAAAAACAACATGCTGCTTCTAAGAACCCAAATAAGAAGGGGAACCCTTGGAGGTGCTAGGTCACTGCACAGTTCGCGTCCAAGTCTCGGATTCATGGACTGGTTCAACTTTAAGAAGTCAGAAGAGGCGAAGAAACAACAACAGCAGCAGAAGAGTGTTGAACAGGCTAAAGATCTAAATGAAGTCATCTCTGATGCGGAGGCTGGCAAAATTGAGGTGAAGAAGGTTGAAAACATTGAGTTCATTGGTGTTAAATACACTAAGGGCTCCGGGAAGGGTAAATTCCGTTTGCACACAGAGGAGGACATCAACTCCAAGATGAGGGAACTGAACTACCCACTGTGGTTGAATGAACAAAAGGTTACAAACCTAGCTGAGCTGCAGAACGTTGTTGTCGAGTCACTGAATGAGGTTACTGGCTCCTCAGAAACTGCTGAGACTGCCCAGCTTGAAGATGTCAAGCTGGATGATCTTCAATTCCGCTTTGACATCACCACCAAGATCCAGCAAAAGTCTGGGTTGCTCATCCCAGACCAAGCATTAACCGACTCTTCAGACCTGCAACAACTGATCAAGTATGTCGACTTCCACATCCTCGGCAACAAGACTTACCTCCAAAAGATTATGGCAAACAAGACTTTGGATATCAATGACTTGCAATTCACCAGTCCAAACATTTCTATCCAAGCACCAGTGAACAGCCAGCAGAGAAAGGAGACGTATACCAATCTGTTGGAATCAGCTAAACTGGCACAGGCAGAAAAGGCTAAGAAGTTGATTGATGAATCCAGAGTTTGAGACTCAGAGTTTGAGACTGATGACCACCACATGTACATAATATTACAAAAAACTAACAATAAGGGAACAAGACAAACACTAGATTATCCAACATCTCTACAGTTATATCGCTTTTCTCTTCCTTCTGGCGTATTGTCTCGTTGTACCAGTTCCATGTAGTGATGTATCTTTTCTATCTCTTACCCAATGTGAAGACTACAGCAACAGCTGCTGCCAGCACAGTAACGGCACCTCCAATCAAAACAATATTCTCAACGCCTGGAACGATTTGGCCACCACCACTACTCCCAGCATTTTGTTGTACAGGAGTCTGGTACTTGAACTGTTGCTGCTTTTTAGAGTAAAACTCAGTTAGGTCAAGCTCTTCATCAACATGGTGAATGAAAATATCAGCTTTATCTAAGTTGGAACCTTTACTAATGAGAACACAGTCAATCAAATCTTGATCGTTAGTGATCGCAACAGTGTCATTCTCATCGTCAATGTAACTGATAGCAATCTCCTTGTCACCCCCTTTTTTTAATTCTCCCAGTTCCTTCTCATTTAGCTTGGAGATAATCACAGACATAAACTCATCGTATCCATCAACAGGTTTCACATTGATCCTGTGAACTCTACCACTAGGAGATTTGAACTTAAAAGTGAAGGACGAGTTGATCACATCGCTCTTACCGAAAGATGTAGTTGATTGTAGTTGAGACTGCTGTTCATTGGTCACTGAAATAGAGTCACTTGGCCCCAAGTTGTCATTCAAACTAAACTGATTGATCTCACTTTGGCTAATGCCAGGAATGCTGGCTCCATAATGTGAGTCTGAATGAACCGATTCAGTATCGTTATCCAAAGATTTCCAAAACCTATTCCAGGCAGGACCCTCGCTGTTGGATTCATTTTCGTCATTTTCGTTATTATTCTGCATCACAGAAATCTGGTTCAATGTAGACCAGGTCAACTTCAAAACTTCAACAATACCAATGATTTCACTGCTGTCGTCGTCCACCACTGGCAAGTTCAAATAATGACCATCAAACATCTTTCTCAAAGCTGCTTGGATCGTTAGATTCTTGGACGCAACGTCTGGTTGGGAGGTCATCACTCTAATGACAGAAACGGTCTTTGGATCCAAACCGGCAGCAATAACCCTCAAAACAACATCCTTGGAGGTAAAGATACCAGTGACATCTTCGTTGGCATCTTTCACCAAAACGGCAGTGGTGTGATGCTCCCTCATCATTAGAGTGGCATCATAAACAGATGTCTTCACACTGACATAACTAGGTAGTGTAGTGTCATTATCCAATACATTCTCAAGGATTGGACCATTCATGACATTCTTCAAACTCTCAAAATACTTGATGACTTGTAGAGGTTGTTGAGAGCCTGAACCAATCTCCATATTGACACCCTCCAAGGCATCATGCAACTTCTTGGAGGACTCATACATTCTCTCCAACTTCTCCATTGCCTCTTGGTAACATTTGGTGATATCCAAGACACCATATATTGACTGATTGTTCTCATCAAGAACCGGCAAGTGTCTGAACCCTTTCTGAACCATCAAGTTTAGGGCTTCAGAGGCAGCAGTGTTGGATGTAGCACACAGCGGATTCGGAGTCATAATCTGCTCAATAAGAACAGAAGCAGCATTTAGGCCTTTGGCAACAACTCTATAGGCAAGATCCTTCGCTGTGAAGATACCCAACAAGTGCTCGTCGTCGTCAACAACCAAGATACAGTTCTCACGTCTTGCACCCATCAATTGGGCAGCTTCATACGCAGTGTACGATGGCTTGCAAACAACAGCTTCAGAAGGTCTCAAAGACAAAACAGTCCCTGGTTGATGATTCCTGCGTCTGGATGACGAGTTCGCTGACTTCTGGCTGTTTCTCTTCTTGCTGAGATCGTTTTCAACCTTTCTTCTAATGGCCTCATCTCTCTTAGACTGTCTCTTTCTGGAATCCAAAGAGGAGGAGGTCTTGTCTAAGCGTGAAGGAGTACCAGATACAGCGCTGGAAGATGTGGTGGACGCTGTCTGCTTGGTTGGGCTTCTCAATACGGACATGATGGATGTGTGTCGTCCGACCAGTGTGTAGCTTTTGCTTGAGGCGAATTTGGTAAAAGCACAAAAACAAGAAAACAAGAAAAAAAACAAAAACAAATAGAAAACAGGCGAAAACAAAACAAACAAACAAAACAGGAAATAGAAACATCACGTGATTATCTTTAGCTCGTTACGAATGTTCATTAATGTTTTTTCTTCTCTAATCTATCTCAGATCATATCACATCACATGGAGGTGGAGGTGGAGTGTCAGTATTCTTTTGTGAGACCCTCAGTGTTCTCTTCTAAGTCCTTGACTGTCTTGATCAAACTGTCTTCTCCATAATTTAAACCATATTGTGCTTGAATGTTTAGCCTTCTGCTAGTGAACCTTTCCACAATGTTACCTCTCTGCTTAAACCCTAATCTCGAATAAGGAAACTCATTCGGTTTGGTGAAGGCGACAATGTCCAGAATCAGATTATGATCATTCAAAACTCTGTTAAAGATCACTGGAACCAAAGAGGAAAGGTACTTGGCTCTGGATGTATCAACCACGGCGATAACGAGCCCATCGGCCTTGAAAACGCACGATCCTCCGTTTCTAATATCTGAATGAGAGGCTTCAATGGAAGCTTCAATGTCAGTGACAAAGTGCATCAGCCCCATGCATTCAAAGGTACAAGCGATTGGTCCCAAAATGAATAGTGGTTGAAACTCAAGGGTTCCTGTTGATTTATCAACTCTGGAGACATTGTGCAGAAACCCAAGGTCTCCCGTTCTGGTGTATCTTAGTGAATCATCACCATTCATAATCTGGGCGTTGAATGGAGATTTATCATATGCGGACTTGTTCACCTTACTGTAATTGGTAATGGTCTCCAAGACATTACCTTCACTGCAAACCCAAATCTCACCAACTTCGCCAACTTTACATAGCTTTCTGGTCTCTGGATTGACAATTGCAACTTGTGTACAAACAGGAACAATCCCAGAGTCCTGTAGGTGTATAGCATTGGGGTAGTTTGAAGGGTTAACAATAGAAACTAACCCCAGTCTCAAAGCAGAAGGATCAATCCATAAATCAATCGGGTCAAAAGACAAATAAGATCTCAAAGTAATCATAGGGTTGTAACAGTGTGTGTATGTATGACTGATTGAGGATGAGTTCAATTTAGTGGCAGAGAACCTGGTCGCAACCCTCTTGATTAATTCTGTATTTGGACGGCTTTCATACCCAACCAAGAGATTCTTAACCCTTTCTAGAGAAAAATCAAAGTGCCTGATAGACTTCATGGCATACTCTAACATCTGCTCAGTAACGTAAACATCCTTCACCTTAGATCTAGCCAGAGTAACAAAGAACTGAGAAGGAGAAGTGGCAAACTCCAAAGGTGGGAAAATGTATGTGGATGAACCAACATAGATACCGATCAAGGCACTTTGGATAAATCCAAGACCAGAAGTGTGGCGTGCACATGAAATCACTGGATTCTTGCTCTCTAACTGACATGTCTCCTTTGAAATCTTGCAAAGAGCTGAAATCACATTCATTGATAGAGCTACACCAATGCGTCTATCATCCTCTGACCAGTTTAGTAGGATCAAAGAAATAGATCCATTGTCTGTCTTTTTCCGTTTCAACTGTTCATCAATCATTCCTTTGTAGGCAGATAATGACAGCTTCGAAGTTGCTTTGGAAGTGTTTCTTATTTTGATATTAGACAAAGTTGGACTCTGTTTCATAATAGGCGAAACTGGCTTGTTTTTCAAAATTGACTCAGCATCGTGGTTGACAAAGATATTCGCCAATTGGTAATCTTTGATCACATTAGAGAGGTTGATCAAATCATCCTTTACTCTGTTGGTGTCAACCGGATTTAGTGGAATAGGGATCAACCCGGTGAACCAACAAGCATAAAGGGCTGCAATGTAGTCATCGGATAGTGTAAACATCAATCCAATTCTATCGCCAGGTCTCAACTTCCCCTTCTTCATCTTGTCCAAAATCATCAAGGCAACGCCAGCAACCTTATTATCAATTTTCTTCCAAGACAATTGTTTCGTTGCATTTCTTCCGTGGATTGTGAAGGCGAGTTCGTCTGGCTGGTTCTTCACTCTCCATTTGAATATTTCCAAGATGTTATCAAAGTCTGTTAGTGGCTTTTGCGTTCGGTCATCAATAGATGTGTCACGGTAATCCAACCCTGAGAATTGTTCGTCTGCATCTTTCAAAGATCTATATCTGAAGTTAGATACAGACTCGCTCCAAACACTGTCAAGATAGTATTTCGATCTTGGAATTTCAGTGATAGATCTTTTGATGTTGTACTTCACGTAGACTGATCTCAAATTTCCTTCTAGAAAGTATCTTTTGCACAGCATATTAGCAATACCTGGGATCCCACTCTTAATTGTTCTTGGTAATGTGTCCGGGGGCAAGATCAAGATGCAATACGGTCTCACATTGTGATATCTTTCCAAAACAATAAATGATTTGGTGGCGACTAGATCCAGCTCTTCAACATCAACAGAACCTTGGAAATTTGGTACCGCTGCTGGACTTTCAATCACAACCACTGGTAAATACTCATTGTTGAACAGGACGTCAAAGGCAGAAGAATCAGATACTCTCCTCTGTGGGATGGCTCTTGCTAGAGTATAGGCCAAATGGTCAGAGTAGTGATACTTATAGCTCACCCGTTTCACAGGATTTTGCACTAACATATCTTTGTTTCCAGAGGCTGCTGCTGTTACTGCAGATGCTTCGTCCATTCTGTCAAGGAACGTCACTCTTTGTCTTAGTCTATCTTCATACAACCCAAGCACATAGACTTTTCCATTCAAAGTGAAACCAAGCAAGCCAGTTCTCAGGAACTCCAAATCCAGAATACCTTCATGATCTCTACATCTGGCATGGAATATAGTTTGAGTTCCATCGGGTGTGCCCCAAAATCCACCAGGTAGAGAAACACTATCGATCCAAATCTCCCCAACCTCCATTGTGCTCGCCAAATAACAAGTTTCTGGATTCACAATAGCTAACGTGGCATCTGGAAGTGGGAACCCAAAGGAACCAATTCTCAAGAAATCAGAAGATCTGTAGTTTTCAGTAATTGGTGGGGGTCTGTCTGAAATGACTTTCACAGTATTTGTAGTCAGTGATTGCTTGTCAATTAGGACTTCAGACAGAGATGAAATGTTTCTTGAAAACTCATCATCCTCCATTAACGGGGATAAGATTTGGGTGTTCAATTTGTGCTCTTCGCCAATCCAATCTCTCATGGATATCACCATTCCACCAAACTCGCTCAGTGTCAAAAGAGGAGCCACGACGTTATCAACATTCTTGCACCCCAGTGGTTTCAGCCAGCGGTTTGTCAAGATCTCATGAAATTCACCATCAACAATAGAGGTGTAAATCAATACCCACTTCAACTTGGAAAAGTCCACCTCTTTCTTTGAAAACTTTCTGGTGTATTGAGGAAAAGATTGGTAGTTGTAAACCACTTGTTTTAGATTCAAATAGTCATTCAAAAGCACAGTAGCTTCATACTTGGTGATAACATTGGCATACAACCCTGCAACGTCCAACAAACTGGAGGGTGTCCATATCAACAAGTTCCCTGAAAATACGTTCAACAGTGTCCCAACAATCAGCCCCACGGATTTTCTTGCATCTATGATACTCAACATTACATTTCTATGCCTTGTGAATGAGATATCCGTCCTTTTGAAACTCTTGCCATCATAGTTTGGATTGGATGAAAAGATGGATGTTAGCAAGTTCAACTGGTGCATAATAGTCTTGTGGGAGATGGCAACACCATTGAGATCACCATCTGGTGACTTGACAAACTCGATATAAGCCAGATCAGAGACCTGTAGAACAGGTGGATCCTTGTTCTTTTGAGGGTGGTAACTACCAAAATCTGTAGTTTTCCAAAATTCCAGGCCTTTGGGCCATTTCAACTTTGTTTGAGTATTAATTTTCTTATCCAGGTACTTGAGCACAATTTCTGACGTTAAACAAAGGTGCGACTGTGTGGATGTCATGATGTGTATCATCTCTTGCAGCTTGAAGTCAAGGGTAATGGGTATTGCAACAACCCCAGCTAGAAAACAGCCAAAGAGGGCAATTGTGAACTCTGCAACTTCCACATTTTGATAAATCAAACAGACCCTATCATTCTTGTAAAGACCTGACCTGTCACGGATCTGTTGCGCCACCTTCTCGGCTTTCAAGTAAAGCTTCTCCCAGGACAGCGATACAGATTCCTTTCCCTTAGAGTCCAGAATCACCAGTGCACTTTCTCTCTGGTAAGTGGTCCACCTGTTCCTCAGAATAGTAGCCAACGTATCAAATGCCTCTCCAGTGTTGATCGAATCGTTGATCACTCTTGGATCGAGCGGCTTCTGGAGCTCAACATTAACCGCTGGAGGCTCTGGATTGTGACCCCAGTCAGTGTTACGCTTTGTAGAATCAATGGTAGACTTTCGCGTCAGATTGGAGGCAATGCTGTATGCTCTGTGATGTGAAGATGTTGTGTCTGAGCCTGAGAAGGTATCCAGTTGGCTGGCGCTCTTTAGGAATGCCGGCGGTAGGGCGGCAAGAATACTGGCACGCTTCTTTGCAAAGCCCTTCTCAGTAAGATAGCCGTCATTGAAATCGCGGCTGAGATCCTCCAGCTGCTGTGTAATACGCGGCGGGAGCCCGCTGGGAATCTTTGAGTCCATCAAGCAGGCGGGCGGGCAGATTTGATGAGCGTTTTGTTTCTTTTGAAGCAATTTGAATTGTTTTTTTGTATTGTTTTTTTGTTGTTTGTTTTTGTGTTTTGTTTTGTTTGTTTGTTGATGTTGTGATGGAGAAGTAGCAACTTTGACTGAAAATGCGCATTCTTCCTTTGCTTCTTTCATTTCTGCTTCTGCTCTAACTGAAGAAGAAGGACCATGTCGACTCAGAAGGACGCGCTCTCGTCAAAGCCACTTTCTACTGGCGGTGGCGGTGACGGCGACGCCAACAACAGCCGGGATAAGGGCAAAGATCTGGAAGCTCCCCCAGCGCCACCCTCAGAAGTACAACAGCAACCTACAACCTCATCACGATACATTGGCGACCCTGAGAGACAGCCATTGCTTCTCTCACCAGACGACCCAGGTGTTAGCCCGCTTAATGTGCGTAATGTTCAGATTGCCAAGGTCATTCTCAACCTCAATGCCTTTCTCTCCACAATATGGCTTATCGTGCTACTGATTAGCGACTTTGTCTCCATCCCAGGCTTCAACAACAAGGGCCGTTCCTTCCTGGAGATCAACTTCATTCTCATCAGCTTGTTTGCGACCTTGACCAGTCTGTGCTTCTTCAGCGTCCCTTCCAAACTGGAGAGAAACTTGGGCTATGGGACGTCTGGTGTACTCTTGGCCGTCTTGTCTCTGTTGCTGGTCTTCCAGAGACACTCCATCGGCTTGGTTGGTTCACTGGCATGTATATGGGCCATCCTGACCACTGTGTTTACCTCTATCAGTGAGTATCTTGTTGAGCAAGGAAAGATACACGAAGAGATTAGACTCACTGGCAGGGCAGAGACCAGAAGAACCCTGTCTGAATGGCTGATTGTGACGAGTCGCAATATTTTCAAGTCTATACTGGTGGGGTACACCTCATTGATTTGTCTCAATGTTCTTCTAGCTTGTTTTGACCATCTTCGTGTTAAACCTTGGGGTCAACTAGTGTCGGTTGAAGATGATGCACTCAACCTCCATGTTTCCTGCTATGGCAATGTCTTTTTTAACTCTAGCAGCACTGATAGCCAGCAGCCGATTTTGCTTCTTGAATCTGGACACGGTTCGGCTGAAGAGTTCAGTGAATGGGTCGAAGAGCTCTACCAATTGAATAAGGTTGACAGATACTGCGTTTATGACCGTCCAGGATATGGATTCTCCGACTCTTCACCAGCTCCAGTATCTCTGTCCATTGTCTCTGATCTGTTGACAGATGCTCTTAGAAGCTTGGAAGTACACGGGCCTTTCATTCTGGTGAGCCATGACATTGGTGGTTTATACTCAAGTGTATTTGCCTCGAGAAACGTTGATCAAGTCAAGGGAATGTTGTTTGTAGATGCATGGCATGAAGACTTGTTGCTTCGAAACCCCAACACCAACACCAAGAAGGATGAACCAATCCCTAAGGAGATTGCAAGGATGACTGCTTCAAAGGGTTTCAAGTTGTGGTTTGAAGGAATCCTCTCCCCGATAGGTCTTTCATTGCAAGGCTCCTGGCTCTTCAAGCATCATGGACCTCAACAGAGAATGTATGGCTTGGACATGAGACACCAAGGGAAGTACCTCAGAGCAAGACTGCAGGAACAGATCAGTGCAAGCATCCTGTCACATAATGAGGCCCTCAATGCTAGACATGCACTAGTTAACATGCCTATTAGTGTTGTCAGTTCACAATCCATGATCAAGAAATCATTGAACTGGGGAAACTGGCAGAGGGAGTTGACTAAACTGTCGAACGACTGCAAGGAGTGGTCGATTGTCGATGGCGGTCATATGGTTTGGCAAAACCCAAAGGGCCGAGAGCAGCTCCAGGATGTGCTGCTAAGACTTTTGACTTGATACTAAGCATTATTCAACCTGGGAAATATATCTTGTTTATCTTTATGCTCTGAAGCTTACAACTGTACAACAATGTGGGGGTGTTCTTTTTTGAGAAATCTCTTAATTATAAAGCTAACGACGACGTGATCTCATCTGTGCAATCCTTCTTCCTTGAATCCTTCCCGGTTGTTGTGTAGGCGTTCCTGGTACACTGCCTGAACCATCACCAGCACCAAAGGCTGGAGGAGCCTGGCTGAAAATCTGGGAAGGGTTTGCATTGGCTGTGCCACCACCAAAATTGAAACTCGTTGGTGTGCCACTTGAGGTTGGACCACCAAATGTTGGAGCCTGTGAACCAAAAGTAGGTGGAACAGATGATCCCTTGGTTCCGAACGTATTGGCTGAGCTAGCACCAAAACTGAAACCTGATTGAGATGGTTGACCAAATGGTGGCAGAGATGTGGTAGATGAAGACGCAGAGGCCGGGTTTGAGCCAAATGCAGGTTGTTGTTGTTGCTGTTGCTGTTGCTGACTTGCCCCGAAAACAGAAGCTGGATTCTGCGAGGCGGAAGCTGCTCCAAAGTTGAAGCTGATCTTGTTGTCAGATGGGTTTGATGATGCAAAGGGAGCTGGGGATGCAGACTGTTGGCCAAAGATAGTCCCAGATGGCTTTTCTGGGGCTGGAGTAGATGATGTGGGTAAAGTGGTTGCTCCAAAGTTGAAGTTTGGCTTCTCTTGAGTGGACGACGACGATGATGATGCTCCAAAGTGGAAACTTGGCTTGCTTGTAGTGCTCGAGGATGAGGAGCCTCCAAAAACAGAGACGACGGGTTGCGTGCTTTCAGCAGTCGTTGACCCAAAGAGACCCCCTGCATTCGACCCCAAAGCAGGGGTTGCTTCTACTTTCTTCCCTCCATCGTTCGCTGGAGCCGAAGAACCAAAAGTGAAACCAGAGGCAGGTGCAGGCTTTGTGTCGGCTTTAGAGCCAAAACTGAATGAAGGTTTTGATGATGATGATGAAGATGAGGATGAAGGAGCAGGCTCAGCACTCTTTGAGCCAAAAGAGAATCCTGACGAAGGAGGCACAGAGCTCTTTTCAGGAACTGCCGTAGAACCAAAGGAAAATGGTTTAGGCTGTTCGTCCTTCTTATTGTCACTGCTAGATGGTGCACCAAATGAGAATCCTGATAGTTTTGTTTGGTCATTCTTCTGCTCCTTGGTAGACCCAAAGGAGAAACCTGATGGCTTTTCAGCCACAGAACCAAAATAGAGTGCTGGTTTGGAAGTTTCTGTCGCCTTCTTGACTGTGGAAGATGAATTTACAATCTTTTCCTCTGACGAGGATCCAAAGGAGAAAGCAGGAGGAGGAGCACCAGCACCAGCTTTGTCCTTCTTCTCAGCCAAAGCACCAAAGTCAAAAGAAGGCTTTGACGATTCATCCTTCTTCTGCTCGCCACCAAAGGAGAAAGCTGGTTTCTTGGTGGATTCGATTTTCTTTTCAGTAGAACCCCCAAAGGAAAATGCTGGAGCTGCTGCAGGTTTAGTCTGTTGGTCAGTAGATTTACCACCGAATGAAAACGACACAGGCTTAGCTGGTTCATTTTTCCCTTCAGTTACTAAGCCAAAATTGAGTCCAGCAGCATCCACGGTCTTTTTATCCAACGACAAAGCACTCTTCTTTTCATCGCTAGCACCACCAAAAAGAGAGCTGTTTGTTGCTATACCATTAGACACGGAGATAGATGGTGTAGATGTATGGATACCAGAGTCGATCTGGAAACTGGTTGCGCTGTTCACCTTCTTTCTTGGTTTATCCTCGTCGTTGTCGTCGACATCGTCGTCGTGGACCTCCTCGATCTTGGTACTAGACAAAAAGTTGAAGCCAGCACTTGGCCCAAACTTCTGACCATCACTCTTGGATTGTGCCTTTGGTGCTTCAATTTGAATCAACTTTTTGCTGTCATGCAAAGCAGGCAATCCATTACGAGAAGAACCCAAGCTGAGTTCATTCGCTCTTGCTGCTGTTGCCGTTGACGTTGGTGGTGCTTTAGTTCCAAACTTGACTGGAGATTTGCCGTCATGTTTGCTCTCATTAATCTCAACAGGGTCATAGAACAGCAGTCCTGAAAATACACCCTGTTTCAACTTCTTCTCTGCCGCATTCTTTGCTGAAGCCTTGGAGATTGGAGTCTTGGAGGCAAGGATGGGTATCGTGTCAGTCTGAGTGGACGATTCGGCATATTTAGCGCCACCGCTACCGCCACTAGATGAGACCGGGGCAAGTGCTGAAATATTGTTATTCAGATGCGATCTGTGTCCTCCACTGCGTGCATGAAAGTTCTTAATGTTGTATAGCGTTGAAACTCTCCACTTCTCCCTTCTCCTCTTTAAAAGGTCAAGTCTCTGCGATGCGTTCAGCTCTATCACTGGTGGTCTATAACTGTCCTTCAGATCATTGTCTGTGATAGCGCTGGCAGCAACAACAACAGACTTGCTAGGTGACTGGCGGCTCGTCTCGGTTGTCACCTTGGACCGTTTCACCGTTGTACGACTCTCGTTGTTCAGCTCGTCCAGTGTCCTGCGCTTAGCAAAAGTAGAGCCAAGAACAGTCATTTAGATAACAATAGTACTTTCGGTAAACAAGCAACAGATACTTCAAAGAGCAAGCAGTTGTCTCTTTGTTGTGATGTTCTCGTTCTGTTTGCGAGGTGGTTTTGTTTTGTTTTTGTTTTGTTTTGTTTTGCTTTGTTTAGAAAAATTTCCAGCAGAGGCTGTGTTCTAAAAGAGGAAATATTCGCGAAGTAATAACCTTCTGCATAATGAATTTTTGTCTGGTGATGAATGTATTAGTTCCTAAGATATAAGGGCTTCCATAAACCCGTGTTGCAGTAAGTTCTCCGCATCTAGTCTTTTCTGATAGTCCAGTTGGAATGTTTCATTTAAAAAGTCCCTTGCCTGGGAGCTGCACCAAGCAGGGATCTCCGGGACATTGTGGGTACCAATCTTGAAGATGGCTTGCATTTGGCTGAAGTTTGGGAATGGGTGTTTTGCAGTGTACATTTCAACAATTAGACATCCAACAGACCAGATATCTGCCTTCGTGGTTGTTGCCTGCTGCTTGACGACTTCTGGGGCCATCCAATACACGGACCCTTGCATCGATGCTCTTTTAGCTGCTGTACCCTGGTTCAACTTCTTCGAGATGCCAAAGTCGGAGATCTTGACCTCGCCTTTCAAGTCAATCAGGATATTGGCACCTTTGATGTCCCTGTGTATGATGTTCTTGGAATGCAGGTAATTCAATCCAATCAGAATCTGTCTTGTGAAGTTTCTAATCAGAGGCTCTTCGAACGGCCCATAGTTTATCAGCATTGTGTTCAAAGATCCACCGGGAACGTACTCGAGAAAAATGTTCAGGTGTGATCGGTCAGAGTTGGATCCCAAATACGTAACGATATTCTCATGCTCCAGCTCAGACAACAACCTCATCTCATGTTGTAATGCCTCCACGATCTTTGCATGAATCTGTTGTTGCTGTTGCTTGTGCTTTGGATTCTGTTGGGAAGAAGGCGATGCTCCTGTTGCTGCTGCTGCTGCTGCATCCTCAAACAATGGCTTCAGTTCAACCTGTTTAACAGCCATCAGTTCACCAGTGGTAGAATTCATCCCTAGATACACAGTACCAAAACTCCCTGAGCCGATCCGGGCACCTTTCAACCAATTGGTTGGACCAGATGTCCGGAGATTAACACTGTGGACTTCCTCTCTCACTTCCTCATTGTCAGAGTCCGAGTCGTCATCTATACTGAAGAGTTCAATTTTGCCATCGTCATCAACAGAGCTGGCAACTGAGAATCTCTGCTTCTCCTGGTCCATGCTGGATTTCAAGTCGAGGGTATCAGTTTCATTGTCAATGGTGGTGGCACTGATATTCGAGCTAGACAGCATTGACACTTTCTTGTTATGGTTTTCCATCAGCATACCACCGATAGTAGACATTCTTTTTGCTTGTGAATGGTTTGTGATTGAGTATCTGACAGAGCTGCGCACAGTCTGTGACAAGTTCTTGCTGCTGGTCTCTGGGAAATACTGAGACAAGTTGGTGGAGATCAACTGTGAGGTTGGTCTCTGGCCAAACACTGTTCTGAATTTGGAATCATGTGACTTTATCTGGGTATCTGTACTGGTCTGTTGCTGTGGTGGCTGCTGCTGCTGCTGTTCTAAAGAGATGTACTTCTTGGAAACCTCGATGGCTTCCTGTGAGGGAACCTCACTCTTCAGACAAAACAGCACTCTCCCTTTCTCAATTCTATCATTTGAATGACAAACTGTAACCAGCTCTACATCAAATAACAGGTGTAGATTGCCCGCACTGTCTGTGAGATAAGCGTCATAGTTTGACGGAGCTTTATTGGGGAGGTCGAGGAACTTGATGACTTTCTTCTTGATAGACGTGGCATTGAAACAGCCACTCACATTGAGTTTCACTGTGCTACCATTCTGCAAAATAAACGAGACTATTGACTTTCCAGGCTGTGAGCTTGGTGGATCACTCAGTTTGAACTCAGCCCTGTCGGTGTTGGATATGTTCACCGGACCGTCACCGCCTTGTGGCTGTTGCTGTTGCTGTCTGGATCGAAGTTTATTGAACATCTGTTCCACAGCGACAATCTGCTGATTGGATGGTATCTTCCGCAGACTTTGGGCTGCTCTGGAGAGTTTGATGCGATCACCAATCTTCGAGATACCCATATCTTTCAGGATCATGGCATCGAGATAGGCGAGATCCTGAACATTAATGCTGAACTCTGTGAACACAGGTTTATACTGGCCCAGCTGGAGTGACTGTAGCCACTGCTCAACGGAATCAAACACCATTTGTCTGTATACGTACCAGTATAGAAAAAACAGCAGAGGTTATATAGTTATATTTCGAGATTTTTTTTAATCCTACATATATATACACCACTATCACGAGCCAAACAAAATGTCAGAAAACAGACAACAGCAAGAACAAACAGAGCTAGAATCTCTTGAAAAACAGCTTCCTCCAGGCCCACTTAAGGTCCGGATGGGTGACCAAACAGTTGATTTGAGTCGTTTCCAGCGTCCCCATTGTGTCCAAGCACATGTCGGACAACAAAATGTTTCAGGAATTGTGATGGCAGATGGCCACAGACCGACTGGTGAGAAGAAATAAAACAACTGTCTCTCTCTTTCTGTCAGTGCTTACAGCTTCCTTGCCTTCGTCTTATTTTCCTTCTTCTTATTTGCCTTCTTCTTCTTCTTCTCCTTCTTGCTCTTCGCCCTCAGGAGGCTTTGGGCTTCGGCTTCAGGGCTTCTAACCCGGCTTATCTCATAGTGTATGGGTGTATATATCTCCAATATTTTTTGTTGTTGTTTTGCCTTCTTCTCACCTTTTGTATATGATTGTATACACAAAAATATATATACCAGGATAGGTACAAGGTGTCACTATCTCTTCTCTCCCCCTCTGTTGTGAGTCTCTCTGTGTGTGTGGTTTTTGCTGTACAAAAACAGAAGAAAGAGTTCCAGTATGGACTATATCCGCAAGACAATTTGGGGGCCTACGCCTAAGGAACAGAAGAATAAATGCCGTGCCCTGATCCGCAAGAACACACGTCAACTAGACCGTTCTCTGCAAGAGCTTCAACAGTTAGGACGCAAGACCACGCAGTTGATCAAATCAAGTGCCAAAACAGGTGATACAAAGTCGGTTCGTGCGTTTGCCAAAGAACTCTACACAATCCAGAAACAACAGCAGAGACTGTCCAAATCCAAGGCACAGCTCAATTCGGTTGGAATGCAGATTGACGAGGCATTTGCAATGGCCAATTTCCAAACTAAGATTGCAGAGAGCACGATCATTATGAAGGAGGTGAATTCGCTGGTGAAGCTCCCGCAAATTACAGGCACTATGAGAGAATTGGAAAAAGAGTTGATGAAGAGTGGTATTATCAATGAAATGGTTGGGGATACTGTCGATATGCTCGATGAAGGTGTTGGTGATGAGGAACTAGAGGAGGAAGTTGAGGAGGAGGTGAATAAGATCATCTCCAACCTCACATCGGAGAAGTTCAACAATGTGGAACACGCACCAGCATCGAGACTTAGAGAGTCCTCCTCGCCAGAACCAGAAGAAGTTGAAGAAGAGGATGAAAACGTGTTGAACGAAATGAGAGAAAGACTCAGGGCATTGCAGAGTTGATATACAAAATAAACCATTTACAATAGTTGTTTTTAATTCATTCCCGTTCTCGTTGCCTCTTCAACGAGTTATTCAGTATCGCCTGTTTTGCCAGTTGCTTTTCCTGCTTCTTTTTGATCCACGCCTCCGCCTTGACCAGCGACTCGTCAAAGACAGACATCACTGAGCTAACCATTTCCAATGATTCATTGGCTAACACCAGAACTTTGCCGTTGGTATTGTAACCCAAAATGGAACTTGAAGCTTGTGTCGCCCATTTATTGGGCAGCTTCAACAACTCCTGTCTGACATTACTTCTCTCTGGTTCAGGTAGCGATTTACCTGCATATTTGGAGATAAATGTGACAACCTTCTTCACAGTACCAACAATCTCCTGTTTGATCTCGTCAGTATTGGTGAGATCTCTGGCATCATGGAAGATCTCATCTTCTTCTTCTTCTTCTCCATAATTCACAACAATGGCATCATCGTCCAGCTTCTCCTGCTCTCTTCTTCTTTTGGCCTGTTTCTTTCTAATGAGATCCTGTTCTTTGTTCACCAGGTCCTGCAAATGGACAACTTTGGAAGAGAGTTGCTTGTTCGCCAACATAAGCAATTGTAGACAGGTGTTTAACCGTTTCCTACTCTCAATCGACATACTCAATGACAGTTCGTTTCCTCCTCTAGCCAGGGCTTCCGAGATAGATGGCAGCTTTTGGAGTTTGTGGTGCTCAACCTCGCCAGTGGATACAGACTCTAGGACTGAGCTAGAGCTAACCCCAGCAGAAACCACTTCTGAATTTCCATCATTCTTCTTAGACTTCTTAGAACCGTATGATTTGGCAATAGTGGCCCTGACAAGAGGAGCTGCTGGCCCAATAGCTTTCGTCGTGTACTCAGCAACATCATCAGGGAACATTTCAGTAGCCTTACTCAACCTTCTCTTCCTCTTCCATTCAAGACTCTTTTGCTCAATAATGTTCACCATTGGCTGTGTCGCACGCTCCATCATTTCCACACCGTACTTGATGGCAGGTGAGTTATTGTATGCCTGCAGTGCTGTATTCAGTAGCCTCTTTCTCTTACCAGAAGGTGTCCTTGATGGTACCAATGAGTTAGACGTTGGAGTCAATTCAGTACTTGTATCATAGAACTTCTCATCATTATTATCATTATCATCATCATCATTATCATCATCATTATTGCATCCACGGTTTTCTGCTTCTCCATCACTCAGACTTCTAGATAAGGATAAGTTGATGGATTTGTAATGCTCCGGCTGCTGCCTCGTTGCTTCGCCGTTCAAGAATGTGGAAGCCTTCGGTGTTGAACCACCACTCTTCAGCTGCCGGAGTGCTTCAACAGCAGCAAATTCATCAGGATCCTGACTATTATCCTGTTTCTCAGGTGGAGTAAGTACTGGTTGAGGTACTGGTTGAGGAGTGGAGAACTCGTCCTCATCGTCCTCATCGTCATCAGCACTGTAGAGCCTTCTTCGATGTGGTGCCAAATCCGCTGTCTGCATCGTTGTTGATATTAGAAGGAGTAAGGGGACAGGAATTATCTTATGTATATCTGTTTGTTTGCTGCCACAGTGTGGTTCAAACAACTTTCTAAGCGTATAGCTGATGACCTTCTCTAAACTGTGTGTTTGGGAAAGGGCTCAACACCGATTAGAAATGAAAATGTAAAAAGAGCTGCGTGCAATACTTCAACTCAAACTCAAGCCTCAAGCAGTTAGTTACACAGCTCGTAACCAAGAAAAGAATGAGGAGGAGGAGCCGCCTTCACTGAAGATAAACAAAAAGAACAAAATCTTTTCTTCTTTTCAATTTCACATTTTCTTAAGCATGTGAAGAAAAAACAACAAACTTCCATATCGGGAATATTGCCGGTTTAGTACTTATTCTGTTTTCGGTTGTTCTTTTTTGTTTTTTTTTTGGTTTTTGTGTTTTTTGTTTTCTTTTTTTGTTCTTTGTTCTTTTTTCCTTTATAGACAAACAAAACCCCCAACAGAAAGTTCTATTTTGCTTTCGTTGTTGTTCCAAGCTTGCCGCTGCCGCTGCTGCTGATTGATCATTGGCGATGGTCTCATTACTACTCGTCGTCTCTCCATTCAGTAAGACTGCTGTTCGCGCTGCTGCTGCTGCTGCTGCAATTTCACGAGCTTCTCCAGCAAAACAGCTTTCAACAGCGGCTACAACAGCCAATCTTCATAATGTCAAGATATCATTTCAAAACAAACACGGACTCTTCGATAAAGTTGATCTTCTCATAAGGCTGCAGCAGCCTTTAAGATCCCAGAAAATTAGAATTGGCCTGATTGGTGCCAAACCGTCTCTTTTGAATGCCCTTTTGGCAGATCCTTTTGCAACACAGCAGGCCTGGTTCGAGGAATTCAAATACAGAAGCTCCAGCAGTGCGTCTCAGAAACTATCAGACTGTTCAGCAAAAAGTAGACTGATTAGGTTCTCTGAGGAGTCTCGCATTGCGAATCAGGTCTGGGATCTGCCGACTCCTTTTCTCAATAAGGAATCGAGAGCAGGTCTCGAATTTGTCGAGATTGAAACGGACTCACTACTCCCTGCTCAACAAGATGACGGCTGTCATTTCTACTTTTCCTTTAACGATTCAATACTGAGCGAAAGCGTGAGAAACTGGCCCGTTTATTCATGGAAAGACACGAGCTGCTCTGTTGTTGATTTATCATCAGCACAGCCCAATGAAGTTGCTGGTCTGAACTTCCCAAGGTTGACCATTGACCAGATCAACTCTGAACTCGGCGAGTATGCTGTTGAACTGCTGCGTCAATCACCTCAGAACTCAACTGTATACACCAAACTGTACCCACATACGAACCTTGAAGAATTCACCAATCAGATTGATAAACTGGTTGCCGATAAAGTGTCTATTTCCAAGAAGTTGTATCAGTCCATCAAAGACAACATCAGTTCACAACTCGAGCAAAGCTCTATGACACTCCATGAATTGGAACAGAAGAACAAGCACATTATCAAGTATATCAACGACTGGAATCAACTGACACATAACGAGTTCCAACATGTCTTCAAGCCATTTGTCAACGAGTATGAACGCAAGAACATGTCATGGTGGCAACTATATTACCGTGCCGATGACATCCAACAACTCATCAAGCAGATGTTTGACACTCAGTTATTGAACAACTCATTGCAAGATTACAGTTATGTTCGTGGACAGATTGACTCATTCATCTCATTCCCGACCAATAGAGAAGGAGAAGAACAATTCAAGTTCAACAAGGACTTATCCAGCCTGCCAACAAACAATGCACTAAGCGTCATCAAGAATGACTTGATTGAGTCATCCTCCTCACAGCTTCAAAAGAAGGCATTGAAATTGCTCTTTATTAACTTTATCGGTTTACAATTTCCTGTTGTGTTGGTTAGTATTTTTGGTCACACCCTGTATGACTTCTCAGCATATTCAATGGTTGGTCTGGCCTCGCTTGGACTCGTGTTGGGGTTCAACAATGTCTCCAAAAAATGGGTGCAGTTTATCGAATCATGGAAGGAGGATATATTTGAGAAGGTGCGATTGGCTATCTGTGAGGAGAATGAGGTGTTGGTTTCTCAATGGGAACAAACTTTTGAACGAGAAAGGGCAGCTGTTGAGCAAAGGGAACAAATCATCAAACTGATCCAAGATGATATAGAGAACCAACGTTAACAGTCTATTTGTACATACAGGGGATTATTTAAAATATATCTAAACTCTATAAACGTAATCATCATCATTCATGCAAACATATTTTATCCAGGGGAAGGAAGTGTAGTCCATTCCACTCTCCAAGATCTTCAAATAGTCCACCTTCAGGCCACTAATGATACAGTCAGGCAGTTCAAACTCAACTTTAATGTTACCGTCGCTATGCTCCGCCGCGGTATCTGAGTGTAGTGGTTCACTCAACAGGTTCTTAATCTTGTCAAAGTCAGGTTTCGAAGATTTAGGAGGTGGGTCCATTGACAGTGCTTTTGGAGCAACAGAATCTATCTCCATCCCGGTTCCCTGTTCAGTGTTTATCAGATGGAGTTGGGATTGCATTGTAAACTCTCTGTCTCCAGAGATGCCAGCGTTTATGCTCCAAATAATGCAATCTTGGTCAACTTTATAGAACACTTTCCCAATGGGCGTCTTGAACTTGGGAGTGGTTTTGAAATCTATCATGCTCAGGTATTTAGATGCAACAGGAATCGTGACTTGGAGTTTGGAGAGCGAAGCACTCTTGGGGAAGTTTGTCCTTATGGACAGTTTTAATCTGAGCAGAGCAGCATGCTGGGAATCTGGTTTCTTCGCAGTGGTAGTGGTGGTGGTATATTCAAACTGAGTGATTTGGATCAACGGTGCGATTTTCTTCTTGGTGTAATCTATAGAGTAGTTCATCAGTTTGAAGGAACCATCGGGTGGTACGAATTCAATCACGTTCTCGGTGTTGAACTTGGTCAGGTCCACACATTGATGAAACTTAAGACTCCTAATGAACTCCTGCTCGGCATTCCCACTCTGAAGTTTATTGAGGCCAATTTTTAGCAATGGCATCCCCGAGAGGTAGCACCTGACATCCAAGTGGCCGTTGATCTTGAACTTTATGAGCTTCCCTGTCTTCAGGTTGTGGATCACCTCAATCTTCTCCACCAAGTTGAGGAAGAACTCGTTCTTCATGTAAAATATACCCTTTGGTCTCCAAGAAATCGCCTGTGTAGTGCTTCGCAGAATACTGGAATTGATCTCATGGCTGGTATCAGGATGACCACCAGCACCACCAGCATCAGCATCAGCATCAACAGTGGCCAAATTCGCCTCAAGCTTGATGACATCTTTCAGTATCGAAGTCTCAGTCAGCTGTGGCTGGCCAAAGTCCATCATCTCATCAAACAACTCATAAATCAAGTCAAAGTTATCAACAATCAAATCTCGATTCAACTCCTTCACTTTGAAATAGTTCATAAGCACGTCATTGAATCTGTACAGGAATGAGACCAACATCATCGCATTGGCACTATCTGACAGCGTGATCATGACAATGCTAATCTCACCACCGCCGTTCCTAATGAAAATGTAGTTGAGCCCATTGTACTGAAAGACTGGTCTATAGCCATTCCGCTCTACCAGGCTATCAAAGCCCTCCAGGATGTCCTCCAAGTCAATAATCGTGCTCCTGTACGTTCGTGATATCAGACATTTGTATGAGGAGTCAAGGACAGCGATGGCGGAGGCCATTGCTCTTTGTATCTGGCCTTTTGCTATCAGGCGGCTGTTTGTTTTGTGTTTGTTTGTGTTTGTGTTTGTTTTGAAAATCGGGGCTTTTGCCTTCCTTTTAAACCCAGCTGGTGGTGGGCAGCAGTGACGGCGGCAAGCACAGAATGTACAATAAAGTAGTGAAGCAGGCAGCTGTGAAGCTCAGCCAGCAGGATCTGTCAACACAGCTATCGAAACTTTCTGGGTGGGCGGTTAAAGGCGAAGCGCTGGAGAAGGAGTTCAAACTGAAGAACTTTGAAGAGACCTGGGTGAGTAGATGTGACGAGAACAAAGAAGAACAATAAGTCGGGAGAGCTAACAAGTATTATCAGGCCTTTTTGAATCAGGTATCGATGAGAAGCCATCTCTGGGGACACCATCCAACAATTTTAACCGTGAGTTTTGCTTCTTCCCGTTGTCTTTTAGGAGGCTGTACAGTACTAACATTGGTTCACATAGAGTTACAACAGTGTCAGGATAACTCTCACAACACACGATGTGGATGGAGTAAGCGATATCGATATCAAACTTGCGAAAAGGATTGATAGCTACAACGACCATTATGTATAAACCACAAACCGTTAAACCCATTGCATTGTACTCCAGTTAAAAACCTATAGTATGATATGATGATGATGATGATGATGATGCAAAAAGGCAAGACACTAAGCTGTGTTCTCTCTTTGCAGTTTCATCTTCTCCTCAAACTTGTTGAATTCAGTCTCGGCCAGATTCACCACCTCATCAATGCCCTCAATGTAGTGTGAAAGCATGGCTTGGATACCAGACTTCAAGGTATCGTCGCTGAGAGAGCACGAAGTGCAGGCACCTTGCAACTGAACATAAACCTTGCCCTTCTCATATCTCAAAAACACAATGTCACCACCGTCATCCTGGATGGCTGGTCTGATTCTGGTATCTATGAGCTCCTCAATCTCCTCGGCAATCTCCATATCCTCCTCACTCATGCCAGTGTTCGACGACGACATGCGCTGACCAAACTGATTCACAAAAGTCTCAGAGATGATCGCCTCCTTCTTGTTAATGTGGTTCTCGAGAATCGACTCCACAATTGGCTTCACCTGGTTCCAATGGGCAAACTCGTTCTTGTTAACAGTGATGAAATCAGAGCCAATCATGACAGACTCAACTTCATTGGAGTATTCAAAGATCTTGGCAGCCAGGGGAGACTGCTGTTGGTTAGTCAAATTGATCTGGTAAGACTTGTTGTCCTTTAAAAGCTTCACGTCAGTCTGGAATTTTAAAGCATTCTCATTGGGAGTCGAGATGGTCTTGATCGACAGAAATCTATGAAATCTTATTAGTGGCTTCTTGTTATTGGCAATTCTTCTCAAGGCAAACATTGTATCTGTGTCTTTAATCAAAATGTGTATATAATTGATTGAATGGAAAGAAGTGAAGAAATGGAGGAGAACTTGTGTTCGTTTTGAATGAATGACTTTTTGGTCTAAGCAAACCACAAAAAAAGAAATGAAACCTGCTTATTCAGCAAAATGACACTGTCATACAAATTCTGGAGGATTTTATTGGCCGAGTCGTCTCCGAAAATCGGGAAAGCTTTTTTTATTATTGTAAAAAATATATTTATATAAAAAACCGAGACGCGGTTCGAACAGATGTCACTTGAATGAGAGTAAAAAAAACATACAGAATCACCAAATCATCTTTCAAAGGGTGAGAGGTGTCATCATCGAATTCATGACCAAGTACATTCTGCCTGACATCCTCAGGCCACATCTGAGTAAAATACCCAATGGAGGCACTATATTGGAAAGAGGCTGGATAACCGCCAATGACATGATTTATATTCACCACAAGTATCTAAACGGAGAAGAAGAAGGGGTGATCTCTTTGGTACAGCTGGCATCGAATCTAAGGACTTACCAGCCGCCAAAGCAGAGTAGAAAGTACACTCCAGCGTTTCAAAAGGAGCTGGATATCCTGCGAGCTAAAGCGGAGGAGGAGGAATATCAGTCAATGGTCTACCAAGTAAACAAAGGCGGCTGGCCCGCTGGTGAGACACCAGCACAGATGGCGAAGGAAGTAAAGAACCAAATCACCACTATTGTGAATGTATTCATATCCGTTGGCTCCGTTGCATATGCGGTATGGTACTGGACGCACTCGTCAGGATACTTTGGACTGAGCACCAGAGTGCTCCTTTGTCTTTCCGCTGCACTTGTAACCCTTGTTGCAGAAGTGGTGATGTTCAACGGGTTCCACAGACGTGTCCAGGAATCTAAAGAGAGGGAAAAAAGGAAGAAAGTGGTTAATAAGGTTACCAAGACCATTGTGTTGTAAATTTAATATCTATCTAATTAGCAATGATGTTAAGGGGGACAGCACCAAAAGAAAAAAGAGACACAAAGATATCTCTACTCTTTGCCCAAAATGGAAACCAAAGGCGGAGCAGGTGGCAATGATTTCAAGTCAACCTCTTTGTCAAAGCTCTGGCTGGTGTACCTATTGTATGCAACAGGCAACAGCCTTTCCCTAATCTTGTCAAACCTGTCATGAATAAGCTTCTCATAGCCAAACTTCAACAACAAAAAGTAGTACTGCAGATCGCTAAAGTCAGGCCAGTTGACATTAGAAAACTCAATCACAGAGTTCTGGTTCACCTGCCAAATCAAAAAGTCGCTCAATCGGGTATGACCGGAGGTTCTAATCAACAAGTCAACGCCCGGAACGTCTTCGCCAAAATAGAAATTGTCCTGGATGACATCTTCAGTAATCTGGTTGATCAAGAGTTCTTCGCTGGCGACAGATTCGCAGGTTTTCCTCATGGAATGTGCAATCTCATCCCTGGAGGTGTAGGAGAAACAAACATTCAAAATCAATCTGAATTAGCCATTGTTAGTATTCACAAGAAAGGGGAAAAAAAAGAAAAAGGAAAGAGGTGGGGCGGGGCACGCGCAAGACGGGAGCCGGATACCTACTCATCATTCTTCTTGGTGGCCTCCTCAATGTTCTCCAACGCAGCCAAAGTCTCTTCCGGAATCAAACTTCTGTTCCCAACAATTCTAATCTGAGCCGCCTTGTTGTACGTTTCCTCATTGTTCAAGAAAATACTCAACTTGGCAACCAATATCTCAAACAACTTATCAACTTCCTCCTTGGTTCTCTTGAAATTCTCAATAGAAAACGCATAGATCGTGATGTACTTGATCTTTAGCATGTACGAAGTTTCAACAATCTTGGTCAATGACACAGCGCCTGCCTCGTGGCCTTCAAATTTGTCCATCCCGTTGGATTGGGCAAACCGCCTATTTCCATCCATGATAAACGCTACATGTTGGGGCAATGTCCCTGTCTTCAAGATATTGGTGACAGCCGCCTTCACCTCATTGTTGGCCTTGTTAGCAAGGTAGTTGTGACGGAGCAACTGCGACAACTTGTTGATAATCCACATCTCCGTGTCTCGCGGTTCGGTTTTGTTTTGTTTGAGTTGGGCGCCTAAACAAACAAGGTGGTAAAGAGAAAGAGAGAAACCATTCCAGCGAAAAAATGATGGCGAACCGCCTCCCTTTTAAACCCCAAATTTTTCTTTCTCCTTCTTTTAGTGAAAAGGGGGAAAATTCCGTTTTGTTCTTTCCCTTTTCCTATTTGGGAAATGTGTCAAAAAGTGCATCATGAATTTTTCGAGAGAGAAAAAAAAAGTGCATTCTCTCTTTTATCAACACTTTTAGAGCACTTTTATCCCCCAGTTGTATACCATTTATTAAACCTTCAAAGGAATGACCGTAATGCCTACCTAAGGATTACCAAGCAGATTAGCAAATGACAAGAAACAACAACAATAACGATAACGATAACAATAATAACAATAACAATGATAACAATAATAGCAATAACAATGATAACAAGGAGCAGCAAAAGATGGGGTAGAACACGTAGGATCTTAGAAATGAAGAACAAAATGATAGGATAGGATGCAGTATGGCAGAGGGGAGGAGGAGTACAAACCGCAGACTTGTAACAGCGACCAAAAAAAGCCAAAAAGGTAGATCAATGACATGACATACGCAGACAAAACGTCATCTCCCTCCATCTTGCTGTGTCTATAGGATCAGCAAATGCAAGCAGTGAATGGCAAGCAGAATCTGTTCCCTTCGGGGTTTCCTCTAATATCCACTAGGATTATTCAAAAATCAGCTTATGGTACAGCATGATGAGCCACTCTCATCGAGCACTAGTAAGCTGGTTCTAGTGGCAGCCTCAAACACATCGTCAACACCCTCCCCTGTCAAGGCAGAGCACTCTATAAACTTTTTGGCACCAATAGCTCTGGCAACCTCCTCACCTTGTGAAGTCTGGACAAACTTCTTCGAGTTCGTCTTCTGATCGCTGCAATTTCTGAGATCCTTTTTCAGTCCAACCAATATTATTGGAGCAGTAGGACAGTATCTTCCAACCTCATGGCTCCACTTTCTTCTGGCATTGGCTAATGATTCTGGCTGGTCAATCGCAAAACCGATAAGTATCACATGAGCTTTGGAGTAGCTCAACGGTCTGAGACGTTCATACTCTTCCTGCCCAGCAGTATCCCATAGGGCCAATTGGACAGCTTTACCATCAACTCGACAATCAGTTACGTAGTTTTCAAACACGGTTGGATGATACTCTGTAGGAAACTCACCAAGTGTGAAAACATACAGGAGCGAAGTCTTTCCACACGCCCCATCACCAACTATCACTAGCTTTCTCTTTACTGAAGTCATTATTCTATGCTGTCGTTCTTGACTTTCTTTCCTGCCTGCCTGCTGTGACCTCAAACAACAACAACAACACCACAGTAAAGGAAAACAAAACAATAAATAAATAAACTGTCTGTGCTTCAGCTAAGTGGCGATAGTCAAAGAAAACGCGTGCGGAGTGTCGTCGTGTAAAAAAGTGCTGCTGGTTTTTTGGTTTTTTTGGTTTTTTTTTTGGTTATTTTTACTTTTTTTTTTGGTTTTGTGCGGCGCGCGCGGGCGGGCAGTTTTTTGGTTTAGATTTCCGGTCAACTACAGGGGATGGTGATTGTTGGCACATGTGTGCATGTGACATAGGTCGGAATATATACTCTTAGTTCCAAATGCTACTACTAGGGACAAAAGCACCGCCGTTTGAACCACTCAAAAATGATGGTACTGTGTCAAAGCCAACCATAGAACCTCCGGAGACAGGTAGGAGGGGAAGCTTTGTAACCTTCAATTTCTCAATGCACTTGTTTGATCCATACTGAAAATCAAAATGGAAGTCTAGAGAGCTCTGTTCAGCAGCATAAAGCAGGTCTTCTAGTGTCACATCGATACCAAACGACGACTTGATATGGTTATACAAACCAAGCACACTCATAAACCCATTAGCATCGATTTCTGACCTGAAAACTTCGAATACAGTAAACATGTTCAACTGCAACTGCTTTATTCTCTCCATGGCTCCAGGGTAGTAGTTTCCATTGAGGTTCTGCAAAGATGAAGACTGGAACAATGTGGAGGACAGCCACTGTGATGTATTGCTGTTGCTATTGCTGATGCTGTTATTGACGTTGTGGTTGTTGTTGCTATTGCTGTTATAGTTATTGGTGTTGCTGCTGCTCTGTCCATTCCAAACATCACTCGACAATAAGCTACTGGACCCTGGTGGGTTGGATAGCGTTGAATCAAGTTGATCAGGTAACATTTCAACCCCAGATCCAACGGCGTAGTTTGTGAGGTTTGAAGATTGGGATTGTGGTGTGAACGGCGAGTTTTGGGCGTGTCCAGACTGTGCTTGGAATCCAAAACTGCTACCGCTGGCTGGAAGAATGCTGGAAGCATGTTGTGAAGTTGGAACAACGCCGAACGTATTACCATGTGGTTGAATATTAGACAACTGGGCTGTTGCTGTTGGTGGTAGTGGTGGTGCTTGTTGTGCTGCTTGTTGTGCTGCTGCTGCTGCTTGTGGTGTTGCACCAAACATACCTTGAGGGGGTCCACTGTTGATCAAGTCTGCCATTCTGGACTGTGATGGGGTAGTAAATCCCAAACCATTACTATTAAAATTCATAGAAGATCCCACCACCACGCTATTACTCCTCCAGGGAGAAGCAGTTGTGGAGACATTTGCTGAGCCACTAGTGCTGAATCCCTGATCAGAAAGGTTGCTTGGGTAAAACTGGTTCTGTGGAAAAGGAGAATCCATTCCATAAGCTTGAGTAGAGCCAGAAGACGAGGGCTGGCGAGGCTGGTAAGGCGGTGGTACCATAGAGGTAGTGCTTAAGACACCAGTAGACAAAAACGGAGAACCACTGCTGTTAGGCGAATCACCAAACAAACGGGAGGATGAAGTTGTTTGAGGCAAGAAGGCATCATTTGAGGTGTTGATACTGTTGCCGTTGCTGTTGAATGAATACTCGCCAAATGGCTCATAGGTTTGAGTCTCAGCTCTGACATTACTAGCGCTTGTAACTCTCTGTTCTTCAAGTTCTTCAAGTCTCAAAGACTCTAGCAACTTTTGAGCCTCTTCCCCTTCTTCAGCCTTCTTTCTTGCCTCTTCCAAATCCTTAAAGGCCGCCTCAGCTTGTATCTTTTGCTTTTCAAGTCGTGCAGCTTTCTCCTGTTGCCTCTTCTTCTCTTCCTTCTCCTTTCTGACGGCTTCTAGAGCTGCTTCTTTGCGACGCTTCTCTTCAAACTTTAGTCGGTTTTGTTCCTCCTTGCGCTTCCGTCCTTCTTCTGTCTTTCTTTTCATCTCAGCCTCCTTCTCGGCTTTGATTCTTTCAAGCTCCTGCTCCTTCTTTAATCTGCCAGCCTCCTTCTGTTCTTGCAGCTGCTTCTTCTTCTCACGCTGCTTCTCCTTCTGACGTTGCTTCTTCTCTGCTTTACTGTGCTTCTGTTGCTCCTCAGTATCCAACTCCTCCATCAATCCAAGCACCGCTTCTTCTTGTTTCTTCTTCCGGTAAGAAGCAAGCAAACTCTGTCTCAACATTTTGGTGGTGCACAATTGCAACATAGCACGACCTTCCTCCAGGTGTTGTTCTTCATCAATGGCAGGGTCCAGCGCCACATTACCAGACTCTGACTCCAACTCTGATTCTGACTCCTCCTCCTCTTCCTCCTCTTCCTGCTGCTGCTGCTGATTATCCTCACCGGGGTATTGGTCGCTGATAACGGCATCAGATGTTCCCCCAGCAGCACGATCAAGATACTCTTGAACCATAAGTTCCTCTTCTGCATAAATATTATTGTTGGAAGAGTCTCCATATGCAAGATTGTCAAAATGGGCATCCTCATCTTCATCATGGTAGCCGTAGTCTTCTTCTTCTTCTTCCTCTTCCTGCTTGTATCTTTCACTAGACAACTCGTTTTCTAAAATCTCCAACTGATCACGCTCATGTTGAAGTTGAAGCTCCAACTGACGTTGCCTTATCGCTTGTGATTCTAAATATAACAAAGCGTCATCCTGTGGGTATGCAGCAACCAATGAGTTGAGATCATCGTCATCATCTGTTGGGGAACCAGAGCAAAACTCCTCTGTAATATCATCGGTTCCGTGATCACTGGGCATTTCCCAGGTTGGATCGAGGTCCGAAGTTTCGTCCAAGTCGGTCCAGCAAGGATGGAGAATTGGGGGAAGACGTATCTCATCAATATGGGCATCGAATACACCATAACTCACTGCATTACCTTCGTGAACCTCCTCCTCATCATCATCATAGTCATCAGGAAGGTTGTTGGTGTAATCTTGATTTTCCTCTTCCTCAATCTTGTTGTTATTGTTGGCAATCATATCAGGGTTGTTTAAAAGGTTAGCCTGTCTTTCAATGCGACTCTCTGCAAGTTTCTCCATCATCTGGAGAAATTTCTTGCCATCATTCTCAACCAGATCCTCGGCAACCTGCAGTATACCATTCAGTCTTGAGTCACCAGATTTCTTGATGTTGGCGAGACCATCACTAATGAGCCATGAATGCAGTTCCCTAGGGATCAAAGTGTCAAGACAATCGGCTCCAAAGTGGGAGTATATAAAATCTAGAGCAGGATTAGCCTTTTTCAGCGCCATCTGTTCACTTGTGGACTTCACATTGTTGGCTTGTACTTTTATCTGTGCCTGTGTCTGTGTCTGTGTCTGTGGTTGAGGGTCTTGGGCCGGTGAACTAGTTTGCTCGTCAATTGGGTCAGCTTGTACAGTTTCTGGTTGTGTTTGTGGTTGTGGTTCTTGCTTCTGATGATAAACGGGCTCAGCTTGGTTCGGCTGATTCTGGTCTTTGTTTTGGTCTTGGTCTTGATTCGGATGGTGTTCGGGATTTGAAGTCTGTGCTTGTGCTTGTGCTTGTGGTTTCTGCTGCTGTTGTTGCTGTTGCTGTTGCTGTTGTTGTTGCTGCTGTTGTTGCTGCTGCTGCTGCTGCTGTTGCTGTTGCTGTTGCTGTTGTTGTATACGACGTTGGTGAAATTGTTCTTGTAGTTGTTGAAGCGATATGCCATCAAACAGCTTGTTTGAAACCAGCTCTTCGCTGTCAATTCCTTCAAAGTAAGCGTCATATAACGAAGATAGTTCTTTCTCAATAAGATCTCTCTTTCTGGTACAAACAGTGCAACTGCATGTGATCTTTTGGTGCTCCTTAATGACCCTGAACACAGACTCTCTCTCAGCACTGAGCATTTTCTTCTTCTCCTGTGATGATAGCGACAACCAATAGAGTCTCAATTCCTCGTTGAGCGCATCGGCATTTGTGTGTGGAACAGCATGGCTCTTTCTTTTAGAGGAGTGGTTGTGCACTTCAGCTGTTGAACTGGATGATAGCGGCGGCAGCATCCCATGGTCAAGGCTCTGGACAATCACATCACCGTTAGAGTTCTGTTTCAGTATTCTAGAGTCAGGATAGTCAATATTGGGATCATTTATATCCTGTCCAATTACAGTGGGCAGGGGTATATTATCATCATTGTGGTGGTGGTTCTTTCTCTTCTTGTTCTTCTTCTTCTTTTTCGAGCTCGTTGTGGCTGTAGCGCTTGCCGCTGGATTCTGGTTTCCGCCTGTATATTGGAAGTCAATGTCCTTTCCATTCACCAGTCGTGTGGGTTTACCGTTTGAAGGCATGACCACACAAATATGTTTCACAAGAATGTACCAGTCAGTAAGTAGTTGTAGTAGTATTAGCCGACGTGGTGGTTCAAAGAAATATTATGGTATCAAGGTAACCCAACCCAGCTTCCCTTGCTGATTAGCTATTTCTCTCTCACAAGTAATACTCTGCTGCTGTCTAGGTGTGATCACGAAAGCACACAGTGGTGTCCTTCAAGCTGAGATTCAGAACCAGTTTGTTTAGTGTAGAGAAGAAAGAAAGAAGGAAGAAATTGAATGAATTGAATTTCAATTTTGGTGGTTTTTTTCCAACAACAAAAATATCGCGAGCGAGAGATTGCACAAAGCAGAGTTAACTGGGAGGAAATCCACACTGAACGCCACAGCCGTCTCTGTGATTTGCTGCCGCAAAAGTAACGGCGGTGAGCTCACTGATTGTTTCCTCTTTCTTTCCCTCCGCCAGCCTTTCCCAGCCTTTCTCAGCTTCTGATATGTGTAATTTGTGATAGTAAAAAAAAAAAATTAAAGTCACGTGATCATACAAATACATATAGGAGGCAAGCGAAAAGAACCATTATACGATACTCGTCACTATTAAAAACACGTTGTGATCCGGTATTCTCTCTCTCTGTGTGTAAGCTCGTAGTCTGAGTACATAGCCTGTCTGAGCGCGTAGTCTGTGAGCGTGAACGTGGTTTGGTTTTATTTCGCGGCTGGCTTCTCTCCACTCTCAGTCTCCTTTTTGTAAAATTTGATGAGAAAAGGAGAGAAAAAGATCACTACCACCACCAGTGTTTGATTTGAACCTCCCTCCTTCAAAGAAGAGATTTCGCTTCGTGTGGTTCGCGTACCTCGTTATTTTCATCGTCATCTCACACTATTAGTCAGTTGACAAAGACAGACACTCTCTCTAAACAAACAATGACAAGCCAACAACAACAACAACAACAACAACAACAACAGCAGCAGCAGCAGTCTCTGCCTCCAATAGAAGCGTCATCTGCTCTATTGGAGCAGCCACAGCCATCGAGATTCGCTACGTCTTCGCCAGGAAACCAGATCTCTCCACAACGTCCGTCAATAAGCCGTGAGGTATCGCGGCCATCCCCACAAGCTTCCCCATCAAGAAGAAGAACCTCATCGTTTGGCTTTGGATCTAATTTCTTCTCAAATCTCACCAACTCATTGAGAAGCAACTCCTCATCGTCATCGTCAACGACAAACTTGACCAGACCGCATCAGCAACACCAACCATCATCATCATCACAGAACCGGTCGAGGGCTGGCTCATCTTCAAGGCTAAACCTGCTGCAAACAGCTCAGGCGCTGAATGGCACTGCGACAACAACGCCCATCACCAGACCCAACCTTCGCACTAACAGTACGCCAAGTCTTACTATATCACAGAACATCAACAACAGCTCAACCGATGTCCTTGACCCAATGAATGTCGGGACTCCAATAGACGAAAACGGCCCTACTCTTGCAGTGGCGCCCCCTCAGAACCCTGCATACAAGCTGGATTCCGACGGCACCTACTCCATCAGGCTAACTCCATTCATCGACCACTCCTCCAACGCCCAGGGGCTCTATTTCTCACCTGTGCTAAGGAAGACTAAGCCAAGCACCAAGCTGTCAATTGGTAGATACACAGACAAGGTTCGAGAGGCTGCGCAGGCCCCGCCTGGCTCGTGTGCCCCTGTCGTGTTCAAATCCAAGGTTGTTTCAAGAACACATGCCGAGTTCTACGTTGATATCAATGGGAACTGGTTTGTCAAGGATCTCAAGTCCTCTTCAGGAACATTTCTGAACCATATGAGATTGTCCCCCGCGGGGATTGAGAGCTCAATGACTGCTCTTCAGAATGGGGACGTTTTGCAGCTAGGCATGGACTTCAGAGGCGGTGTCGAAGACGTCTTTAGATGCGTGAAGATGAGGATTGAGGTGAATAAGTCCTGGCAGAGAAGGGCAAACCAGTTCAACAAGGAGGCACATGAAAAAATCAGGGCCCTGGCACTTCTTGAAGACTCTGAATTGAGTGAATGTGCGATCTGTCTCTTGAAAATAAAACCCTGCCAGCCTATCTTTATCAGTCCTTGCTCGCATTGTTGGCACTACAAGTGCATACGACCAATCGTTGTGAAGAGCTATCCACAGTTTCTATGTCCGAACTGTCGTGAGACTTGTGACTTGGAGGCCGATGACGAAGAGTCAGAACTCGAAGCCAGTGAAGATGACGACGACGTTGACGTCGACAATGATGAAGAAGTGACCGATGCGAAACCAGAGTCTCTGGTAGACAATGACGATGATGATGATGACCAATTATCTATTGAAGAGAGCAGCATTTAATAGTTCTTTCACTAACGACCTATATTTTGATCTCACATACACACACTCTCTGTGTGTATGTTTCGTTTTGTATACCTTTGATTGTTTCGTTTGTTGTATCGTTTGGTTTCGCTTATATTGGTAGCCGAATTCGCACAAGTGTGCTTTGCTAGTTGGCAAAAATAAACGGGACATTTTTTCTGATGTATCAAATAAATCAGAGATGTAATCAAAATACAATAAAGAATTTACATACATTTCAATAACGAACAACCAAGAAAACACCCATAAAACGTCAGTAATATACAAAATAATAATCAGACCCCCATCTAGTGTACAAAATCAATGAGCTGTTTTTTTTTTCTTTCCACCTCAAGAAACTCAATATAAAATCCACAAAAGAAAACAGTATGTGCGTGTGTGTGTGTGTTTAGATGGTTTGTTGCAATCTGCTGGAAATTCTTCTACCATGGGGTGTGTTTCTCACTTGGGGCAACAGAGGCTTCAAGATTGAGGACAGCTTCTCAAACTGCTTGCCCTTCGCAACATCTAAGGACGTCTGAAGAACATAGTTGCCATAGGAATCGTTCAACAAATTGACCAAAGCGTCCTCATTGTTGATCAGCTCGTCAATCAACTCAGCACCATACTTGGTCGTTTTGAGGCATTTCTCAATGACGTTAGACCCAAACTTGTGGAGAGCCAACTCCACCATCTTCTCCTTGACACTCTGAGAGATCTTGGCCGTAGCTTCGCTATCAATATTCTTAGTCAACACATACTGAATAACATAGTTACCATACGGGTCCAATGACAGCTCCTTGGTGAAACTGGAAACAATAACGGATAGCTTCTTACATTGCTCATCAGAACCATAATCCAAGCATCTTTGGAGAACGCAACAACCGTGTCTATGAGTAGCAATTTTAAGACAGTTCTCACAAGCAGAATCAAAAATGAACTGAGAGTCAAAGGAGGTTAATCTTTGTAGGCATTTTTGAATTACATGGTTACCATTCAAATCCCTTGATAGTAAAACAACGTCATCTTTCAAAGCACTCACGATGATCTTTGCCTCCTCTTGGGAGTCAATGCACTCAACAAGTTTCTGCAAGGCTCTAGTACCATGCGAATCGAGGGCGATTTGCACAAATTGTGGAGAAGCATTCTGAACCAGTGTGATTCTCTCTTCATCATTGACATTCTCCAGCAATTTCTGAATCAAGTAATTTCCAAAGGGATCAATCATCAACTCGATAACGTAGGTTTGAATCTCCTGGAAAATAGCAGTGGCATTGTTCGAATCAATTTCAAGTTGTTTTTGCAAGAAACGACAACCGTGTTGATCCTTGCACAATGAGTAAATCTGACCAAGAAAGTCCTCCAACTTGGCATTTGCAAACTTGGAGGCATCCTCGCCTCTTCTTCTTTGACCAGTAAACTTTCTGCCGTTATGGTGACCACTGTTGTGGTGAGGGTGATGATGATGATGGTGCTGGCCACCACTTCCACCATTTGGAAAGAATCTTGGATTGTTGTTTGGATTTGGAGACAATCCCATAGCACCAAACGAATTGTCAAACGACTGTGGTGGTGGTGGTGGGGGCGGTGCACCATTCAATGGTGGCCACAACTGATTGTTAGGTAATCCATTTTGGTTGTTGAATTGGCCTTCCATGTTTTGGAAGCCTCCCGGAGGAGGAGTGAATGAGCCTCTGTCCTTCAAAGAGCCATCCTCTTTCAATCCCAAATTGATAAAACCCTGTGGTGGTGGTGGTGCTAAAGGAGGAGTGACGCCATCTGGACCAAAGTCAAACGGCGGACCCATAGGAATCATACCTGGATGTGGAATTGGGGGGGTGTGAGCAAGGTTCTCCAAACCACCTAGTCCATTCGGGAACTGGTGTGACGGTGGTGGTGGTTGCTGACCTGGTTTAGCTGACCACGGTTGCGGATGTTCCAAGTGATTACCAGGACCAAACCCAGCATGTAATGGCTGACCAAATCCATTCATTGGGAAGAATGGTGGGAATGGTTGGTGGTGGTGCATCATGCGTTGGTTGAAAGGGCCAGATTGATCAACTGGGAGACCTTCAGGGTTCTTGGTGGTCGTCTCAACATTCTCCTTCTCATTGGCAAGAGCATTCTTGCTGCCAGTAATAACCGGCGGCTCAGTAACTTTCTCCTTGGCAGTCTCCACAGCAGCAGCAATAGCAGTATTGGTGGAAGAAGAAAGAGGAGTCTCAACCTCAGCCAAATCAGTTGAATCGATAGGAGGCGCTCTTACGGCGGCACTACCCCCTTGCTTAGCACCAAAATCCAAGTCCAGGGCAGCAATTGCATCGACAAAATCAGCTGGAATCTGAGTGCTCAATCCATCGTCCTTGGGAGGGGCCCCAAGGAAAGGTGGAGCAGCGCTGGGGTTCTGACTCGTGAGAATGTTGGTTGTGGCATCAAATAAACCAAACTTGGAACCACCACCAGCACCAGCGGTTGGGGTCACTGCCGAAGTCGAAGTCGAAGTCGAAGTCGCAGACGACTGTCTGGCTGAGAGTAAGTGAATGGCAGCACCTGGAGTCGGCGGTTCGGTCGGATTGGGGCCGTCTTCAATGAAAGAAGCGTTTGGGGTCGACTCAGTAGACATTAGCAGCTACTAAATAGGAGGGAAAAAAAAACACAAAAACAGGAGGAGAAAAAAAGACAAAAACAAGTGGATTAGGAAAAGAGGAAAACTAATGTACAGGTATTGGTGGCGGCAATGTGAACTAATGTACAGGGGGCACTTATGAAGTGTGGGTGTGGGCGCTTTGGTGCTTGGTGGGCTTCTTTTTAGATGTTTGAAAGGTAAAGAAACACAAACCCACAAAAAAACAAAAAAACATTCAGGAAAATTTAAAACTTCACAGGGCTTCGAACCAGTCTCAAAAAGGTTAAACGTAAACAGACATATATATGTGTATATATAGAAAGACGAGCTACAAAACTTTATAAATACACAAGGTATATTAAATATTACTGCAATAAACTCTAACAAAAAAAGAGGATCCAACTCAGAAGATCGAGTAGAAAAAAACTGAAAACGAATCAAACTATGCTTCAGGATCTTAAGAGGACTTTTCGTGTTGAGTAGAGACACGTTGCATGGCGACAACGAAGTCTTCTAGAGATCTTTGCTCCTTTGGCTCCTTAACTGGCTTACCGTTCATGAATCTGTCGAAAGCCTCAGACTCAGACATCAAGTAGTAAGCACCACCTAGGATACAGAAAACACCAAAGGAGAAGATCCAGACACGAACGACGGTGACAATGTCATTCCAGTTTTGGGACCACCAACCGAACAAAGCAAACATGGTGGCAATGATGTCGACACACAAGACGGCACCAGCCAATTGCCAGGATGGGTATGAGGACCAGAAAGGACCAGCAGCTCTAGTGATGAAAATCAACCAGTTTTCGGTTAGAGAGATTTGTAGGAACAAAACACCGTCAATAGAACCGAAGTTTTGGATGATACCACCCTTTGAAACAAACATGGTGGTCAAAGTGATCCAGGTACCAATGGCAAGAATGGCACCCATGATGATGGACATACCCCACAATCTTGGTAGGTTCCACTTCACAGGCTTTGGAGCGTATGGGGCATTGTCGTAAGCAATGGCAAGAGTAGCGACATCGGCAAAGATGGCAATAAAGACAACCAAGTCAATGTTCAAGGACTCGTTCAAAATGGCAATCCATAGACCCAAAAACAACTCCAAGTGCAAGGACAAAGCAATACGGTAGACAACGTACGAGTACATTCTGTGGAAAATCTGTCTCGAGGTCTTCAAGGCGTCAATAATGGCAGACAAACCTGGGGCCAAAAACACGATATCAGCAGCAGAACGGGCAGAGTCGGAGGAACCTTCAACGGCAATACCAGTGTCAGCCTTCTTCAAGGATGGAGCATCGTTAACACCGTCACCAGTCATGGCAACTAGGAAACCTCTTTGTTGCAAAATCTCAACGACATTGTACTTGTGCTGTGGGAAAACCTCAGCAAAACCATCAGCATTCTCAACAAAGTCAGCAATCTCAGAACCTGGCATGTCACCAGCACCACCTAGACCTAGACGTTCAGCATTGTAAATGTTAGTACCAAGACCCAATTGACGACAAGTCTCCTTAGCAATACCAACGGCATCACCAGTCAACATCTTGATTCTCAAACCCAAGTGCTTAGCCTCGTTAACAGTCTTAGCAGTGTCGTGACGTGGAGGGTCCATACATGGCATAATACCCAAAATCTCCCAGTGGCCTTCGCCTCTCTTTCTGGCAACACCAAGGGAACGGAAACCTCTTGAAGCAAACTCGGCAACCTTGTTCTCATAAGCCTCGTGGATCTCCTCTGGGATTGGGTGGTCCTCCTCGACAGTCTTCAAGACAAACAATGGGGCACCCTTAACACAGATGATACGCTCACCAGCTGGGGACTCGACAAGGGCAACAACCTTCTTGGAGACAGGGTCAAATGGGTGGAACTCGATAACCTTGTACTTGGTCAAGGCAGACTTGGCACGTGGGTAGCTGGCAAGGGACTTCAAGAAGGCCTTGTCAATAGCATCCAAACCCTTCTTCTTTCTAGAAGCAGCAAGGGTGGCAGTCAACATCAAGTCATCGGCATCGACACCAGCAACAGTGTATGGCTCGTGTAGGGAAAGCTTGTTCTTGGTCAAAGTACCAGTCTTGTCAGAACACAAAATCTCGACACCGGCAAGGGACTCAATGGCAGAAAGCTTTTGCACAATGGCTTGCTTCTTGGCCAAGTAGGCAGCACCGACAGCCATGGTGGTGGTAACGACAGCTGGCAAACCAACTGGGACACCGACAATGGTGATGGCCAAGGTGTAACGCAAGATTCTAACAATTGGGTTGGTTCTGTAGAAACCGGCAGTCCAGACAACAAGCAAGGTGGCAATAACCAAAACAAGCAAAATAGTACCAATACCGTTCAAAACTTCAGTAAAGTGACCGTGGCCACCGGAAGCCTTGTTAACCAAAGCAGCAGCTCTACCAACAAAGGTGTTGTCACCAGTAGCAGTAACAATCATAAAGGACTCACCACGCTTAATAGTAGAAGAGGAGAAGACATTGTCACCAAAGTGCTTGTCAACGGCAAGGGACTCACCAGTCAAGGCAGATTGGTCAACTTGCAAAAAGGTGTCCTCGGTGACCAAACGACCATCGGCTGGGATAACGGTACCATCCTCCAAGTGCAAAATGTCACCTGGGACAACCTCGTTAGCTGGAATCTCAACCAACTTACCATCACGGATAACAGTAGCAGAGTGGGCAAGAGTCTTCTTCAACTCATCGACAATGGAACCGGCTTGGTACTCCTGGACGAAACCAACAACAGCGTTCAAAAGCAACAGACCCAAAATGACACCGAAATCAACCCAATCCTCAAGACCGGCAGCCAAAATGGCAGCAGCCTCCATAACGAATTGAATTGGACCAATAAAGAACATCAAAAACTTGACAAACATATTCTCCTTGTCCTCAGCCATCTGGTTCAAACCAAACTTCTTTCTTCTCTTGGTAACCTCATCAGAGGACAAACCAAAAGATGGGTCAGTTTGTAGCAATTCTTCTGGAACTGGACGGGCTGAAGCACCAGCTTCACCCTCCTCTTCGTCAAAGGCTTCACCACCATCAGATTGAAGCTCGTCAATCAGGGCATCAATGTCATCTTCTTCGTCATCATCTTCAGGAGCCGGCTTGGCAACCTTCTCGACCTTTGGTTCAACGTCTGGTTGGGAGGACATCTATAGATTGTTAGTTGATCTATCTAAAGCAGTCAATGAGGAAGGGTGGAGAAGAGGGAAGAGGCAGGAAGAGAGAGAAAAAACAGAATTTGAATTGTGATTGTTTCCAACTTGTTCTTCTCTCTCTCTCACTTACTCTCTCTCTCTCTTTTTGTTTGGCCATGTGTCTGAAATAAAGAGAGAAAAAAGCACTCGGCCAATCAAATCTGTTAAAGCAATAAATGTCCAATCTCGTTCGGGAAAAAATGCCGAATGCGGCAATTAATGTCCCGTTTTAGGCGAAACTCTAAAAAACAACAACAAACAAACAACAAAATGGCTGCCTCTGCAAGAGGAGAAAGACAAAAAACAGCAAAAAAGGAAGAGAGAACAGGAAGATATTCAACATAGCCGGTTGTTCAACTTCATGAATTGCGATCATTTTCTTCCTATCTATACATGTTGGGTGTTGTTTTTGTAGTCCAATAATTGGTTTTAACTGCGATGGACCAATTGCTATCATCTCTCTCATATTTCACTCACTGCTAGCCAAAAAATACTCTTTCTCTCTTTTTAAGCCCTTGGAGGAGAGGGGGTAAGGGCGGAAGGGAATCAAACTTACTTTAACAAAGTATTAACTAAAACAGTGTGGAGTCGGGTATCAAAACTTGTAACACACAATGCTTTAGGCAATAATGTCTAAACTTTTGAAATCGAGAGAGGAAACGAAGTTTGTGGGAAATTTTCAAATCTTTATATATCGCTTCTTACGGAGCGATTTAATTCTAAACCTGAGATACTGCACGATGAGCGAAGCGACGGGGACGGGGCGACGAAGACGACAACGACAACAGCGACGAAGAGGAAAAAGCCAGGAAAAAGAAAAGAGTTATCTATGGTGGAGCCAATGGCAAGGACACGGTCAAGTTGAAACCGGCAACAAATTGGCGAAAAACGGAAATTCGCCAACAAACCTTGTGCATCGACGTGCATGAGGAAGTGTACCGAAAATCACTCAATCGGGGATACTTCTTACCGTTTTGGGGGTGTTTGTTTACCATTGGGACAACAACACAACAACAACAACAACAACACGCACGGTGGGTGGGTGGGTTGTCGTGGTCGTGATGGTCGAATTAAAAGTTGACACAAGATCAAAGCTGTGGTGAGAAACTTGAGTATAGGCTTGTTCTTATCGCTCGCTCTACGTCAAATTTGCATTCGCTTATGGCTTCCAATTGCGCGTTGGTTCATTCAGCTATTCATTGAGTGGTTTTTGTTTAAGCCAGAGCATTCTCGCAATTTGGCGAAACTCTTCCCCAAAACTCACTCTGGTCCCAGAAGTAAATTGAAAAAAAAAGGTTCTATTTAATAGGACAAACAAGACTGGACAAGACAGGACAAGACGAGACGACACGAGAGGCCACACTTTTGCAAGTCAGGACATGTGTCAGAACATACAACAACCATCAGCTGGGAGCAGAAGGATTTTGTCTTTAGCATCTACGATGGTTAGTTGAAGCCCGGTTTACGATCCACCGGCACATCTCTGGAAGCTATGGCTGAATTTACTGCCGTCAGGGAAATGCGGGAAAGAAGGGCATATCATTAGCAGCTAGTAGTTTGCTTTTTATGATATACTAGTGAGACATAAGTCGGTTGTCGAAAATATAGTTAGTGGTTCAGAATCCCTTTTTTAGCGACCGATTACATCACCTGCCATCATTGATACCTCAAATCCGAGTGAGCCACCACTGATGAACTAAATAAGCCTGGTATACGTGGGGGTTTGTTGCTAGTTTTCTAGCCTTTAAATAAAATATTGCAAAAAATAGGCTATAAACATATGCACTACAAACATTGAGCTCCAGACTCTACCATCCAAAGCTCCAATCCATAGAGTTGATATATTGCTTCTTCTCAACTGTCAGTGCAGTCCAAGTCCAGTCCGGCCCAGTCGTAATTTTTTTTTTTTTTGTTCATTTATTTTCGCTTTTGATGCCCTCCAACGTGCCGCCATCAATTGACAGGAAAAAGTGCATGCTTTTTTTCCTTTTTACAAGGCTTTAGGGCAGCTGGTAAAATATCCCGGTGCTGTGTGTGTGGTCTTGTGGTTGTGGGGGTTGTTGACCTCAAAGTCTTTTTCGCAGAATGCTGAAATTCTTTTTCCCACTAGGCCAGTACTAGACCTCAATACAACCAGTAAATCTGAAAACAGTTGGAGTCTGTGTGATGTGTATCGCTAGACCCACTCACACCCACCAGACCCGAAACTAAACACTGCTCAAGATTGGCGAAAGTCGGGACTTTCACCTTTTGCCTTCTCTTTTTTTTCTCTTTTGGCGAAAAACAAGTTCCGCGCGCACTATGGCTGGCTCTTGGCTAGACGGCGCCTAATGTGTGGTGCCGCCTAACGGTTCCCCTGGCGGCTGCCCTAGTCCAAGAGTTCTCCCCTCTCTCTCTATGGCTAGACGGGAGAGTCCTTCCTTGAGGAGGAGGAAAGACTGCGCGGGTTTTTAACTTTCTTACGGCCCGAGGATCAATACCTCTTATCGAACGCAAAAAAAAAACATAGAAAGTGATTCCACGGGACAAACGAAGCTCGCGCCGGTTACTGGTCGAAAAAAAAATTGATACTTTTCTTTGATCTCCGAGATAAATGACAGCAACGGTACCTGATTATCAGTAGCGTTGTTAAACGTAGTTTTTTGAATCGTGTGATTCAAATGACAGTGATACACTTTGTACGTACGCTCGCTCAAGCTTTCAATTCAAAGCTACGCACACAGCCCAAAACTAGAAGCTCATGTGCACCAGCTTTGGCCTAGTACGTAGTTACACCCAAGACTTCACGACTCAGCACACACACTCCAACTCATCCTCATACTCACACTCCAACTCATCTCATGCCCACACTCACACTCACTATCAATACTAGTCTCTTATGATTGGACCCAGCAGAACCAAATCCTGGGCGATAAAAACCGTTCCTCGCCGTTGAAAATCAACCGGGCATCCTGCATGGTTCATGCAAGTTGACCGATGACGACAACAACCGACAAAACTTCAGAAAAAAAAGAAAAGAGAAACAAAACAAGAAAATTTATCCACCGCTACCAGCCGCCAATTCGCTTCAAATTAGGAAATTGTTGGCGGTGGCCAAAATCCAATACAGGAATGATTGGCTCATAACGACTTCATAAGATCACGCCAATTGGCGCACATACTTCCTGTGGTTGGGTACCTGGCAGTTTTCAGCTCAAGACAATTGGCCAGTTTTAATTCGCTTGCTGACTGAGCGGGGGAACACACTTTGGACTTTAGCAGGTTTAGAGCTCTATTCACACATAACAAAACAACATTCCCCGGAGGTGAATGAAGTGTTGTCGTGATTGACTCAATCCCAGTTTTTTCTCAGGGACACACACAGACTCCTCAGTTTTACGGGTTTTCTTCAATTCCATCTGTGGGGAAATAAATCCGTGCATCTCCTATATCTTGTGACAAGCACTGCTTTTCGAACAATGTGTCGTCAGACCCCCACCCAATGCATTACCTGTGGGGTGACAACGACCGGACAGGGATTTCATTTTCTAACCCAAATTTTACCCATCATGTGAGTTGACGTAGAGTCTTCTGAAGTTGATTCAGCCTCACCCTACCGCTTGAGAACTTTTCTATTCATCCAGTAGGTGACTGAATGTCTGTGGTATTCTTTGTTTATATGCCAACCTAATTAATGACTGATACTAATCAGTGAGTTTTGTCACGTGATATCCCGAGTTTTTGATGTTTTGGTTTCCTTCGGAGTTTCCGAAAAAATACAAGAACAACAGTACACTATAGAACATCCTCTGATGTCTAAATGAATGAAATGATTTCATATATGGTTGGAAATGATGCTGAATGCAAACAATAAACAATAAACAATAAACAATAAACAAAAAAACAACCCATAAGATAGTGGAAGAGGACAAAAAAATGCATCATCATAAACCCAAGTCGTAAAATCCTGCTAAACATGGGTATGAGTGTGAACGGGTGAATGAGCGAGCAAGCAAGCAACAGAGGATACGAAACAATCATCATTCATCCATTCCAGCATCGGATGAAGCATTTCTTGCTTGGGTCGAGTCCTCATTGTTCTCATTGGTTGCAGGTGGGGGGTCATTGTTGTTATCGTCAGTACTTGTCGCAGTATCAGAGTTCCCAGTGGAGCTCTCGGTGGTATTGCCTCTAGACTGCTGCTGATTGTTGAAGAAAAAATCTCTAGCCCTTCCTAGTCTTTGTTGAATTCTCTGAGCCAGGAACTCTTGAAGAGAACTGTCATTATTGTTAAACCCTCGAACATCATCCAGAAAGTTGCGATGGTCAATTCTCTCTCTCAAGAGTCTTTCTGATTCTCTCCCAAATTCAGAATTCTGTCCCTCAGACGAAGAAGAAGATGATGAGCCACCAAGGTTCACAGTTTCCACGCCATCTCTTGTTCTTCTACTGGCAACACCAGATGAGAACATTGAACCACTACCACTGTTGACTGCATTCAAGTTTCTCAAAAGTTCTGCAGTGAATGGGTTTCTCTGCGCCCTCTGCGGTGGCTGAGGTCTAATAGGGCCAAACTGCAGAGCTCCCTGATTCACTTGATCGGTTGGAATTGAATTTTGACCTGGCTGATTCACAGAGCCAGTGGTTGCTGGGCGGCGACGAATTGCATTTTGAAGCATCTGTAGGTATGGATTGGTACGTGGGGGAGTGTCAGCCACACCAGCAGAGGTGGTATTGTTGTTGTTGTTTCTCGTGGTATCATTGTTAGTGGTGGTCGCAGCAGTAGCAGCGTTTGCAGGATTGGCAGTGAAAGTGCCATTAGCTGTTCTGTACATTACAAAAACAGACCCATTAGTGACCAATGGATTGTTTCCAGCTGCCCCTGGTTGAACTGGTGTGGGAGGATGTGCCATTGCTGGTCTGCTGTGATCTTGGTGTACAATTTCACGGCATAGTGGACAAGAATTGTTTGTCTTCAACCATTCATAAAGACAGCTTCTGCCAAAAATATGATTACATGTCATCTTGATAGGGATATGGGAGTAAGCTTCTTCTTGTTCTGTTGCTGTTGATTGTGCTTGTCTGTGTGTACTGGATTCTGGGGAGGCTTGGTTCAAGTTCAGATCAGTGTCAATAACAACATCTGGGCCTTGAGTAGCTCTGAATGCATGCAAGGCCTGCTCTTCTCTGGATTGAGTACGCAAGGTTTCAGAAACTGGTACAGCAGTAGAAGCAGGAGTAGCTTCCGGGGTATTTGATTCAGTAGCTGTCTTGCTCCTCTTGGCCTCCGTTATGATGTCCTCGTCCCCCTCGGCGTCCACTCTTTTTCTCTTTGTACTCGACTCCTCCTCCTGCTTTGCTTCGATTTGAGACAGCAGGTCGTTTTCATACTCATCAAAACAAATAGAACAATTCTTATCCTCCAGTTCAGCCTTCTTCAAAATTGGAAACTGATCAAAAGTCTCCTTTTTGATTCCATTGTTTCTGACCCCATGACCTTGACCAGCCAACGCGAGAGCAAGCTGGATCATTTGATTAAAGGCGTCACTCTGTGTCTGAGATAGAGTAGATGCAGCGGGTGTAGGGGCAGCAGCAGCAGAAGAAGCATCACGGACCGGCTGTGGGTGATCAAAAACATAGTTGATCGCTTGATTAGGTCCAGAACCTGCTGTTGGCGCAGCACCTGTCGTCAGCGGCGCGGGCTGTCCAGTGGCAGAGGCAGCTGGTGGATGATCAAGAACATATATAACGTTCATCAGAGGAGTGGCTGTTGTTGCCGTTGCTCCTGTTGCCGTTGCTGCTTGTGCCAGCGGTAGTGCATTGTTGTTGTTACTAGTGTCGTTGCTAACTGTAGATGGCTGCTGTGACTGTGATTGTTGTTGTGGTTGAGAATGTAATGGTTGCTGTTGCTGTTGCTGTTGCTGTTGCTGTTGCTGTTGCTGCTCATGGACAGGGCCACCTGGTGGTGGTGAGTCAGAACTAGCTGCACTTTGTGGAGGAGCAACGTTTACATTGACGGGAGTTCCTCCATTGATAGTGCTTAAAACTTGATTGAGCAAGGCGTTGATGCTTGCCTGGTCCAGATTGAACTGGCCTTCAGAGCCGTCATCCACCTGGAGAACAAGAAACTGGTATTCACGACTGTGATAGACGGAGACCGTTAGTACTCAAATGAAAAAGTAGTGTTGGTGAATCACAACTTACCTCTCCATCAGCCCTCCTCGTTGTGTAAATGTGTGTGTCTGTGTTTTGTTCGTTTGTATGGGTCTCCCTCCGATACAACACAACAGACAGTGTAGTGTTAGAAAAGCACCTGCTTATTTACAGAGTTTGGTTGTGGGTTTGTAATCAATCAAAATCTCTGATTGTCAGTTTTGTGGTTGGATTTTCCCTCCTGATGTGATTATTATATAATCAGATAAACAAATCGGATTATATAATCATCAAATGTTTATATAATCAATAAACTTGTTATATAAGGGTGATTCTCTTTTTTTTTTGTACTTCCTTTTACACAGTGCGGCGGCAGCGGCTAATGAGCAGCAACAGCATAGAACTCTTTTATTTGGCTCTTGTTGCAGTGTAGATGCTTCGTATTCGACTCACAAAGAAAGCTGTTCGGGTTTTGATTGTTGCGGTATGTACGATTACACTCTCGTGCTTTGTTTTGTCATTGCCATGGTGGCTTGCGAGAGCCAGTTTTCAACGAATCAATGGCTTTGATGACAATGGCTACATCATCACCAATGTGAAGGTTCAGACGTGCTCGATTCTAAACTTGCAAGGTTGTGTGATGGGAAATGACTGGTTTCTTGTTGACAAACCGGTGAATTACAACTCAAGGGGAAAGCTGCTGTACCATGGGCTTTGGTCCCAGCGCTTCTTCGTTGAGAAAAAACGACTTGAAAGCGTGACACATAACGATGAGGTGATTGTTGGCTTGGAGAGTTTGGACGTGGCGTTGAAGTTCAAGTATGAGAAGTATAATCCAAAGACACCAGACAGATATTACTACAATTTGGATCTCTTGTTTGGAGTCGATGCAGTCGACCCAAGACCCAACTGGGAGATTTCCCAGCACGCGTTGAATATCTTCACCACCGATATCCCAACGTTCCTCACGCTAAGGAGAACACACAGCCCATCAATACTTCCCCGAATTGGTGGTCTCAAAATTGCTGAGTCTCAATCTCAGTATAACATTTTGCAAGTTGCCGATTTACATTTCAGCACAGATGAAGGACAATGTAGAGATCAATACCCAGAGGTACCGAACTGCAAGGCTGACAAGCGTACATTGTCATTCCTCAACAAAGTCCTCGATCTGGAGGAACCTGACTTGGTTGTCCTCACCGGTGACCAAGTTTTTGGAGACGACTCTTTTGACTCAGTTACTACAATGCTGAAACTCCTAAAGCCCCTGATTGATAGGAAAATACCCTACGCTTTAATGTTTGGCAATCACGATGACGAGGGCTCTATGAATCGCAAGGAACTTATGTCGTTGTTTCAGACCTTACCATACAACCTAGCGAAATCAGGACCAGAGACCATTGAAGGCGTCGGGAACTACCATTTCCAAATCAATGATGCACAAGACAAGGAATCAGTGATGACATTCTTTATTCTGGACACTCACAAGTATTCACCAAATCCAAAGGTACTTCCAGGATATGATTGGATCAAGGAGAGTCAGTTGGAGTATCTCACCAACCTGGACAAGAGTCTGACATATGGAGCCAAAGATCTGAAGTTTGCCTTCTTCCATATTCCACTCCCAGAGTATAGAAATCTACAACAACAGCCGTTCATGGGAAACTACAAAGAGGCAATCACAGCTCCAAAATACAATACATTCGCTCGTGATATTCTACAAATGATTGGTGTTAATATCGTCAGCGTTGGGCATGACCATTGTAATGATTATTGTGTTTTAGATTCTAAACAAGAAGAACGAGATGGCAACAACAAGATCTGGTTATGCTATGGGGGTGGTGTGGGTGAAGGTGGATATGGGGGCTACGGTGGGACAACAAGAAGACTGCGGACATTTAAAGTCGAGTTGGACACCAGAAGTGTCAAGAGCTATAAGCGGTTAGAGACATCTCCTGAAGATGTATTTGATGAACAGTACCTGGTGCGTGATGGTGTTGCTGTTGCTCAATAATGAATTAATGAATCCTCCTCCCTGAGAATATCCTTGATGTTTCTATCCAGAAGTATGACGGCATACTGGAATCTGTAGAAATGATTGGTGTAGAACAATGGAAATGTCTTCCTTTGGTTGATCTGGCTGATGTTGTCCACAATGTAAGAAGTACTTCCAAATAGTTTGATTTGGTACCGGAGCGGAATATTCAGGTATCTTGAGAGAATTAAGACAATCTGGGCTAGGTAACCAAAACCAGCATTCACCTGGTGGATTACCTTTTGATCGCTCATGTTGACAAGGCTATTCAGAGATTTCAGGTTAAGTTCTGTTGGTAGTATTTCCAAAAAATAGCTGGAACTATCATCAGTTGATGAAGCAGCAGCAGCAGCATTCCTGGAGATCTTTAGCCAGTTGTAAATGTGATCTCTTGGGAAGATGCCCATGAGTTCTTTGATCTTCTCATTCTTTGCAATGATCAGGTCATTCTTGACAGTCTCATTCAATGTAAGTAAGTGACTGTATTGCTGCTTTAGTTCATCGTTCTCAGTTTGTCGTTGGTTGAGTCTGTTGAGGGCTCTGAGTTTCAGCTCTTTCAGTTCTCTGAGATCTTGCAATTTCGTCCTCTGGAGTTGTATGTATCCAACAGAGTGTTGGATCATTGTGTTCAGTCTATTCAGTTCAAAATGGTGGTTTGCCACACTGTCATCGTAGTAGTTTGCGTTGAATATGGAATCTATTGACTTGGATGCTTTGGTCTTGGAGTGATTGACATCTTCGATGTTCTTGTCTAGGTTATTCAGTTTCATAATGTGGTCATATGTGAGGGATGGTACGGACTTATCGTCTTTAAAGTTGTTTTCGTCCTGGTCATAAATCACAGTTCTGTAATCATCAAGTTTGAACTCCTTGGTTGGAAGAATATAGACACCATCAAAGAGAGATATCAGAATGCAATTGCTGATATTGAGAGAAGGAATCCTGTCAATCCCCTTATTCAGATAGAGTAAGTAGGACAAATCAACCTCATGTTCAACCAAGAGTTTCCAGCTTTTAGGATCCTTGAATGTACTGAGCCACACCTTGAGTGCAAACCTTGTAGATCTCTCCAGTTCTTGAGACTCGAGCCGTGTCAGATCGTTGAAATCAGCATTTATGGTTCTTTCACAAACTTCACTGATGTAGAAACATTCACCACCCCTCTTCGGATCATGGAGTGAACAAAAGACGTTGTAGAGCTTTTCAGAGTAAATCTCAGTCAAATCGCCGCCATTGCCATTGCCGCTGCCAGTTTCTCTCTTTAAAATGGTGTCATTGATCGACCCTCGCCTTACTGATGGCGCACTGGGAACTGGGACGGATATTTCTCTTAGATGAATGGACATAATGTGCCTTATGCGCCGCTGTGAAGGTCTCTCTGTTAGTAACTGGCGCCGCACACCACCAACAGGTTTTTTTGTTCGACTTACTCTCTGTGGATGCATACAGCAGCCATCCGTCGATACAAAGTCCAAATATGACAGAGGAAACGCCTGTGTGTCATCACCGGAGGCGTAGGTCTGTTCCATTAACAGAGCCTGTTTGATTGTGTTTGTATTTGTGTTTGTATTTTGTTTTTGTTTTTGTTTTAGTTAATTTGTTCTCTCTTCTCTTTTCTCTCCCAAACGACAGCGACCCAAAGAATGTTCAGCATCTGCTTAGCTCATTTCTGTGACAAGCATGGTCCACGTTCGCTTTTGTGCACACAGCTGGCGCCAAGTGGTGAACTGGATGATTACATTGCAGCTGAGTTCTCAAAAGAGAGCTACTGCAAGTCATGTTTATTGCTCTTCCCCAAGTCAATGATGACAACAGTTGTTGTTGTTGATGACAAGCTCACGACGATATCCACTCGGGATCCAGACCATGACACACACTACACGACGACGCAGTATTCAGCAAACAAGTACCGAGTGCTGAATAGCGTGGTGAGGAAGGTTTTGAGCGAGGAAAGCACGGTGTATGACTCGCGGCCAATGTTCTTTGGCGACGGAGCGAGAGGGTATTCGCTGACGCTGAGCTTCAAGATTAAGGATTTAGAGGCCAGGGGATCTGAGAGAAGGTTCTCGTATATTGTCAACTGTGAGAAGGAGGCTAGAATTGTGGATAACTGGAGTCTGATTGTGGAGAATCTGACCGAGATGATTAACTACCTCAAGTTGCGAAGCGTCGAGAAAGAGATTGAGAGGAGTTCCTCCTCCTCCAACAATGACATATTTCTTAGAGGAAAGAACCAACAGCCCCGCAGTCTGACCGAACTGTTACAAGACGATGAGCTCTTTGTTAAAATCCATCTATGGAATGCCAAACTGCTGAACAAACTGTGCTCCTGACTACCTTTTAATGAATAACGAACCTGCATTCTACATATAAGACACATACATTGTCGTAGTGGTCGTCGTGGTCGTCGTGGTGGGTGATCTCGCTACGCAGAACCAGAACCAGAGTCAAATCTCCTCCACCAGAGTCTTGCCGCGCTTTTTTCTTTTTCTTTTTGGCGAAACCGAGTCAGCAGTTCTTTCCTCCACCAGAAAGGGGAATTTTTCTCTCTGTCTCCCTCCACCAAAAAAAGATAAACCCTCAGGCGTTTACGTTGTTGCGGGAACAGTTTTTCTCCTCTCTCTCCAAACCGCAGCAAAACGGAACGGGACAACTGACTCTTTTGAGAAGAAGCGTGCGTGATGTTCAGACGGGTTCAAAAACAGTGAGAGTTGCTCCTTCTCTCCTCTTCTCTTTGTTTTTGCACAGGGCAATAATTTGTTCACCTCAATCAATGACTATCGCCTCTGCTACGACTATCCCACATATTGAAACGCCACTGATCCACTCTGCAGACCTGTCCTGCCAGGCTCCTTGCAAGGTGTTTCTCAAACAGGAGTTCATCCAGCCTTCTGGCAGCTACAAGATCCGTGGGCTCTCCCACCACGTGAAGAAGGAACTTGACCTTATCAGACAGAAGACCAGTGGCTCCGCAGACAAGGAAGTCGTCGTGGTGGCAGCTTCTGGAGGAAATGCAGGCAACGCGGTCTCGTACTCCTCCAAGTTCTTCAACCTCAAGTCCATCATTGTCGTTCCTATTTCCACTTCGGTCAACATGAAGCGCAGGATCGAGGCGAATGGTTCCCAGGTGCTGGTCTGGGGCAGTTCGATCGGCGAAGCTGACGAGTATGCCAAACAACAAGTGATTCCCAGCTTGCGAGATGACCAGGTGGCCATTTACTGCCACCCATATGATTTGCCAAACATTTGGGAAGGCCATTCTTCTTTGATTGATGAGATCACGTCCCAACTGACTGAACAAGGCCAGTTGAGCAAGCTCAAGGGAATTGTCTGTTCAGTTGGTGGCGGCGGCTTGTACAATGGCTTGGTGCACGGCTTGAAGAAGCACAAACTGACCCACATTCCAGTAATGACCATTGAAACAGACTCGTGCCCGACTTTCCAAGACGGTATTGATGCCAACATGCCCGTCAAGCAGAAGTCCTTTGACACAATCGCCGTTTCGCTAGCCTGCCCATACATTTCGTCAAAGAGTCTCGAGAACTACCACTCACACAAGACGAGAAACGTTCATGTCACAGACTGCGATGCTGCTGAAGCTTGCATCAGGTTTGCCACCGACTCAAATGTTATTGTTGAACCAGCCTGTGGTGTGGCTCTGTGCTCGGTCTACAAAGGTCTTTTATCCAAGAATGCGGAATTCTTCAACGGGTTGGAGAAGGATGACATTGTCGTTGTGATTGTTTGTGGTGGGAGTGCAACAACTATCGACGATTTGTTCAAGTACCGGAAGGTGTACCAATTGTAATAGCTTTGATTTTAGTATTGACTGACAAGATGTATAAATTTCATTAAGCTGAGAGAATATAGTGTGGGCAAGCTAAGCTAATTCAGGCAGTAGCTGGGTAGTTTCTCAAGTCCAATGTGACAGTTTTGGAACTGTTCTCCCTCTGTTCTCTAAAGATGCCAACCAGGGCATCTGACTTCTCAAACAAACCATTCTTCAAACTAATAACAATAAACTGAAACTCTGGACCAGCATGTCTGGTAATATAGTTGGCGATCTTGTTGACATTCGAGTTATCAAGGGCAGCATCAACCTCATCCAACACGAAAAACGGGGAAGGGTTGAAAGAATGGATGGCAAACAACAGGGCAAGAGCTGCAATGGTCTTTTCACCACCAGACAAGAACTCCATATCCTTGAATCTCTTCATGGGGGGCATCGCGTGATACCTGATACCGGCAAGGTATGGCTCATCCTCGTCTTCCAATGTCAAGTACGCTGAACCACCACCCAACGCAGCCATGTTGTTGGTCTTAGTCAGCTCTTTGTAAATCGGGTCAATCTTGGACGAAATGTGGTTGAACGCACCGATGAAGAGATCATATCTCCTATTCTTGATCTCTTGGAAGCTCTTCACAATCTTCATCTCCTCTGCTCGCTTGTGGGTTAATTCGTTATCGAGTGCATCCAGCTTCTTCTCAACGTCAGCCAATCTCTCAATTGCCTTCACATTAGGAGACAGCACTGCGAGTTCCTTAGATATAGCAGCAACCTTCTCCTCAAATTCTTTGGAAATGACCTCATTGTTGTTCTGTTTGTATCTGGAGTTCAGACCAGAGTAGTCAAGTTTGATACCTTGAATGACACTGTTCAAATCGTTGCCGTCCTCCTCACTTGTGATTGGCACAGAGTCCAAATCAAACTCAGACTCCGTATCAATTGGCAACCCAATGCTTTCAACTTTACAATTCTTGAGGATTGTTAACTTCTCCACGGTGAATCTCTCTTGGTCCTGCTTCAAGAGCTCGATTTGTTTGACAATTTCATCCCTTTGCGTTGTTAAGTCGTTCAGTTCGTCTTCGATCTTCTTAGCTTCAGATAACTTTGACCCCTGTTGTTTGTCCTTTTCCTTGTACTCCTCAATAGTAACCTCTAACTCACTCTCCAAATGATCAATTTGATTCTTGATGGACTCGATATCCTTGCCCAACTGTCTCAAAATGGAGTCATTCTTGGTCACTTCATTCTTGATCTTTTCAATCCGTGCGTAGGTCTCTTCAGATCTTTCCTTCTCAAACTCCAGCTTTCTGGTTAGCTTCAGAATCTCATTATCGTATTGCTTTAACTCTCTTGATTGCTCGCGTAGTTGGGTTCCATTAGAAACCTCATATTCCTTGATGCTCGTGAGCCCAAGTCTTGAACAGAAGTCTTGAAAGATACTCTTCTGTAGATTGGAAATAACCTCCTCTTGCTTGGATATGTTTTCAATCACCGAATTTAACTTGTCAGTTTCTAGCTTTTGTTTCTTCAAGTTCTCATCATTGGCAGTCAAGTACTTAATCTCAGAGTCATTGGAAAAGATCAGATTCTCCAATTCAGACCTCTGTCTTCTGGTTAATGAGATACTGGATTCAAGATCCATAAGCTCATTCTCAATATTCTTGATTGCAATTGGATCAGGTCTTGTAGCTTGAAGCTCATTCAACTGAAAATTCAATTCATCACTCAACGTGGTCAACCTAGCAACATCATTCTTGTTCCACCTTCTGACCTGATTCTTTGATCTACCACCAGTCATCAAACCAGCTTTATGGATCAACGATCCATCCAGAGTCACAGCCTTCACATCGATCTTCCTATTCCATCTAATATCCTTGGCCAATTGCATGTTGTCACATACGATAGAGTTACCGCAAGCGTACAGGATAGCCTTCTCCAAATGTGCCTCATAGTCAACAATGTCAACAGTTGGTCTGGCTCCTTGATCCAAGTGACGTAGCCTGGAATCAACCTGCTTGGCCTCGACGGTGTCCAATGGGATGAAGCTCGCAACACCACTTCTTTGCTCCTTCAAATAGCTGATACATTGATGGGCAACAGTTGAACTCTCCACAATGATAGAATCAAAGTTCTTACCCAAGATAGTGGAGAGGGCAACTTCAAACTTCTTCTGTTTAGGTTTACAAAGATCTGAAACCAAACCAATCACACCTGGGAACAATCTCTTTAGGGCATTGACATTCTCTCTCAACTTTCTTTCTCTGTTGGTTTCTCGCTGGTTGGCATTCAGCTCATCAAGGTTGATCAAGACATCTTTCAATTTGGAACTAATCTCAAACTCTCTTGTTAAGAAATCTTCAATCTGATTATTCAATTCCTTGACTTGACTTCTTTTGCTGTTAGATAACTCATTAAGTTGATTCAATTCAGAGGAAGTAAAGCTCAATTGAGTTTTTAATTCATGTTGTTGACTCTCCAGCTCTTCAACTCTTCTCCGTGACGAACTATTCTGAAATTCCAAATTGTTCAATGTGATCTCAATTTCTCTTTTTGAGTTAAGAAGCAAATTCAATTTCTCATCTTCAGCCAAGCAATCCTTGTCTCCTAAGAAGGCCTGCTTCAAGGATTCATACTCAAGCTGGTCTTCGATGGAAGCCTCTGAGACGTTGTGAACCTTGTTGAACTCAGCCTCAGCGTTGGACTTGGTCTTGTGGACAACCTTGATTTGCCTTTCAGTGGCCTTGATTGACTCTTGCTGCCTCTCAAAGTCGGCACTGAGATCCTTGACTCTATTGTTCAAGTTTGTAAGTTTCTTGGAGGTAACATCATTCTGGGCACCAATAGGCAGCAGATCTTGGTTCTTGGTTTTGATCTCAGCCTTCTTGTTGTCAATTATCTTGTGGAGTTTGTTTAATTTGAGCAGCTCCTTTGCGTGGTTTGATTTGTAAACCTTGAAAGACGACGTCTTGTCAGTGATTAGTTTCTTCAACTTGTTCAAATCCTTTTGTCCGCTCTTGAGAGACTCAACAGTAGTGTTGAACTTGAGGTCAATGTGATAGAGTTTCCATAGAGTGGATAGTTGAACTAGATCTTGTTTCTCAGATAGCTTCTTTTTGAATAGCTCAGCTTCTTGCCTTTGCTCCTTGTACTGCTTGAACTCGCCCATGAATGTTCTTCTTCTTGACAGAATCTGAACAGTTTCCTCCTTTGCACGATCTTGCTCTTCTTTCAGTTTATCATAATCTTTAGAGAACTCATTTGAGCCACTCACTGTTTCCAAAAGCTTACTCAGTTCAATGGAGGACTGAGAGGCAATCTGTTCAACATCACCTTGGAACACCAAGAAGTTTCTCGCCTTGATCAAGATATTCTCATTCTTCAGAACTTTGGCGTACTCACTCGCAGATATGACCTTATTGTTGATTCTGTACTCGCTATGGCCTGAGGAGCCAATAGTTCTCTTCAAACGGAGGATTTCTCCACCGTCACTCTTCTCATACAAGGCCATAACGTAGGCTCTTGTTGGGTCAGACTCCTCGCTCTCCATCTCCTCTGCAGCATCTTCATCTGGAATTCGTCCTCGGTAGATTAAATCCTTCAACTGGTTGGATCTCAAGTGAGTGGATTGCACACCAAGAACAAACGAGATGGCATCCATCATGTTCGATTTACCTGAACCATTCGGACCAATTATACTTGTGAAATTCGCGGTGCCAAACCCAATGGAAGCAGTTCCACGATACGACTTGAAGTTATGTAACTCCAAACCGACAAGTCTTCCCATTTTAGCTTGAGCTTTCTACTAGTATTTTATTAGTTGCCACCGTCTGTATGTTTGGTTTTTTCTTAATCTCACGCGTTTTATTGGGGGGGGGGTTGCGCGTTTTTTTCGCGTTTTCTTTCATGTATTACCCGGATTTAATAAATCAATCACAGACCGATTCGAGGAGATGTCACGGCTGTAAACAAAAATGGAGATATGATAGAAGCCATAGTTCATCTCATAGTGATATTCAAAGCTAATACATAGTCCGTGTTGTTTTGGCCTTCTGGACTCCTTTTACAAACGTTTCAATAGGGGTAAGCAGTCTCGACCCATCCCATGTACTTTGAAATGAAACGTGATAATGCTCCCCTTTCTCCCCAGTGAAAGCCATCAAAACTCAATAATCTTATGTATTGTGAAGACAGAAATGAAACATATAAAACAAAGAACCCCACCCATCTTATCCATTTGTGTGCGTGGAGTCTAATGTTCTCCATCTCTTTGTCCACCAATTAGATTTTCCAACTCTATAATCTCATTTGCAATTCTATTATAATACTTGTTCTTCTTCACAGAATCCTTGATACCGAACTTCTTGACCATCCAAACCATAATCTTGTAACTAGCCCAGATCCCAAATAGGGAACCCAGCACTGAAAAAGTATGGCTGACGATATCACCGCTGTCCTCTAAATCCAGCGATCTGACAGAAACGACAATATTAGTGGCGAGAAGGAAGTCAACGGCAAAGAAGATAACAAAAGCAAGACCCACAATGATTAGTGTTGGTGAAAGAGACGACTTATCATCCTTGTAGTAAGCAAATGGAGGACCGAAGACACTCTCTGAAGAACCAGCGTTTCCTCTTTTGTTTGGTTGTAGGAGTGATGAAGAAGACGTTGAAGACATATGTCGAGATGAACGGCAGGAGTTTCTATGTAGATATCAAGCAAGTCTAAAATCGTGTTGGTGGGTTGGGAGAACGGAAAAAACGGAAAGTCGATCTACTGATCTTTTTGATAAAGAAAATAAAAATTAAAAAAATTTAAGCTTAAAAAAAAAGGTGTTGGCATTCTTCATGGTAGGGACCACACCATACATTCAAAGTTTTATCCTACAAAAACAACTCTAAGGATAATTCATTTATTCATCACAAAACATAGACAGACATAGGGCCCTCATCTTCATCTTCATCCAGTCTTGGTGAAGTCCAAAATCTCAATGTAGCTATTGCCATTCTTCTCGACAGCTACAATGCACTTGGAGTGGCTAAACTTAGCAGACCAAATCTGACCACAGTCGCTCAACAAGTTGGATCTAAGGAGCCTGCCCTTGTTCTTCAAGTCGTAAATGTTGAATTGTTTTTCACTCCCACTTACCAAAATGTTCGGTGTGGCGTAGAATGTTGTGATGGCAACGTGATTGTCATGGTGAAGGGTAAATTCATTCTTGTAGCTAACTGGATCCCAGCCCCTTAGTGTACCATCTGCGGCAGCACTGATCAAAAACTTGGAGGATAGACCCAGTAGCCCAACAAGAGATTTATGTCCCACTAGTTGCTGAATGCATACACCTGTGGTGAGATCCCACACTCTAATGGTGGAATCCATCGATGCAGAAATACATCTGTTTCTCTCCAGGTCCAAAACAGCAGAGTAGATGCGATCAGTATGGCCTGCTAGGATAAACTTTGTTGTTTTAGTCTTCATGTCCCATACTCGTAGCGTGTTATCGTACGAGCCAGAGATCAAGAGATTTCCATGGCCAACAACGGCTCTGACGCTTGCAGTGTGTCCTCGCAAGACAGCCACAAAGTATGGATTCTCATCAGAATCGTCATCAAACGCTGAACCGTCATCATCCTCATCTGGAAGCTTCCACACACACAAGGTACTGTCTCTTGAACCAGTCACGATCAATTTCTCACCAGTTTCTTCATCCTCAAGAATTTCCATGCACCTGATAGTGGATGTATGGCCCTTGAACACATGCGTACACTTTTCGCTCTTGATGTTCCAGACTCTTACAGTTCTGTCAGTGGAGCCACTGATGATTTGGTTACCAATGTACTTAAGAGCCCAGACGCCACCCTCGTGTCCTTTCAAAACACTTAGAAGTTTCCCAGTATCTGGGTTATAAATGTTGATCATTCGATCATCCGCACCAGTGATGATCTTCTCTTCATCAAATAGCAAACAGGTAACAACACTGGTACCATGGCCAGCAACGGATATTCTTTTCGGCTCAAATGATGAGTCTATCCAGCTTTGATGTAGCTTGAATCTTTTGATGTACAAGTTCTGATATGTGTCATTGTTATGAACGGTGTGAATACTCTTGTCAAGTTCATTCAACTCCCCTCGTGTCAAAAAGTCATCCTTGATTAGTAGATTTCTCCAAAAGGCACCATTAATCATTCTATTCCAGCACTTTGATACCAATAGAACGTTATTCAAAGACTTGTAGTCCAACTCTCTCAGAATCTTGAATGAAATTTCTGGAGGCAAGTTACTCAAAAAGTCTCTCTTGAGAGACATGTCAATGGTCCCAACCAAGTCACTTAATGTCGATCTATCAGTGGTCTGGATAAGCTTGAAAAGTAAATTTCTGGCGGCTGTTTGGGACAAGGTGGATGTAATCAAGTTCTCCATTAGGTTGATCACTTTGAAAGTGGTTCCATAGCGGCGGTCATCCGAAGCACAAACAGCAAGCGACTCATCCCTCATTTCCTCGTCCTCTTCATCATAATCATCATCCTCATCATCAACATCATGATCATGGTCATCATCTTGGGAGTGTCTAGGTGATGCTGATGGCGACGGAAGAGGCAGTTCACCACTTGCTTCAAAGGAGTGTACATCCGAAGGAGGAGTCGCGACACCAGCAGAGCTGATGGTTGCGGTTGTTGGAGCTGTTGTTGGAGCTGTGATAGCAGCGGTTGGGTGATGTTCTGGACAATGTATCTGGTTAGGAAGGTTGTTTTCCTCATCTTCTTCATCATGGCTGCAGTTTTCAGGAGACACAATAGCATACTCAGACCCTAGAACAGCACTCGTCTTTTCATCGTCCTTGATGGTGAGTCGTCTCTTGATGTCTGAGTTAAGTGCAGTGGAGCTCTCTAGTTGCTGATGGTCTGCATTACGAATACGCTTTCTGGTGTTTTTGGTTTTGTTTTTGCTGCTGTTCGTATTGCTGTTCTCAAGTTCAAGGAGAGCATGGAGGTTCTTTTGCAAGTCGTTAACGTGAACACCGTTACCTCTCACCACACACGAAAGCGGCGTCTCTGCATTCAGAAGTGGAAATACAGGCGGGCTGCTCATACTGGAGGTCAGTGTAATTCTATCTCTCTGTGTATATGGATAGGACGATTTCTGGATCTTGTTCAGAGGGGTCTCTGTGTGTTGTTGTTCTTCTTCTCTCTCCTTGGATGGCTTTTTTGTTTCAAGGTGGTTGTTTTTGTTTTGGAAACACTTTTTTTTTCCCTCATTAGAACCGGATTGTTATCCTTTTTTTTTTAAACACTGGAGTATAGTATAACAAGGAACCGAACAGATTTTGATAGAATATATGAAAACCTTATGTTGTGATATCTAGTGTTTGTAATATCTAGTGTTGGCAACAACTGTAACGATGACGACACCAAAAAAGAAGCGAAAGCGAAAGGAGAAGAAGAAGAAGAAAGAAGAAAGTTCGTTTTGTGCCAGAGACTGATT